>JAQPZY010001696.1:8447500-8467500 GCA_029931535.1 Margaritifera margaritifera | reverse complement strand
CAAGAGATACTTACAATACTGTGAATTAAATTCCAGATAATCCTAAATGTCCTAATCACAAGTCCAAGAATATAGAATGTTCTGAATGAGTTCCAATAGTATTGAATGTCTTTATATAAAACAATGATACAACCCAGAATGTCTTTGAATAAGTTCACAAAAGTCCAAGTAATGTATTAATTCAAAAGTCAATGAGCACTTTAGTAATTCCAATTAATATATTAAGTAAAACAATTCCTCTCGAAATATATGATTTCAATGGCACAAACTATAAAATCTGATCTCAAATGGATTCCCACAGACTGATCTAAAACAGGAATTAATTATTTGTTTACAAAATCCCTATTTATACACATTTTCACTTGACCTATATCAACAGGATGTGAAGCAATCGAATTGAAGAAAAAAAATCAGTCTAATTGTAAATAAAAATTGCCTTGAACTCAAATGTTACGTAAGTAAACTGTTTACTTGTGACCAGAATATAAAATACAACTTACCTGGCAAGGACAAGATTTAAACACAAATTATAGATGAAATATACATAACATTAAACTGTGCGTGAATGTTTACATGTCTTGGCTTTTTAAATAGATATACTCTCGTGTACATAATTAACTTTTAAAGTCTGTACGTTAGGTACCAAGAGTAATAGGTCAATGTTCCTGCGTTTAAATAAGCTTCTTCTAGATTTCTCTTTTCATCTTTGGCTAAAGAAAAATACTGGAATGGATGTTTATCTGAACACATTGCTACTCGGTAGAGAAAGAAAGAGAGACACACCTACAGAAAGAAAGAAAGAAAGAAAGACCAGAAAATAGTTAAATGTATGAGAAGCAGGTATTGGAGTGGTACTTATACAGGTATTTCTGTCGTTATTTTGTGCAACTGCAATGTATGTATGTTTCTATGTATGCAGGTATAGGGCTTAACAGCACATCAGCACAATCCTAGCTATATAGTGCCGACTACCGTAATACTCGCGTATATTCAGGGTCCAAATGCAAACAACATAGACCCTGATCTGCCGTCGCATAATGCGCCGGCAGATGTGGGTTTATGCAGGTTGCACTACTGATTAGTCCTTACAAACTATATAGACCCAGATCTACCGGCGCATTAAGCGGCGACAGATGTGGGTTTATGCAGTTTGCAGTTGGTATCGGTTTATACGCGAGTGAAGACGGTAAGTTTAAGTGTCGCCAAAAAGGCATACAAAGCAAAGATAAAGGAAAAGGGGCAAAATCCTTAAAATACAAAGTAAGTTATATATATATATATATATATATATATATATATATATATATATATATATATATATATATATATACCGCAATATTTTAAACACCGCCAAGACCTTCTCAATTGGAATATCATCAAGGGGCGCATCCCAGGGCAAAAAGGTTGCCTCTATTAGTCGCCTTTTAAGACATGCAGGAAGGCGTATCGGACCTGTTGTACATACGTGAACCTTCAGGGGGAACAGCTATGTAAAATAAAGCATTAGTGGCAGTGTTCCTCGTGTGACACTCTACCTTTAAAGCTGAAGCAGTTTAAACACAAACTAAGCAACTCATGTACTGTCGTTATCACAAAATTTTTCTTTTTCCTTTTCTTTTTTAAATCCTGCAGACTCATAATTCGAAAAATGATAGTATCATTTCTGCGAAGTATGGCTTACTTATTCAAAGACCCTACACGTCAAAATATAAAAGGGAAATACGATTTGATTTTATTCTATAAATATTAAATATCATTTGGTGGCATTAACACACTCCGGAATAAATGAGTAATTAGCGTACCGGACTCGCGGCCCTTTGGATTCGATACCGTGTTGAGTCTTTGGGCAAAGCAGTTAACTTAAATTGCACTTATGGTTCTTGCGTTGTGTGAAGTGAAATGTGGCTCGAGTATTCATATGACAGACATATTTCATGCAATTTCTATCCGATTGCAATGCATTAATTCTATTTGATAGTGCGGTTTCACGTCTGGGTGCCTAATAATTTTCACTATTCCACTTGTTTTTGTAACAAACTTTCAGCTACTTTCCTCTCCCAAGAGTCTAATTATAAATAACTTAGGCAGCAGTCCTGTTGAAGTGAAGAAGTGCTTGGCTTGAGTTAGCACCTTCCAGCGAAATTTTACACTGACCCCATGGAGGGTGACTACTTTAATTTGACTTTCCATAGAGTTAATATTGTGTTGAAAAGATTTATATGGCATTTTGAAATCAAGAACAAATGATAATATTGTTTTGAACACACTTCAGTCCTATGCCCTCACGGACATAGTTTCATATTTGTTGTATTTAAGTTTATATCTGTCTTTGAGCTGTTGGTGTAGTCCAGAGATGGGTATATTTGTGACAACAGAAATACTAAGACTAGGTCCCAGTTTCATTACAGTTATGACGATTTCTCGTCATACTGAGATTTTGCATTATCTTGCTTTTGATACGTCATACAATATAAATATTTTTTTCAGACGTAGAGATAGTGAAAAGGATGCAAAATACATGTTCAGTTTTAAAGTTAATATATGAGAACCTTTCTATTCTTGAACATGTGTAGAGGAATTCCTCAGATTTTAGGAAAGTTAAAACATTGAGGAAATTCTCAGCCTTTCCTCAGAGATAAGACAAGTCTTATGGAAATTTCAAGATTTATGACAGTTCTTTAATACCATGTGCCAGCTAAATGTTCTCTGTAAAAAAAAAGCATTGTTACCAACCAAACAATAAGAACGATATTCAAAACTTTCAATCTGAGGAAGATATGTTTAGATGTTTAGTGCAAATAGGGTCAGATCAATATTGTCAAAAAAGTCTCGTCAGGAAAAACTAAATAAAATGTTATTCCCGCTTACCTCTGAAAAACAAGTGACGAGAAAGGGAAATTAACCTCTCCGTGCGTAAATAAATATCAGGATTGTCTACATTCATTCTTGTTGCACTGTGGGCTGAAAAGATGAAATAATAGAATTGATCCTTCCAAACATGACGAATTTGTGACAAAAGTGTTGAAAGTTTATTTACAAATATCTGTTTTGATCATTAATATCATAATTACATTCATCACTTTTAAATTTTAATTTAGTTATTTTATTTAATTGTTAAACTTCCTTATATAATGTTTTAAAGGAAGGACAGGCTTTTCGTTTACTAATATTGGCACACAGTGAAATAACGTATATTTGGAGGAATGAGTCAGTTTTAACACACCCTTTCCCATGAACAAATTTATTTATTATGATATCTTCTTCTTTGAAAAGGCCATTTTACATTAAGATCAATTCTTAACACTTTTTTATTTCGTTTTCGTATCGCTGAGAATTCCAGTTTTACCAGTGGTTCTACTTAAGCTTAGCCAAAATGTCAAAATTTATTTCGATGTCATATGAGGAGCTTGGATATGAAAAGTTCTCGCAGTGTTGCAATTTGCATTAGTAGAGAGCAGTTTCACAGTCAAAGGCTATCGGATGAAATGCAAGAAAATGTATAATCTCTTAGCGTCAGAGATCGTTTCTTAGTAAAGATCTTAATTTCAAGATAACAACCAAAAACATTTTACTTCCTTTACCAATTATACAAATCAATTATACAAGTTACCCGGCTAGCATGTTGCAAGTTCATTCGATATTACTAATATATTGTCACCCATTGATTACAATTTACCATAATAATGATGACGTCACTAAAACTTCCCATTCATACACCACTTTTCTCTAGGACATTGTAGAAAGATTTGAGTTAGAGTGTCCACTCTAGTTAGAGAGTTAGTCCAGGGTCCACAGTACTCAAGCTGGAAGTTTTTGACTAAAGTTGGCAACATATATTATTTGAAAGCCTATGAGATAAGAAATCTGAAAAACAATGTTGCCATTTATTTAAAATCTCAAACGTCAAGGTCAAATGTAAGACCATGCAATCGATGTAAACTCTACATACAACTATATAACCATAATATCCCAAATATCCCAATGTTCTACGAAGTTTAATAAAGATCTACATATTTATTTCTTTTATTTGTTACATTTATTTTAATGTTAGAACTTATTAGTTTATGTGTGTTTTACAATTGAGAGATCTATTGAGGCACGGGAAAGATGAGTAAAGGTTAAGTTCAGTATTTTAGCTCGAGTAAATCATTGTCCATGTAATAGTCCACGGAGCAGTAATACAGTACGCACAACGTGTATCAACCACTTACCACTCACGCATGCGTAGTTGCCACTCATTTAAACTCCTCCTCTACACTGTATTATATCAGAGTGTTACAGGTGAAGTCACGCTCAAGTTACACTTTGCTTTGGGGTTGTAGACTTTAATTGATGTTCAACCCATAGAGTAATACCCGCTGCAAGTCCTAAGGGAAATATCATTCTCTTTACACCATCGGCTTAACCATCGTGCCGAACATACCCGTATCTAAGGTACGATGACGAGGCTGATGGTGGTACGAAAAGGGAGAAATATAAATATAAACTATAATACTAGGTAATCCAAATATTGATCAGGTACATTCCACTTATGCCTGTGGTGTTGAGTGTAATTTGAATCTGCTGAGTGTAGTACAGCCAGTGGAAAAATGTAACATCATCAAATGTCATTGAACTACAATCGATGAACTCAACACCAGCACAAGGGGCAACACAGTCAAGTCACTTGGTGTGTACTCTGGGATTGCTATGGAACCTCTTAGGACAACTTTCTACAAGCAGATTAAAAAATTAAACTGCTTAAAATGTGCGGACATGATTTTAAGGAGAAACATATCCTTCAAAAAGGAAGAGTTACAGAGTCAAGGCAACTATATTAAAATGTATTAGTGAGTACTAAATTGCATTTAATAGTAATAAGTATGCATGAATTGAACCTGATTTGTTATAATTGCTCTCGACAACCACAAGGAAATAATTGGAAGGTGAACATACAGAAAGGGTGTTATTGCTCATTTCATGGTGCTGCAGACATTCCTTGAATGGTTGAAGATAGTGCGAAACATTTACCAGTTATGCAGAGCCAGTACAAAAACCTAGTGATTACGTTAATTTAGTTGGTACAAATGATAAAGATACAATGATTAGCTATTGGCACTAACGAAAGGCTCTGCAACATCATGGACAAGTTAGATGGATATGACGACAGTCTTGAATTTCTCAATGACAATGGTCTTATGGCACCTGCTATTTATAAAAAGCCACAAGAGATGATGGAAATAATATTCATCTTTCAAGCCTTACGGACATGTGAATCCAATTTTGCTAATAATAATATCCACTATACAAGGATGGTACTCTTGCATATCGCAGAAATTAAGACTTTTGAAAGGTTTATACATTATCCAAATATTCGGAGATGGCAATTTTGTTGTGTATAATTTAAGTTTCGTTTTCCGTCCAAAAAGAACATGTAATGGCATAGAAAACTTGACAAAGTGGACAGGAATTCATGATGGACTATGTGGAATCTTTTAAATATCTGAGCACGTACTGAAGGATCCTAAAGCCACTTCCAGAGGAAACCTAAAGGTTGCTTCGAAATTGTCTACAAGAAAAAGTTGAGCATAATGATATGATACAAACCATACTTAAATGCTTAGAAATCAATGTATACAAACCATACTTAACAGCTTGGAAATCAATATAAAGAAATTGAACATAATAAGGGCAAACCAGGTTTGTATGTAAAATAAATTGCAAAAATATTGATGGTCGATGATTTTATTGGGATCCTTATGAAGAAGGATGAAATCAGATTTATCAAATACTATTCCTTTGTTTTTGTTTATTTCCGGTCATGTGCCTATCAGTTAAAAAGGCAAACCTAGATGTTTGGAGAAATGTTCCAAAACCTGACAAACAATGCAAACTTCGCAGTTTGAGAGTTTGTTGCTTACTCTGATAAGCCAACAAATTAATTTGAATATCAATGGGCTCAAGTGACTAATATAGCCATAAAACGTTTCATGAATAGTATGACAAAGGCAAGGAAACGAGGAAAAACAACAACGTTGACTGTGACGTGGATGACTTTACCAAAAGAGAAAACTTCTCCAAAAAGGGGCATTTCTAGCGCAAATGCTGACCAGAGAATGGATTTTATTTATTTGACCCATACAATTGTTTGCTCATTTGGATTCTGTTGTATTGACATTTATCCAACCATTTGAAAGTTCAATACGTACAAAGAACATGCGAAATAGCAGACCCAAGATAGGTATACTAGATGTCATCAATGCTACCGTCGCGGACTTACATCAGACAGTAACTTATTCTTTTTTCTTTCTTTCTTTCTTATTTTCTTTTTTTTTTGGGGGGGGGGAGGGGGCGGGGGGACTCAACCGTTTCGATGCACAAGTTCACTTTAGTCCAACTTATGCATATTAACTCTGATAACAACTTTGACCGATTTTCGTGGTTTTCTCTGGTGATAAATAACTAACATTCTTGCAGATAAATTAAAATTAACATTTTCAAAGTTGTTTTATGTCAAGTTCAAAAGACATCATCCAATCTTTCCTGAAGACCCTATATGGAATATATGAAGACGTTCCCATGTATTTGATATGAATCAACCCTATTCGTCAAATAGTTGGAGATGCTGAAAAAGAAAGCAAACTAAAAATATCATCTTCCCTCTCTCAAGATTTAGAAATAATTTGTAAGGAATAACTATGTGACTATTGTGTGATGGCAAGATAGTGTTGCTAATCAAATGTTCTAGACAATTAAGACCATTGTTGAAAATCAGAAATGGAGAAATTGTTTATGAAGAATGTATTTGCCTTCATCGAATGGTGGAATCTCTACAATGTATGCTCTAGAAGTTATTATGCTTGTGCACATAGTGCTGCTCTGGTAGATTGCAGGCCTGTACTGCACCAGAGATGTGAAAATGTAGCGCCGATAAAACTATGTAAAACAGTGCTTTTTAAAATTGTATTCGAAAAAAAACGAAGAAGCGGGACAACGATGATTTGTTTTGGCCATATTTTGATATTACTCGTGATCCTAACATGCTTTATGTATGTGAAGATAACTTAAATACAATTTTAAATACAATTTGGAGACCGTGAAAATATATTCAAGTTACTGAAAGGTTTGAGTACCGCACTAATGATATTCAATACAGCCATCTCATGGGTATCTTATTATTATTATTATTATTATTATTATTATTATTCTTTAGTAATAGTAGTAGTAGTAGTGCGTTTTTTTTTTGTTTTTTTTTTAAGTTAAGCCCCAATATCGATTTCGTATTAAAAGGTAAGATCTCTATGGCTTAATGGTTTACCTATATTTTCTTCAATCTGTGTTGATACCATTAATTATCTGAGCAGGGAAATGCAAGCTACATGGATGAGAATCTTTAAGTTTTTAGGAAAATTTCTGAAATTTTTTAATGACTGCCCGATCTGTCGAAATGTTTTTGCTACGGGGTTAGATAGTTTCAGATTTTGTACGCGTGTATAAAGAATCATTCTCACCCCTGAATGTAGAAAAATGGGAATCCTAAATCTCAGAAAACATTGTAATTGAGATTTTCGTCAGACTGCAGTGGCGTCAAGCTTTCGCTTTCCGGCTTTAAATGCAAATGGTCTGTTGCCGCTTCCAGTGATTAAGGCATGAAGCTTTGGTGTAAACCAACGCAAGAAGTAATTTGGTCTCTCAACATTTTGGTACTTCACAGGCAAACAACTTGTAAATTTTGGTGAAGGCATCGACTGTGATGCAAGAAATCACTTGGAGACTGTTCATCTATTTTGGTTCATAGGGACCTTGTGAAACAGGATGAAGCCGGGTTGGGATTTGATTTAGCGAAGACACCGAAAGCAATTGCGTAATGAGATGTTTATTTATAAATGCAATTTAACGATGAATGAATCTGACAACACTGTAACAAAAATATACAAGGAAATGGTGTAGTTCCTAACATGGAACTAATCAACAACAAGTAACTTTAACGTGAAAATAAAATAAGAATCAACAAATGAAACTTATAAACAAATATGAACACTGTTCTATCACCAATCAACGAATGAAAGTACATGATTTACACCCTAATACAGACAATGTCTTATTAAGCATCAAGGGTGACCAAAGCATGTGATTTATATACAACTACGAATAATGTGTCATTAATCATTTATCCACAAGTAGGATGCATGTATTATGAACTTATCAATATATCACTCATTTAGCGATATTTGAAATATGAATTCATGAATTATGAATGTATAACTCATTTAGCGATATTGAAATATGAATTCATGAATTATGAATGTATGACTCATTTAGCGATATTGAAATATGAATTCATGAATTATGAATGTATCACTCATTTAGCGATATTGAAATATGAATTCATGAATTATGAATGTATCACTCATTTAGCGATATTGAAATATGAATTCATGAATTATGAATAAATGCTCAGATAGCAATAGTGAAATAAACAATTACAAACATGGAACACACACACATATATATACATATACATACATACATACATATATATATATATATATATATATATATATATATATATATATATATTTATATATATATCTACATATATATAAATATAGATATATCTATATATATGTTTATATATATATATATATATCGTGGCGTCCAGTTGACGACCAAGATGTATTTCCGGTTCCACCGCTCTAGTCAATGGTCAAGGAGCCACCACGCATGGCCCTCCCCTCCCAGTCTGTTGAAGGATCCCTGGAGAGCCTTCTCATTCAACACAGACCCGATGGTCGCGAAGCCTTGGTCCCTCACATCGAGAACACCAGTACTCTCTTTCGAGCCAACGTCACCAGACAGCAGCGTACAGGCCACAAGGAACCCCAGAGTTCTGCGACTCCACATCCCAAACCATAAAAAAACATCTAAAAGTATAACAACTGAGCCGTGTAGTACATATGGCACGGTTAAGTACGAATGCATTGATATATGTTGCGCATGCGCGCACATGAATTCGTTTCGTTACACATTACATTAATTCATCATTCAATGCATGCAGTGTATAATTAAATTCAATCTGTCTGTTCAGTTATAACAAATGGCTAACTTGATTCAGACTAAAGTCTTTCTAATAACATGGCGTTATATGTCCTAGGTTTTGACCCTCTGAAATTTTAGAATAAATTCCAAAACGTCTAATATATAAAATAATTCTGTCATTTAAAACGAATAGTAATAAAGAACGCAATTAAAATTTTACATACCTCTACAGCTGAAGATTGCTCCCGTAAAATGGTAAGCTTCCTGACAAGACTCGTCGTAATGTAATTGTACATAGAGTATTCGCTCTATAAGTACCCTAGCTGTGATGAATATGCGCAGCTAGAGAGCTCGGGGTACTTGGATTTTCACTGCAGGCAATTTGTACATGCAGCATGGGTTGAATCGCGCTTAGTATTTCGAAATAACTAGAGCCGAAAAAATAAACACCCTAGGGCAATGCTGTACGCGGCAACGAAACCCGAGTACATTTTCGTTCACCCATAAACATTGATATAAAGTATATAAAATTCCGTGACACCTTGACCTTTAACATTCAGACCTTGAAATCTATAAAGTTCCTCGTACCTTAGAGGGCATCATATCTTTATAGACTATTGAAGACATGCTCATTTGAACTCGATGCATCACGTAACAATTTTGTTATCAGGTCAGGTCATAGGCGCTGTGACCCTTTAACTTTTTGACCTTAAAGTCCGCAGGCTTCTTTCTTTTCTGAAAGCCCATCTACGTGTACAATTTTGGTGAAGTAGAACTAAAATTATTGCATGGTAACTAAAAACTGGCGCATGTACTGAGAGAAAACGCATATTAGAAGCATACATCCCACATAGGACAAGTGAATAAAAGATTGAGGCAGATGTCGTTAATTGCTTTTGTATTACTTTTGGTTAGGTTACTTTGTTGAAAATCAAATGTTTTGAATGGTTTCGTTTTTCTACAAAAGCGTAAATGCAAGTGAAATCCTGTTTATATCATTCAAAGTTTAGTTTTACTTTTGACCTTGATCTGTGACCTTAACGTTAATGATAAAAAATGGTAGCATTATTTCTTGAATTCCACATAATCATGGCTTTAAAATAATATATGTTGCCAATTTTCTCACTAAATTTTGGCAGAAGGCAAATACGTGACAACTGGGCCTAAACTAAGTTCATATATGGGACCTGTAATGTAGGCTACAGCCCCAAACCACAAATGATTATATACAATAACAGCAATATGGCTAATGAATAAGAGCAGGATGATTCATATTGATAAGTATATATTGTACTACATATGAGACTCTTGAAGATCCTTTATATGCTTAAATTTACGTTAAAGATTTTTGCAGACTGGATTTAATACATATTCGTTTTTATTTCGCAGAGCAGATGTAAATTTTTCCCCAGCTGGATGCATATAAAGAAAACTATATAAAAATAGTTGACGCTACAGTTCGAAAGTTTTACAGACACAAACAAAAAATATTCAGCCTCGGCTTTACTGTTACACAATGTGCATTTACTTTTCTTTCATAGTAACGAATATAATCACACCTCGTTATATCAACTCTAGTATTCAGACAGCTTTTTTTCAATTTACAAAATTAATTTGGGCACAATGGCTTTTCAAAAATGTCTTTATGAAAATCATGCTCAAATGATGTGTAAACTCTCAAATTATCTAACTGAGTTACTTCACTAGACCCTGTTTGCATATTTATATCACTACATCTTTGTTCAAATACATTCAGGAAAAATATGTTATCGCCAACATCTTAATCATGCCAAGCTTCTTCAAAGCCATCAAGTACATGTTTAATTTAATAAACCCATCATTTACAACTGTTTGTGTCATACAATTTAAGATGCATATTGTGGCAAACTTTAAGAAGTCATCAACTTGACATATTAAACAATTTTAACCAGAATGTATTGCTTGTATCTTATAGATAGGATTAAGACTATTTCTTCCAAATTCTTTTATAACAAAACAGTTAACAGTAGATGTTGTAAGTTTCATGATATATGTACAGTAATTTGTATGAATTATCTGATTATGACTAAATCACCAGATTTCAGCCACATAAGACAAGATGGGCAATAGCTTAATATCGAAAATCTTTAACAATATATATATATGTTATTAGTTTTCAAAATTTTAACGATTTAGTTTTCACTGAAAAAAATATTTCTGATAAAACATTTTGACAGTTATTCCACACACTGCGTGATGAAAAACTAGGCCAATATATTCATAATACGAACAAACTTTCAGTTGATGAGAAAACTAATTTAAAAAAAACCATTTCTCCCACTTCCGCAGATAGCCACCTTTTTGATAAAGTACAACGTGCATGTTGTGTAAATTCCATTTTGATCTGCATTCATCAAAGTAAGATTAAAGCTTATTTAGTAATCATTACGTTTTGGATTAGAGTTTCAGCAGATATAATACTTTTTGTTTGTGATTTTTATGGAGTTTAACGTCATTTTTCAGCACATAATAAGCTATACATGGCGGCCAGTATATTTGGTGGAGGAAGAACCCGGGACGACCCCGAAAAGAACCACCGAACCATGTGAAGCTACTGGCAAGCTTTCTTACATACCCATGTCTACAGCATGGCTATCTTTGGATAGGACACTTTTTAAATCGTATAAAAATAATGACAAAAGCCATGGTGAAAAAATTCTACCTTGACGAACACCAAAAGGGCAGCTGAAGGTATCGGTAAATCAATTTCTAGTCAGTTTTTACACATATTTTGTAATAGCTTTATATATTGCTTTTAGAACATTATATCATTCTAAAGGTCATGGAATTTATATCAGAAAGCGGTCATATTTATTTTATACAATGATTTTTCAAATCTACATATGTGCAATGAAATCAGCCATTTAATTTCTGAGATATTTCCAGATAAGTTTGTGGAGAACAAGTATGTTGCCTATAGCAGAAAAACCTCTTTTGAAGCTGGCCTGTTCATCGTCAATTAAATTGTTTCGTTCTGACCACTAAATCGACCTCCAATAAAATAGTTTTAAAATACTTTACTCAGTAGAGGTAATCGTAGAGATACTTTCCAAACTGGTAAGTTTTGGGCAGACGAACATCCGGCTAGATGTGAGAAGAACAGTCTTATAACATGATAGATCTTGAAAATAACACTCCATGACGTTTAAACAATCAATGAAATACCTTCACATTTAATTTTTAATTTTTGATCCTGCAACTTTACAATGAAAAAAATTTAAGAAATCATTCGGTTTAAATTGCTTGCAATTACTACTTTCATTGCTGTTAGTGATGACACGTTATATATTAATTGTGACGTTATGACGTTATTATGACGTAATAACAACCACGGGCTTGAGTACAGTTCAAAATGGCTATTTTTTTTAGCATGCGATGGAAAAGTCCGAGAATGTTCCGATTGTAATGCCGCTATAGTTCTTTGGAATAGCTTTACCCCCTTCAGTGTACTGGAATAATTATAGATATGCGCCAGTCTCCTGGGAAATATGAATAATCAAACACAGGATTTTAAAAAAAAACTAGTCAAAAGAGACGTAAGATACAATGCGGCAGTTTTCACAGATGCAGGCGTCATGCCATCAGTACCAGCTGCTTTAATATACTTGAGCTCAAGAATAGCTGCTCCTTTTGAATTTCGCTGTCAAGTGTATAATCATAAAAATCTTGATCCGATACATCACTATCTGCTAATACATGTATATTTAGATTAAACATGTCTGCAAAATAACGAAACAATGCCCTATTGTACACTTTGCTCGAACCAAAAGTTTCCTTTATCTCTGAGTAAATTGTCAAAGCTTTTATGTTCGTTTTTATTCAGTGCATCTACTAATTGCAACTGTAATTTCTTGGTTTATTCATATTTTCTTTTCTCAATTATTTTGTAATGGAATTCTTATGTTTTATATATACATCAAGATATGCTTTAGAACGAAATAATCTGAACATTATAAGTGTCTTTACGTCGATTCTTTTAGAACAAGATACATCAAACCATGATTGTTTCTCAGTGGATAGCATTTGTTGAATATTATAACTATTATCACATGATCCTACAGTTTTCTTCAATCCCAAATTCTGCGCAGCAATTTGCAAGGTCTGCACCAATACCTTCAATGCATTAGCAACTTTTAACGCGTTCATTTTATCTCTAAATCTATAGAAGGACAATCTTGGAAACAATTCTTGCATACATTGTTGAAAGGTATGGTATTTATGTAAATTTCACTGAAGTTTCAGATTTTTGTTATTAATGTCTGAATAGCGTGTATTTTGATTATTGCTGTGTTCACTATATAACCTAGGCATAATTAATGTATGTCACATACCGCTGATTCAATTCTTTACCTGAAATTTAAATGTGATCTAAATTTCTTGACATCACCATCTGACTGAAAATAACTGTTCTTGCAGAATTTTGTGTAGTGCATGTAAACTTGCCTATTGCTCCATTACCACCAAACGGTCACAATATGTAAACCTGTAGATTTGCAAACATTCAATAGCTTATGACCAATATTAATATTACTTTTATTGGTCAACGGTGTATCTGGAACATGATCTAAATTATAAAACAGTTCAAAGGAGTAATCAAAATCAGGGGTGTCAAACATACGGCCCTCCACACTCATTATTTATCATTATTATTTATTTGTATTTAGTATTATTTATATCAAATCTGGCCCGCCATAGCAGATGAGTTTGACACCCCTAATCAAAATCAATAAAGTCATGCATTAAAATGTCCACCAATAAGATGCATTAAAATGTCCCTCAAGAAGAAACGTTTATTTTGGATACTTTGCTTTCAACTGAGCATTTTGCTCTCTGCAATTAGGACGGTTTCTTCTTCAGAATGTATGGAGGAATTTTCGGTCGTGACATATATCAGTCCACAAATAATGTCTAAGTCGAAACTAATATTGGGTGTGGCTAACTTCAAGCAAAAAGAATTACTGGAGACACTATCTAGTTTCTCCTCCTATTTTAACAATTTAACCAAAAATATTCCTACAAGAAATTACTAAGCCACTTTAATTTTGTTTTTTATTTACATGTTTATTCCTCACTGTAGTAAAATGCTTGTAGCCGCTTGCTGTACAATTCATACTCATTTAGCACATGTTTCTACAAAACCAATTATATCAAGCTCACGATAAACATATTTTAAACAAATCCCCACTATCACGACAATCTGCATATTCCCCTAACTTGAACCTAAACCAGATATATTCCAAACAAGAATAGAAATAACATCAGAAGATATATTTACTTTGATATTGTAATTATGTACACTGGTTTTGGCATACTGATCATCTGAGCCTCTGCCGAGTCCATATTAGTTGTATACTAAGACAGATTTGTTTGGTATTTTCATCACGTGCAATAAGCTCTTCCATTTATTATTGCTTGTCAAATGTTAGGTACGCTCGCTTTCCCTGTTTGATGTTATTCTCAAGAAATGGCTTCAGTAAGTTTGGAACTTTCTTTATTCTCACTGAAAAGTTCTCGCTTATTCTGGTCTGAGTCTGGTGGTCTATATTAGTATCATCTTCATGGTCTATCTCTAACTGATCAATTTTAGTTTCTGCTCTGTCTTCGTTGTGTTCTTTTATCTCTTTTTGTTGCTTCTATATTTCTGCAATATAAGCTATTTACCCTAGAAACTGGTAAAGCTGACGATTGCATGTCCAGGAGAATTGTCACTGTTTAATCGGTGGATTCTTTCAGCAGATATCAAATTTTAATTCTTTTTTACACATTTTGTTTCTTTTCGGACGTAGACCTTGTTAGCACCATTTGAGAATAACCACATGAGGTAGAAAAAGGAAATGTTATATGCATCATTTTATGCACATGTAAATGATCTGATTAGATTCTCATGACATTTTAGCAATTTTTCATCTTTTTTCACATTTGAATGGGGGCCATGCGTGTTTTACAACCACAAATCTTGTTTTTTTTTTTTTGTTTTTTTTTTTTTTTGTAATATATTTTTTTACTGGGCTCGTATTTAGATGACCTTATTCGATTATCTTGCCATTATAGTATGTTTGGACTGCAGAGGAAGCATACGTGTTTGCAAACACAAAACCATTGGACTCAGAAGCGTTGAGATTTTTTTTATGTTATACTGAATGTATCAAAGTCACAGCCAGTTCTGTATGACACCATGAGTCGGAGAATAAAGAAGCACTTGAAGTGTTTCACATCGGGTATACATCGCGAAGTATAAAAATATAGCCATTATTATTGTTATTTATATTAGACATGTTATGCCTATTCCAAGACAGATTTTTACCACTTTAGGTTTTTATTTACTTCTCCGTAAGTATCTTTCTGCAATTACTTCAGCCGTACAAAACAGAGTAGATTTATTGATATTTTATTTCGTCCAGTAACATTGTTTCAGCGACCAATCCATTGTTGTAGGAATACAAAGGGTTTCCTACTACAACGCCGTTATTATGACTTAAGGTTTACCAGGCATGGCATTAACACCTAGAATACTAGGGTACCAACTTCAGACATAGAGTAATGTTGTCCAAACGTTTCAGTGGAATACGTTTACTGATGTAAACGATATGTGACTTTCAAAAATCTTTCATACAGTACCTGAACATATTTGACAAAGGTGTTACAAGCTTTCTGCTTACGCAGGTGGTAAAGGATCTCCTGACATACCAGGATACACAATGTTAGATATGATATTATCCTAAGTTGCAGCCGAATACAGCATCTGATGTAGAAGATATGTAAATTTTAGTTTAATACAGCATCTGATGTAAAAGATATGTGACTTTCAGTTGAATACATCATCTGATGTAAAAGATGTGACTTTCAGTTGAATACAGCATCTGATGTAGAAGATATGTGACTTTCAGTTGAATACAGCATCTGATGTAAAAGATATGTGACTTTCAGTTGAATACAACATCTGATGTAAAAGATGTGACTTTCAGTTGAATACAGCATCTGATGTAGAAGATATGTGACTTTCAGTTGAATACAGCATCTGATGAAGAAGATATGTAAATTTCACTTGAATACAGCATCTGATGTAGAAGATATGTGACTTTCAGTTGAAAACAATATCTGATGTAGAAGATATGTGACTTTCAAACACTTTAATACAACACCTTAACATTGCTGACACTTATTTCACCAGCTTTCTGATTACGCAGGCAAGACATGAATTCTAAGTATTTCAGGTGTTACGACTCTATGGCTCGAACAAACGAAACAAAAAGAAAGTGAAACCAACAATATTTGTAAAAATCAACAAACAATTTATTTTAAATAATTAATGTGAAAATCAAAATACACTTACAGTATTGTGTATTAAAATCCAAATAATCAAACAATTATTAATGCCATAATCACAAGTCCTGTATATATAGAAACTATAAAATGTTCCAAATGAATAAATGCTCCAAATAATCTTCGTAATGAACGAATGTTCCAAATGAATGATGGTTCCGAATGAATGAGTCTGTAATGTTCCGATGAACCAACGATGATATAATCCCGAGCATCTTTAAGAATGTTCACAGGCATCCCAGAAAGGTCCTAAATATAACTCCAGGTAGCTCTGATGAATGGTCCAATAAATAATTCCTTTCGAATTTTTTATACAGCATGGCATTACAGCATTACAGGATTCCAGCACGGCTATTATTTCTAACAATCTGATGATTCCAAAGCTGATCATAAAAAAACAGTTCTTTTCAACTCAAGATCTAAAATGGAATGAATATAACTCGTACATTCAGGTCATTTATACAACTTGCAAATGGCACAATTCACAACAGGAAACGTGTCATATTATGACTCAGAATGCAATACTAAATGCGTCTATTTCATGGAAAAGTAATCCAGGTACAGTCAACAGCTCTCACCTTGAACAAAAGGTCAGTAAACATGTTGTTATTTGATTAATAGTACAACTAAACCCAACTTAAATATGACTCACAATTTGACACAATTTTAAAGTAGAGTCATAGGCCAAAAGTTTAAGCATAATGTTAATTACTAACCTTATAATACTTTCATTGGCATGATAACTTGATAATTCATAAATATACATTTAGTCAGTCTTTTGCTTATATTTAGTTTTTTTGCTTGTTTCAATCTTATTTTGTTTCGTTGTTTTTTTTGTTTTTTTTGTTGTTGTTTTTTTATAATAACTGATTCCTTCACTTAAAACTGGTACAAAGATTACATTGTAGATGAGGATAGGTGAACTGTATGAGACATTAATGATATATGCATGAAAGCGAAAGTTCATCCATTTGTACCAGAAAGATATAATACCTTACAATTCCAGATTAATTAATATTTCTATAGAAACTGGATTCTTAATAAAAAGGATGAGAGATAAGACAAAAATGAAACTGTCTCGACCTTCTTGCTTTCATTGAGTACGTTGTATCATTAGAATTCGTCCAACTCTGAATAATTAAATATATATATATATATATATATATATATATATATATATATATATATATATATATATATATATATATTTATATACTGTATCTATCTATCTGTATTTATATATATATATATATATATATATATATATATATATATATATATATATATATATATATATATACTGTATCTATCTATCTGTATATATATATTCTGTATCTATCTATCTGTATTTATATATATATACTGTATCTATCTATCTGTATATATATATTCTGTATCTATCTATCTGTATTTATATATATATATATATATATATATATATATATATATATATATATATATATATATATATTCTGTATCTATCTATCTGTATTTATATACAAGAATATCCATTATAGGAGTTCTAAACAAATTATATCTTCCTGAATCACCTTTTTATAAATTTACTTGTACCTCTATCAGTTTATGTATGCATCTTTTTGGCAAGATACGCGTAAAGTCGGTGTAAGACTCCACTTATTCTCTTATTTTCTTTCTTACAACTCACTTTTTTTTAGTTTCTCTTCTTACTATTTATGTAATGTTGCACAGTTTATTTTCTTTGCACGGGAAGGTACTTCATGTCGTGAACTTTGCACGAGAAGACACTTCATGTCAAGATTCTTCTATCGGTACATAAATTCACCTTCTTTGTGCTTATCTTTGAATGTGTGACAATTCTTATTTAATGTATTTCAATCGTTTCATGTGTAATAACGTGGACGTTGTCAAACAGGAAAAAAATTATTGCGTAGAACCCAAGCTAGAAGAGAAATATAAGAGAACAAAATTAGCAGAAACGGTTTCCATTGAGGGGACTCGGCCGGCTGTAGAATGTGAATATTTAAGAAAAGGCATGCATTATAAATATTAAAGGCAGCAGAATCTGTCCCCATATGGGGTAACAATTTAGGTGAGCTCTTTTGGATAATATTTTTTAAGAAGGAATCAAATTTATTTTCCATCTTTTTCCAGTAGTTTCTGTATTATAGCATTCATAACGATATCAATAATGGTAATAATGGTTTTATTTGCGAGTTTGTTTTCCTTCCTTTTTCCAGGTGAATATTCCATCATGTATCTAATTTGGAAACTACAAATATATATGATTTTCCATGGGTATACTCCAAAATGCAATTTTATGAATAAAGTATGGAAATTTCACTGTATGCAGGTGGTTATAAGTTGTATAGCACAAGAGCCTAATGCACTGTATTGAACATTGTTAGAATATTTCTCTTATTGTTAAGTTCATGTCATAGATGTCGAGCACGTTTTATGCGATATCATGTTGTATTTCAAAATGCAATTAAAACTGAACATATTCATCAGCAAGACTTTAAACTCCATAAGTATAAATGATTTCACTGTTGTCGATTTTATTTTGCCTTGATGATACAAGACACCCCTTATTGTACAACATTTGGTAATATTTCAATTAATCACTGATTCTAAATGACACCCGATGGAGGAATAGAGTAAAATTGATTGTTCCCTTGAGGGACCAGTCATTGTTTCAAAGTCGTAAACAGTCTGCTACTCTCCTTCAGTTTTCTTTTGTCATGAATGGAGTTCTACAAAAACGGTCGGGTCCACAATCCATAAACATTGATTAATGCAAATTGCCTTACAATGTGCCACGAGAGTCCGACATTCAAGTTTGGATCTTTTTCATTAGTTTGAGTCAAAAAGTATATGTTATCGCAATAAATTGCGCCCCTAGTAGGCTTCATTTATTTTCATTTTACCACGGAGGGTCAGTGGGGAAATTAGCAGTAAAATCTTGTAAGGCGCATAGACCACTGAATGCCTTCTGAAAATTAAAAATAATTAAATAGTTTCGTTTTTCTTGTGCTTTCACTTTGCTAAGAGCGCAGATGGTGATTTATTTTTCCTCGCCAAGAGATCAAATGAAGCAAAATTGCGAAATATGCTTTCAATTACTTAAAAAATGTACTAGTTATCCACATGCTGCTTTAAAAAGTTTTTGAGGATATTGTGATACTGTCGGTCTGTCCGTCCGTCTGTCAGTACGTTACATTACATTCACATTTTCATTTATTTCCTGACTAAATTCAAATATTCATTCATAGACGTACGGTATATGTGATGGGTTGTGCATCATGATCTCTGGCCCACCGGCCCAAGAGTCACGGGGGGGGGGGGGGGTCATGGAATATGCAGTAAAATGCGTCTGGATTTGCGATGGTGAAACATTGCGGTTGTTCAACTTACTGAATGTTTTACATCACAGCAGCCATCATAGCGATAGAAATTATTTAAGTTTCTGTTTTCAGTGGTGATACATTTTTTAGATTTATTTTTCAAAATTATCACTCTTAGCAAGGATGATTCATAAACTTTTCTCGCTCTAGTGATAAAATTCAACGGATAGAAATTGTTTGATTTAGTGTTTTCATAAGAAAGACGCGACGATTAGCAAAGAAACAAATGCGCTGCAA
>JAQPZY010001696.1:8100000-8442500 GCA_029931535.1 Margaritifera margaritifera | reverse complement strand
TAGATACGATTTGACCACGGTTACTACGATTTGACCACGGTTACTACGATTTGATGGGTTTCTACCAGCTTTTGAATGTGTCATTTTGAAAAAGGAACTTGATGAAACTTTCTTGGATCAGGCCACAAATTCTAAAAATACGACATTAAAACTGAAACTACTTTGTGTGATAACCCCTGAAAATTTAAGCTATCTTTATGCTGGACATAGATAGGTAACTTACAGGATTAACTAGCAAAGGAAAATGTAAACCGTTTTTTTTCGCTTATAAGTCAAGTCGCATAATGCGCCGGCAGATCAGGGTCTATATTGTTTGTTCTCCTGATTAAATCCTAACAAAGTTTATAGACTCAGATTTGTCGGCGTATTATGCAATGGCAGATCGGAGTTTATACAGGTTGCAGTTGGACCCTACTTATAAGCGAGTATAGACGATACCTACCGTATACGTGCGTACAAGTAGATCTAAATGTGTGCCTTAACGAGTGCAAGTACACGAAAATGGTTCTGCGTATGGAATTCATCTTTGTAACTGGTAGATCATTTATTATAAATATCATTTTTTTAAAATAATAGAATTAAATCAACTTGTTTCAGTTTTGTACTAAACTATCCCATTTGAATAATTTCTGTATAATAGAATGCATTCGTTACGAAACTGTCATTTATCACTTACAAATAGATATTAATGATTATGAAGCACATTTTTTAAAGATGGGTATTGATTTTAAAACTGTAGCAAGATTTAATCAGCAGCTGCTCGCCAAGTTAAGATCAAATATTCAATTATTTTGCATTGATTTTGTAATTATTCAATGAAATAAAACCATGTTCACAAATTTGTAATTTCACGTTGTGTCTAAAATTTGTACGTTCAAAATTAAATCTTCTTTTGATGTGATAGTCCATGCAAAAGTTAGATGCTTTTATATGTTAACTTTTAGATTTCTATCCTGGGTTCTGTTTATAGATTTGTAATAAGACTCTTTCATATAAATTGCTGACAGAAAACAGAAAAGGGTCAAAAGAGAATTCCCAAATTAGTTGCTATTATTTACAATAGGATTGCTGACACATTGGAAGACAGGAATGAAGAAAGGAGAATCTCTGGTATTATTAAAATCATTAGATCAGATTGGAAAGAGAACATGATACAAACTAAAGATTTTATAATTATACATTTATTTATCAAACATATAATAATCAATAAATATGTCATTATATCACTGACGTAAAAAGGTGACAGATGCATAGGACTTGTTCAAACAGAGATTTAATACCCTATTAAATGCTATAAAAGCCTTACAAAATTTAAGGAAGGAATCATACAAACTAGAACAATAATTACAACATATTAAACAAAGGATTAACACAGTGATAGACGCATTAGAGGCTTACCGAGAGAAAAAAAAGAAATCTCACAAAGACTACGTTACATTACAATCACAGCTATATAGCAATAAAAAAGGACTTAATTAATACAATACAACAAAACGATCAAGATATAGGAAAAGTTAGTTAGAGATTTTAATGGTCTTGTAATAAAACTGGAGGGTAAGATAACAGCTAACAGTAGCACTTCGTCACAGTTGCAAAATAAATAATTTAACAGTAGTAAGAAAAAAGATAGATGACAACAAAAAGAAAATAAATGTGAGTGAATATATGATTGGATCTAATAGAACTACCGACGATATATATATATATATATATATATATATATATATATATATATATATATATATATATATATATATATATCACTGATTTAATCGACACAATAAAACTTATCAAGGATCAGGATTTACCAGCTCTCAAAAATGTACTTACTGCTGGAACAGATAGATCCAAAACAAATATCAAAGAATGCGTTGATAATAAGGGTGTGATACAAATATCAAAGAATGCGTTGATAATACGGGTGTGATACAAATATCAAAGGTTTGACGAATTAGACAAAAGGATGAGGCGATTAAGAAAAGATGTTAATGGTACGGAAGAAACATTTACAATGGAAACAGAGTCATTTAAAGCTAAAGTAGATAAAAAGGACTATTGCGTTATTTGTGGCAGAATCAATACAGTATATTAAAAAATAAATAGAAACATGGAGACATTCAAAACTGAACACAGAAATGGATATCAAAAGTATTTCAATAAATACTACGATTTAAGAGATTAAAAATAGGTCAGATGGATTAGATGATAAAATATTAACAATAGATGGATGTATATTTCTTTATGATTTCGTATTGTACCAGGTCAGTTAAATTTAGAAATTAGTATTTTATTGTATATAAAAATGAACCACATGAAATGAAAAGGACTGTAAAAGGTAATGGAATATAGATACACGGTTTGTTGGAAATTTGCAAGGTTGAAATTATACTTTGTACATTAGCTACTAATTATGAATTTGACTATGCTCCATCATGTTTTGCTGAATACAAGTTACACATGACTGATGCCTTACAATACTATTTCATTCAAATAAACAAAGCATGTTTACATACAACTTTTACAAACTTTAACATTAAAACTGTTTCTGATGTTGAATATAAAATTATATTAGAGATAAACAATAAACTTGTTGCTTACTCATTAAAGCTCAATAAAGAAGAGGAAGGAACTCATTTTACATAGTACAGTACCAAAGAACCGCGTACATATTATTTGGAAGAGGACAATATTTTATCATTGTTGATTAAGGAAGCACCTAAAGTACCGACTGTACTCGCGTATAGCCGTATCCAAATGCAAACAATATAGACACTGATCTGCCGTCGCATAATGCGCCAGCAGATCAGGGTCTATCTTGTTTGTTTTATTGATTAGTCATTACAAACTGCATAGACCCAAATCTGCAGGCTCATTATGCGATTGCAGATGTGGGTCTATGCAGTTTGTAGTTGGTATCGAATTATACTCGAGTATATACGGTAGATAGATAGCGTTCATTATGAAAACTGGAAGCAGCTTTAAAACAATTTTACCATTAAATAGCGTCGGCATGAAATGGCCACAGCAGCAGTAATCATTGGTGGAGCAAATGATAACGACTCAGCATTGACAGGAAGTAATTATCTGTTTCAATTATTTCTTAAAAATGGTGCAAATGACGAAAGAATAAGACACGATAAAGCGGATAAAAGCTGCAGAGTTCAACGAAAACAGATCAAAGTCACTCGACTACCTGAATGAAAGATTGAGAGAACAAGGTTTAGTTATTCAGATTTAGAACAATATGGAAGATGATTTGCTTTCTATTCTTCAACACATATTGACGCTGTTTTAGAGAAACCTAGGCAACCTGATCTTCATAATTTTTACCAGCTTTCTCATAAGCATATTACATTTGAGTATCTAAAAGAAATTTGCCATTGTAATAAGCACCAGTGTTTTTGTCGGCTACAAATATCTTTAAAATTTAAAACTAATTAATAGCACACAAGAATGGCAAAATACGGAGAAATATATAGCTACTGACAAACAAGAAACAATACCATTGGTTGTAAAGTATCGTAACCCGATACTATTGGTTGTAAAGTATCGCAACCAAATACATCATTGTATTACTTAAACTCCAAGTAGTAGTAAGATTGAACAAATGCTTTAAGTGGTAATAATTAGGTTTGGACACATGCTTTAAGTGGTAATAATTAGGTTTGGACACGTGCTTTAAGTGGTAATAATTAGGTTTGGACACATGCTTTAAGTGGTAATAATTAGGTTTGGACATATGCTTTAAGTGGCAATAATTAGGTTTCGACCTAATGTCATGATTGTACCTTGTAGTTTCTGTTTTCATTTCGTACGGTGTGAGGGTTAAAAGATATGCAAAACAATGCAGTTGTAAACTGTGTGGGAAGAATTCTTATTAGGGACATAACAATTTCTTATGGTAGTGATGATATTTTCAGATTGAATGACAACATTTTATGAATGTTCAGAGATGTGAGGCTACCAGAGTATGTTAGAACAAACAAAATAGAGCAAGGTATAATGAATGAAAAAATAAGAAGGTTACAACGAGGAGCATATAACGCGCAGAGCACTGGTACAAAAGCTATTCAGTTTATTGTCTACGGAATGAAATTTAGAATAAAACTTGAGTTCCAGATACTAACTTATCATTGTCCATTGTATTCTTGTGTTCTTCCTCATGATTTTAGATTTACAACTAAAAGCATCTAAATTGATATAAGGTGCTAACCATGATTATGAATAGGAGAATATTTGTCTACAGTACGATACAATTACTTCTGATATAATGGCCATTTCTTTGAACATAAAGAACAGGATTGGAAATGATTTTTTTTATGACTACATCACATGAGAGAGAATAATTGATGTGGGAGCTAATACGACTCCAACAAATATCATATTTGATTCTCCAAGAATGAGTTTAAGAGGAGTTTTGATACTGTGTAAAAAGACAGATAAAACGAGCCTGAAAAGTATTTTAATCCAGCAATAGATAATTGGAAGGATTACCCAACATGTTTTATTCACATGGGTATGCATTGAAGCAACAGCTTACAGAAACAAAGAAGTATTTCTGTAACAACGAGCAAAAATAAGCGGAAATTAGTATTTTAAGTGGTAATAAGTTTTACACTGATCACCATTGGACTGGGCTTAATTTGAGAAGTACACATGATAATTGACTGCATGGAACAGGCCATAAAGTAGCTGAGATTCAACAAGCAATACACCTGCAAATAAATAGAAAAGAAAATATAGATGTACACAATTTGTATATTTATATTGTGTCTGATGTGCAGGTAAATATTCAGAATATCCAGGTAAAATCTATACTGTTTTAGCTATTAAATGTACTTAAAGGAACCTCATAATAAGATTATATGAGTTGCTACAAATTGTAGATATACAAAATTTGCACTAGATTTGATCGAAACGGAATATTAGAACTTCTTTGACTTTATTGTCTAACAAGTATGTGCAAAAAGGTTACAATAGAAAATGGCTTTTTAGAGACGATAATATAATTGTGATAGATCCTGGTGATAAATTAGATAAATGGTTAAAACTACTCATTATTGTTTACCATGGAGCAAATCCTTTGTTTCTGATAAACGATTGTGCTAATCTTGAGGATGCAAGAAAGAACGAAACCAACCTTAACCAAGTTAGCATTTAGTGGGAGACATTATGAAACATCTGTGTGGGTTATAGTCCAAAAATGTAATTCAGTTATAAAATATCTTCGTGAAAATGTTAGATTTATAGAGGTCTTTTACTCAAATATAAAAGTCCATGGAAAATATTCTGGATGAAAATAATGTGGTACCTGTGGTAATGATTGCCTAATAGTTTAAAATTAGAAGAAAACAACAGAAATACACTTTTAATGAGATTGTATTGTATTTTAAGGTGGTAGAATGATCACCATATGGAAGTGTGTTTATATTATCCACTACATATCTTAAGTCACCACAATAACTTAATGCAACCTTATTTAATGGAATATTTTATATCCCATGATGGTAGAAATGTATTAAATTAATCTTTGTGATTTATGGTTTGCTTAAATAGGCAGTCATTCTACATATACAATTTCAGATTCATTTTAATTACAGATTGTTTTTATACCCTTGCATACTTTCTTTTCATTTATGTCAGTCCTTAGAGAACATAGTATTTCGAAGGCCACATAAGTCTTGTATTGTTACACCGTTTAACTCATCTTTACATAGTCCTGAAGAACACCAAAAATAGTATCTATTATCGCATGTGTAGTAAAACTGAACATTATCTTTCATGTTATTGCAAAAGTTATCAGTCTCTACATGAATACGCAACAAATATGTATCTGTCATTAAAAGTTACATTTTGTCACAATATTAGTTTTTGAGCTTTCTGTAGCAGAAGTTAATCAGCAACTTACTTACTTCTAGCACTTTAAAACCACTATAAATTGTCTTGATTAATTTGATTTTCTTATTCTTAAAACTAACTGATACCATATCATTGTATATGATTGTTCTCCCTGCTAATGAAATATCCTCAGTTCAATATAAGATTTTAGTCATGGCTCTTGATGAGATAAAACTACTCTCTCTATCTTTTTTTTTTAGTTTTAATCCTAATTGAACATACAACTTCAAATTAACTTAGTGTATAACATATCTCTCTATGTTTTTTAACGTGCACAGTAATTTAGGTTAAAAAAAATTCTACGTTTTTTTTTCTTTTATTAATTTATTTTCTAATTGTGATAAACCAAACTTTTGAGGAATTAGTGTTTTTGGTGCTTAAGGTATCCTTTAATATAGACGTGCAAATGTGTTGCTGCTTTTAAACCTTCTTTTAAAATGCAGCCCTAACTGTGTTCGTCACTCCAAGACATTCAATTGTCTTCAATGCTCTATAGATTTTGCTTGGTTGCCCAGCTAAAGTTTTTAACATGGCCAAACCATACAAATTGTTGAGCAAATGATAAACAATGTATTACCTTGACCTTGATGTATCGTATTCTCCATAGTTTTGTCATTATAATACTCATGAATCGCCTTAGGATATCTATTTGGTATCAGGTGTATTCCTCCACTAATTGCAATTAAATCCAACGAAAAATATCGTAATATGTTTACAGTTTTAATTCTACATTACTTATTTCAAACTAAGACCATGGGCTAGATCAGGTGTACTAAAATAAAAACAAAACAGAGAAATAAAAACTAAATAAATAAATAAATAAATGTGCTAT
Source organism: Margaritifera margaritifera (assembly GCA_029931535.1). Lineage (NCBI taxonomy): Eukaryota > Metazoa > Mollusca > Bivalvia > Unionida > Margaritiferidae > Margaritifera > Margaritifera margaritifera. The sequence continues at coordinate 8,435,770 of JAQPZY010001696.1, read as the reverse complement.
ATCAAGTTTGTAATTTTTCATACAGACATTTATAAACTCTTCAAAAACGGTAAACAACATTTTAAATTATCTTTTTTTGACGTAATAGTGATGAATATCAAAAACAGATTTCAATTTAAAATGTTTCGTAACATCTTTAACATAAGTATAATCTTTATTTGTTGTCACTGATCCTCTGGGGTTTGGTGGTGATTTTGTTTTGATGTCCCTGATCCTCTGAGGATTGGTGGCAATTTAGTTTTGATGTCCCTGATCCTCTGAGGATTTGGTGGTAATTTAGTTTCATTAAACTTATCAAAAGCACCCATGTATTCCAACGGATAAATATCTTTTCTCAATTGTCTTCCCATGCCTTTAATATTTTTCATGGTTTCAGTGAATATATCATCGTTTCGATTTTTCGCAAGTTTTCTAGTGATTGACTCATAAACCGAAAACTATATGTGAATCTCATTGCTCTATTTACGAAACCATCTTTACGGCAGTTTTCTGATATATCTACTATAAAATCTTTAATAAACAAAATGAATTTTTCATCATTGCTTGGTATTTTCACTTCTTGATCTGGGTCGTTTTTTACTTAGATTTTGATAGTCAAATGTGAATCGTAACCAGACAAATTATAAAATAAATAGTGGTATATATTTTGGATACTTGTAATTTAAACTACGCTCGTTGTGTGCAGAAATCGGTATTTACCTGTTATGTGGTCAATATCCCTTACTTTGCAGGTTTTTGGAGGTGGAGGTAATTTCGTCATCGTATTCATTCTCTGATGTAGCTTCGATGGTAACTTCGTCGTTAGTAACTTCTGTTCACAAGTATGACATATTTTGGTGGATAAATGATGTTGTTTTTTATCTTTGTTCATAAATAATTTTCACTAGCAATTCTTGGCCTTGGTTCTTCGATTACATTATTTGCAATTTCTACTCGTAACGTTTATTTATGCAATATGTTCCTTTGTAAGCTGTATGTTCAAACGCTTTGCTGTCCTTATGAACTGATTTAAGGTAACGGCAAAATGCTCAGAGTATATGTTCTGCTGTTTTTTGTTGTTAATGACGTTTTTGAGTTTTGTTTACAGTTCCTTATTGGCTCCAAAATACTTTCAAAATAGCAATATAAAACAAAAGGAACCTTTAGTTGATAATGGTAGTTTTGAAACGTACCAGCAGAACCCTTTTTAAGCATTGTGTCAATCTGTTTTATTGTATAATCGTTCTTGTTGGAGTAATTTTAATTCAGAATAAAAACAAAATGGCACTTTTTGCTTTTTTGTGGTGCTTTTTCTTCTTTGAGCTGACATAATTTTGACAAATCCTTTATTTAAATATATTGATACTTATCTAAATCACCATTTCCATCAAATACAATTAGTATATCTATGTCACGGCTTCTTTCTCTTTCCGTCTTCCTAACTGGCCTTATAAGTTTGTCTATGGTTTCTTAGACATTAACATATATTATTAAGTTTTTTTGTGCTAAGTAAAATTTGTAATCGTTTATTCTTAGTCCTCTTTTTTAAATTAAAAAATCGGTATATTTCCTTTTTTGGGGATTGAACATTGAGCTCTTTTTGAAATTTTGTGGTTACACGAGTAATGGTGGCCTACATTTTCTTTTTTTAAAACTTTTGTGGGTCCTATGGTCATAATGGCTTATGATTTATTTTTATATTTTTTGGTGGATCCTATGGCCATGGAGGCCGTTAATTTTATTTTTATCGTGCGGAGATGCAAGGTGTTGGCTGTACAAAAATAGAAAAAAGAATTCGTCTTCACTGACATAATTATTTACAGGCTATATAGTTGTGAGCTGAATTGGCTATATATATATATATATATATATATATATATATATATATATATATATATATATATATATATATATATATATATATATATATATATGTATATATCTATCTGCCTGTCAGACCACTTGAGTTCATAATTTTAGTTGAGTGTAAAATGTTTATTCAGGAAAGTACAGTTATGAAACGTCAACACAACTTAACGTTAAGTAAAACTAATTCATTTTTTAAAAATTAATATATCGGAAACAACGAAATTATCTAGTCAATCTATCAAGATGTCTGTCTGGGAACCAAATTTTTATTTCGTATACTTACCTTAAGATAAAAATGACAGTAGAAAAATATCATATTGAGGTTTTGCTTCTGCCCATCTCCCGATTAATCGTTAATTAAGAATTAATTGAAAATCATTCCTGGAGTCTTTGATACATTAAATTATGTAGAAGTTAATACTTATTAAAATGGTACGGGTTTTAAACAGGCAAACAACAGTTAAACTGTCCAGGTCGATAAACGTCTCTGCTCCATTACGGGACCGGAGAACGTAGAAGAACAAAATTCTTGGTTACAAAACACCCCAGGCCCAGGTATGTCGCGAACTGGACCCGGTGCCGTTTCGGGACAAAGTCATCTGATTGGTTACGAAACGGCCCAGTGCTCTTTCATGACAACCCAAAGTGGCGAAACCTGTATCATGACCACATAAAGGTTACGAAACGGTGCGCTGCTATTTAATGACCAGGTAAAGTCGCTGAACGGCGCGTTTGTTTCGCAACCTTACTTGGTCCTGAAATGACGTGTTATATACGTCCACACACACATAGAGACCAACTCCCAAAGATCAAACGCTTCTTCTCTATTAGTATAATCGCTATGGTGCTCTTTAGTAATTTCTTCATTTATATGAGTCAGGCTGTTCCATCGGAGGAGAGAAGAATCTGGTACGATTTACTAATAAAGAATTATCAATCCTGTGATCATGCCAACAGAAATAATTTTTATATAAGACTGTGTGCGTATGAAAATACAAAGGAATACATGACGGAAAACGATCGTCTGATGACAATCGTTCAAAACATCCTGATGCACAGAACGTACACGGCAATATACAGGGTAATTGTAAGTCTCCAAAAAATACTAATTTTGATTTGCGTCTTTATATATAGTATATATGTAAAAAAAAAATTTGATTTAATATGCAAATACATTTTTGTTTTAAAAACAATAAACACAAATTCACCAGGTTTTTATCAGTCACCTTTATAATGTTTATATACATGTAGGTAGGATTATTTTGAGCAATGCAAGTAAAGACCGATGTCCGCTATAAAAGGGAACATGTTTCCCCTTTCCCTAACTTTGAATTTGCCTGTCGTCGAGCGAAATTGCTCCATTTTATTATTTAATTGGCTGTTAGACAATTGAAAGTACCTGACACTGTGATTGACAGGTGAAGCTCAACACCTGATTGACCACCTGTCAATGTTAATATTGTCTATAGAAGAAAGTTAATTAGCCTGCTGTCAAGTGCACCACGAGATTAAGCAATATATGTTATCTTATTACAGAGCTATACATTTTTCAACACTTAAACTATTTAGCAGTCATGATTAGTTTCCGTTTGAACAACACAATAAGCAGATAAAGGCGTGGAAGCTATGAAAATTGTGTTGTGTGACATTAAAAATTTTTTAAAATCATTTTAATGATTAAACTACAATTATTTGTTATTTGATATTTATATATTAGTTCTTTTAATATATACCTCAAAAGTTTAAGGTTTTCATTCTGCATATGCAATTGAACGAATACAACTCCAATGTATTAAAAGCTTCTTAAATGTAAATAATTCAACATGCAACAAGTTTTTATATGGTGAATTAAATAAATATCCCCAACGCATAGGACCATGGTTAGAAACATAAAGTATTGGTTCAAAATAAGAGTAAACTAAAATATTATATTAAAGAGACAGTATGATGTACTTTTGTCTCAAGTCGAAAAAAATGAATGAATAGTTAGTAAGAAATATTTTTGGATAGATATGGTTTGTCTGAAGTGTGGTTTTACCAAGAGTCTGTGAATGTTAAATTATTTTTATCGACCTTAGATAGCAAAGTCTGAAGGATGTTTTTATTAATTCATGGAGTTTTAAATTTATAAACTTCGAGTTAATTTAATTTTGTTTGGAGCCATTAAAGATGTATTTATATATGAAAAACATCTAAGTGTACTAACAATATGAATAATAAAATGGCATTGATAAAATAAAGACGAAGGAGAAGTCTTGGTTCGCATATACTTGAGTTGCAGCTGGTAACAAATTGGCGAATATAATGAGATCAGTCTTTGAAAATCAGTTTAACCAATTAGCTTTGTACTGTATTTGACAATGTTTTCACTTTGACAAACGTTGAAACACGGAATCTACGTCTGAGCTTAAATGATCATTTCTGACAAATATGGGTATCACATTAATGGACACAACCCAAGGAACGTTAATATATGATAATATACACGGTACATGTGCACGCTATCCTTATTCAAGTCGATATTAAGGACCGGTCATTGGCAAATGTTTGATAAAACTTTTGTCTGTTGATGTTTCATTCATGATCAATACTTAAGATAATGAAACAAAGACAGCGTTACGGAAATTGCTACTGCGTCCAATTGTTTCCTAATTGGTCTCAAGATTGCAGTGACATGTCTACGAGAAGTTTGACTCCACGGAAAGAAATAACGCATTATCGAAATTAAACAAATCAACTATAATTGGAGTCATGTGCTTTAGATATAATGGCCAAGAATGTTGATCTCTCAAAGTTATATCGTGATATCATAGTCAAACCAAAGTGTCTAATCCCTCCTGTTAAAGCGATAATGACTGCGTTACTTGAGGATACCAAGTCATTTAAATAACTCAAGACAGTTTTCTTTTGACTTCAAGTCATCAGAAAAGAAAAAGTTCAACATATTCATTTGAAGATCAACAGCTAAGTTGACATACAGAATAATCGTCCTCATAGTTTTCTCAGGGAGCATATGTCTTACTTATGACGATATTTTATTTTTTCTGGTATGTCAATAAAATGTTTTCCTGACCTTTAACTGTATTCGCCAGAACTACTGCTGAAGTGATTGTCAATGTCTGAGTTGTCGGATCCTATGAATATCTAAACTTTGGAGAATATAATCGAGATCTATCACTAAAATGATAACAATTACCTCGACTTCTGTGTCGTATATTTCGATGTTTTATAGGCTGAAGGAAAGCTTGCAATCCAACAAACCTAGCAATGATATGTAACCTCTGTTACAGTCAATTATTTCTGTATGTTTATTTCTTTCACAAAAGTTGTGGTAGTAACGGTAGTAATAAAAGTCAAAGCATAGTGATATTTTGCTGCAGTAACAGCAGCAACAGGACTATCACTAATTACTATGTTTTTATATTCTTTTCTCTCTCTCTCTCTTTTCTTTCTCTCATATTCATATTGTAGTAGACGATACAAACATTTTTACAAATACGGTCTAGGCGCATCGCGTTCCTGGTTTCGTAGCGATATACAGGAAGTTATGATTTAGTTACAGAAAAACTATCAAATATGTACAATTTAAACCTTGCATCACTATCTTATACTAACAGATGGCTAGCTGTGTTAACGGAGCTAGTCAGTTTGCTTTTACTAAGGCTAAGCCATGCATGCCTGACTGACTCTTTTGGCAAGGGTACTGTAGAGTTACATAACAGAAAAGTCTATATTTTATGATTATTTTAGATCATACACTGCTACATCTTGGTGATGAGAGAGAGAGAGATAGTGTGTGTGTGTGTGTGTGTGTGTGTGTGTGTGTGTGTGTGTGTGTGTGTGTGTGTGTGTGTGTGTGTGATTTACGTATCACATGTAGAACGCGGCTTTGATACTGGATGTACCGGTATTGTTAACGATGCTAAGTGTTCCTTTGCAAACGTTGGAATGTAACAGGCGGTTCTCTATTTAATGTCTTGTTATGTCATAAAGCTTATTTTTAATGAGCTCAAAAACTAAAATAATCTACAATCGACGGAAAATAAATGAAAGCTATGGTAAATGCATGGATGGTTTAAACAAAGTAATAGGCTAACCACAATATTTAATTGAATCCTTATGCATTTACATCGATATGTTACTATTCGACAGCATGTCTTTAATAATTTTACACCGATATCACCATATTTTCGAACACGCATAATTTCTAGTACGTTTTTAAGCAAAACGAGCACCACACATCATACATTAATGACGAAATGTATTATCCTCCATCAAAATATGTGGTAAAATTGTGGATCCATTTGATTTAAATTGGATTTATGGTGTAATGAATGACATTTGACCCGGCATGTGGTAATCAGATCGCCGTTTTTTTTTTGTGGTCTTTTTTGCTGAGTTACCAATGGGTTTGGGCAAACGGTGGTTTGATGCTAAGATTCCCGTACGTGCACTCGTACGATTTTATTCTGGCACTTACTTAAAGAACAGCCTACTTCGCCTTTAGCCAAGCACGAGTTAAGTGAAGATGGCTGATTGTTCAGATGGACATTACAATGTTCATGTGCAAATCATGGATAATTCAGTCTTTGAGACTAGCTCCGGAAAAACGTATACTGAATTGGAAACAGTAAATGCAGGTGATCGTATTGGACATGGTAATTGTAGTTTAAATGCATTTTATGAAACAGATTTGGTGAGTGAGGATCCTGACGATGCAAACGATGCAAATCTATGTTCACAACCTCAGTACATGAGTACGCAGAATGTCTACAATACATGTTTAGACAGAGATGCCCAAGATTCATGTCACCGTTATAACAGCCCAACATATCAAGATGTCATATCTCAGGTTCCCAATCAGGACTATATTAGAAGACTGGATCAGGAATTAGATAATCTACCCAGAGACATGTATATTGAGAAATTGCAAGAGGTTGCACACGATAGCGAAGATATTGTAACCTGGTATAGGACAGTCATATTTAGAGGAGCACGAGTTTTTCCTGGCTTTCCATCGGGATATTTGGTGGTTAGAAAGAACAGAAATGGTGTAAGCAGTTTAATAAAATATGCAAGGGATTGTCATTCTTTAGCTATGTTTATAAAAGGGGATCCTTGCGAGATCGATTCTATTTTTAGCAAGAAGAAATCAAACCCTAGTGAACAAACTGAACATTGTGAACAGGACGATCAACATAGCTCAAGGCAAGCAGAACAAATGACTAATTCAGCAAGACTCTCGCTAGCTGAAATCAAGAATGATTGCGGTCATCTACAACAAACTGTTGTTTGGCTCAGAGAGGAAATTATATCTCTGAAGGCAACCCAAATCACATTGGTGACAATGAACGACCTTAATACATTCCGTGCTGATCTAAACAATAAGGTACAGGCACAATCTCAAACAATTGAACTGCTCCGTAATGAGATTAAGTCACTGAAAACTACTCAAAGCTTGTTGATGAAAGAAAATGAAACACTACACACCATCACAGAGCAACTTAGTGTCGAGCTGATGAAGTCTTTGAGTAAACCTATGTCTTATGCGGATGTCGTTCGCACGCTTAGTCCAGGTGTAAGTAACCTAGCATGTAGTGCCAATGGTTGTGGTGATCAACACTCTCCATCAATTGCAGCTCAGAACAAGATTTCTGTGTCTAACTGTTTATCTCCCGTTTCGGTTGAGTCTAACACCACTGGTTGTGATACACACCGCTGCCCATCAAGTGCATCTCAGAACAGAACTTCCGTGTCCAACTGTGTGTCTCCAGTGTCGGTTGAGGCTAACGGCTCTTCCCAGTTATAACGGCAGTGGAGTCGCAAACCGGTGTAACGGCCCAACCAGCTTTGGAAAAGACGAGGGTCAGTGTTCTGCAAACTCTGGTTTCAAAAAGCTCGGACATAATTTCACAGACTGTCGATAGAAGACATATCGCCCCCTTCGCTGGAAATATCACACAGATTTCTAATGCCAATGTTCATCCTAATGCGATAAATGCCGCGCGCACACCTATTCGGAATCAAAATAAACCGTTAGCCAACACCGAACAGCTTTCAGAACATGGTACTTCGACCAGGATAGAGCATGGTAGGCATCCGATGGCTAGCAACAGTAATGTGAAAGGTAATGATTTGAAAACCCCTCCTAGCAAGATACCTACCGTCATTGGGGGTCAGGTAGAAAGACCTAGATCGTTTGGTAAACCAAGTTTAGAAATCGACTCAGATGTTATTGCTGGACATGGGGATGTTGATGACAATGATGAGAACGTTGTATTTGAAGGTGTGGTTAGACGTAGAACAAGGCGCTTTTATGTGAGTGGTATTGGCGTCAAATCTACTGCTGAAGGCCTCAGTAAATTGTTGCAAGAATACGATATAAGGCCGTTATCAATAAAGTTAATCCACAGTAGACATAATTGTCTATCGGCCAAGCTGACTGTATATAATTCAGACTGCCACACTGTTGAAAATGATGTAACATGGCCAAAAGGTGTTTATGTAAGGAGGTGGTATGGGAATCAATCCTGGCCAGATAGGTTTAACAATCGCGATCAGGAGGCAAATGAAGGTTCAGGAGGCGATATTCCATGACTAGGGCGACATAGTCAATTGTTCATAAATCTGCCATTATGTACTGTCGTAAGTTAATGTGTTTTGTCATTTTTGTCATTTTAGTCATGCTTTCACACTGCATAAGTATTAAGATGCCTATATTGCAAGTTAATATGAATCTTAATATACTGAGCTGGAATGTTAGAGGAATTATGTCCTCTGCTCTTAGCTTTAGTGCAATGCTGGATAAATATAATGTTGATGTAGCTTGCATAACTGAACATAAACTATTACAGAACATACTTCCATTTTGCGATTCTATTCGTTCTGATTATAAATGCATTGCTAAGGCAGAGGATATTTCCTCTAATAGCACGTTAATAAAATGTGGTAAAGGAGGAGTTGCAATCTTCTGCAAAACCTCTCTCATGAGATATGCTAACTTCATAGATGACGTTAAAAGTGACAGAATTGTTGGCATAGAATTCAAATTTCCAGATATGCAAAATGTATATATTTTTTGTGTATATATGCCGACCCTACTGTATGGCATAGATTGTTACAGGGCGCAAATTGAGTTGATTCAAAATCTGTATGATCAGTACTCACAGCTGGGTAACGTGTATTTTACAGGGGATTTCAACGCAGTAGCTGAACCAGACACTTTCAGAGATTACAAAGATAGGGTATTTCATGAGTTCTTGCGATATAATAATCTAGTCAGTGCTGGACATTTAATAATATGCACTAGTTCCCGTTATACATTCACCCCAGCAAGAACGATGATTGATCATTTTGTACCGTCGGATCAATGCATAGGTAGCTTACGGAGTGTGCACATTGTTTCAGATCACGAAGAGCACGTGATATCTGACCACCTCCCTATCCTTACTTCCCTTCGTACAGTGACCTGTGGGAGAGACTTCTGACAGTCTATGAAGAGAAATAACATAGCTTGAAATAAATTAGACGCCGATACCTTGAAAAATTATCAAACTGAGCTGGACCATCGCCTGAAAACTTTTGATATAGATACTATTTCGGACAATGTTGATAGATTTTACGGGCACATTGTTAATGCAATACAGCAGTCAAGCGACATCGCGCTTCCAAAGTCCAAATTCAATTATCATGCCAAACCATACTGGTCAAATGAACTCAAAGAAGCACATAAACTTCAAAGACAAGCTAGGTATATTTGGATAAATGAGGGAAGACCGAAGGGTAGTCAATATAATTCTTACAGAGAATATAAAGATAAGAAGAGAGACTTTAGAAACCTTCAAAAACTAGCTGTGGAAAAATATATGGAGGAGGTATATGAAGAAATTGAAACAGCACATGAATGCGATGTAAGGCACTTTTGGAAAGTGATTAATGTTAAGAGAGGGAACAATATAAATTTTTGTCAGGAACTATCAACTGATGGAGTTTGTGTCCGTGATGATGCTTCCATTGCAAATGGCTTTGCCAGATACTATGAGGACATTCACACGCCAAATTTTAGCCATAGTTTTGACGAAAATTTTTATGAATTTATAGAGAGAGAATTAAATCGGGTTCTACAAGATGGATCAAGCCATATCGAGGCCTTACAGACCAGTAAATGAAGTAAGAGAAATCATTAATAGTCTAAAGAAATCAAAAGCATCAGGCCATGATCGAATTTGTAATGAACATTTGATATATGGCAGCGATTACCTCATAGAGTATATGACAATTCTATTTACTCAGATGATTGATCAATCTTACATACCTGTAGACTGCAAAAAAGGGTTAGTAATACCACTGTACAAAGGTAACAGAAAATCAAAGAACTTCCTCGAAAGTTACAGGTCTGTTACTTTACTGCCTGTTATCTACAAAACTTTTGAGAAAATTATTCATGAACGTTTGGTAACTTGGCTCAAAGATTTTAATTCTAATATACCCAGTTCACAACAACATGGTTACCAAAAAGGTTTAGGCTGCACAACAGCGAGTTTTTCGCTGTTGCAATCAGTACAATATAATGTAAACATGGGTTCACGGGTTTTTGCTGCTTTTCTTGATACAAAAAAGGCATTTGATACCGTGTGGCAGAAAGGGTTACTTTTTAAATTATTCATATTGGGAATTAGGGTTAATCTCTTTTGATATTTTTTAACATGTATATAAATTTACAGAGCAAAGTCCTTGTCAATGGGCAATTTTCGGACTGGTTCTCAATTGGCTAAGGAGTGAGACAAGGGGGTGTTTTATCAACCTTGATGTACACAATATTTATAAATGACTTGCTGCTCCAGTTAGAGAATAGTGGATTTGGAGCAAAGATTGGATCCTTAGCTGTGGGAAATCCAACCCTAGCTGATGACATTTCACTTTTGGCTATATATCCTAGCAATCTACAAAAGCTGTTAGATATAGCATACGCCTACAGTAATAAGTGGCGATTTGAGCTTAGTGTCACAAAGTCATACATTATCATTTTCGGTCCCCAATACAAGAATTATGTCAATATGAAATGGTATCTTGGGCCGTCATGTTTGCCGGTTACTGATTCGGCAACATACCTGGGACACCGGATTAACTCAAAGCTGACGTCGCATGACGCAGTACTCGATGCATGCAAGAAAGGGAAAAAATGTTTTCACGGTCTGTTTGGTATTAGCATTAAACCTAATGGTTTAAATCCTTTGGTTGCTGCAAATGTGATCAAAAAGGTAATTTTTCTTTCAATGTTTTATGGAAGTGAATTATGGTTTAATATTTCAGAAAGTGACCTCTCTTCATTGGATAAAACTCTGAGGTGTTTTGCCAAACATTTACAAGGCTTCTCAACACATACAAGATCAAACATCGCTCTGGGAATGTTAGGATGGACATCAGCTCAGTCCGAAATTGATAGAAGAAAATTGATGTTTTTACACAGATTGTGTTTGATGCCTAATAACGTACATACTAAACGTGTGTTTAACGTTGCGTTATTTCACTTCATTTTGAGCGGATGCATGTCAAGCTACGGGTTAATTTCAAATCTATATTATACGTTAAAGAAGTTTGACTTGCTTGAGTATCTAACTGATTATTTGCAGCATTCCGAAATTCCAGATAAACAAAATTGGAAAGAAATTGTAAGGTCAAAAATTGCTGGTCTTGAAAATAGCCTCTGGAGAGTTCGTATGTCTAATCAAGCAGATTTTGATAGATTCTCTTCGATACACGAATCCTTGCGACCTGCCTAAGTATGGCAGTCGGCTAAAACCAGACAGCACACTAAGGTATTTACATATGTAACTAAACTATGGGCTGTTGTTCCTCAAACACAGCTCGATATGTGTATTCGATGTGGGAATGTTTATACAGACTTGATACTTCATTGTTGTGTTGCTTGTCCTTATATGTCGGATTTCAGAAACTCTTTCTGTGATTTCCTTACTGATAACTTTCCACTGAGCCTGCATATTACGTTATTTAATGCAGAAGATGAGCTGCTACTGCAATATCTTCTAGGTAAAAGGTTACCAGCAGGTGTAATCGACAAATAAAACTCCAAGTTATTCGCCCTGTATGCAGCATACTTTGTCATGCAGTGTGCAGCTATCTTCTGCAAATAAGGTACTTAAACTTGCAACTTATGCAGCTGAGGAACACTTTAATGATGGATATACTGTAAGAATTTGTATTCTAGTATTCTATTTTATATCATAGACGAACAATGTTATGATATTCACACTATAGATCTCTTGACATTATTGTATGCACGAAGTAATTGATGTTGGTTCTACGGCGCCCCGGATTCACAGTTTGCTTATTTTTTTTTTTTTTATTTTTTTTTTTTTTAACTCGTGTTTGTTTGTTTTGTATTAATTTCTTTATTTTGGTACTTATTTATTGATTGTATTCAGATGATTTATTGTTATATCATGCAATCTCCTACGGAAGGAAAAAAAGATGATGATGATGGTATCAATTGATAATGCCTATTGTTGCCAAGTATAGCTTTTCATGTTTTTGGAATGACCAGTCTGTTATTGATACCAATAATTTTCATTGAATATTAAAGCAAAGAGTTTTAAATGTATTCATTCAAAAATGGATTAATTATGTTCACAATAGTCCTGCTTTATGCTCATACGAACATTTTAAATAATTATTGCAATTTGGAGATTATGTGAACATTTTGCCTCCTAAACTTAGAATTACTTTTACTAAATTTAGATTATCATCGCACCAATTACGACTTAAAACTGGCTGTTATGCTCAAAATAGAATCGAACGAGAACGCCCTTATTGTAACGTTTGTAACATTAATGATTTATAAGATGGGTATCACATTGTATTAGTTTGTCCTGTGTACCACGATCTTCGTAGGAAATATATACGTTCCTATTATTACGCAAGTCCTAGTGCTTTCAAATTTTATAGAACTCATGCAGGTTAAACAAATAAATATTATGTTTCAACTGGCAAATAACGTCTATGAAACATTCGACTTAAGAAAGTCTCTATAATAGTTTATATATGCCTGAAATCTGTCATACTGGAAATTCATTGGAAGAATCTTCTCTCATTCTTTGTTAAGTTCCACCTCACATATTTCGTACATTGAACATAGCATAGGAGTACTCATATATACATTCGTTGTACGGATATGTTGCTTTTTATATAGATGTATCACTAATCACGTGTTATATATTTGTGTATTTTTCATATATATTTGTATTTGTTTCTTATTCTTCTTCATACTGATATATTAGAAACTGTATAGTTTAAGACCGAATACAATTTCTGTTTTGTTCTGTTCTTTCTTGAAGAACAGCATACAAGAGAATACAGTTTCAATTTGTTGATATATAACATAAAAAATATACTCCAATTTGATTCACAGAACTTCAAGAATGCGAATGAAAATTGAACAGTTGCAAAATGTGACATACATAGAGGTAACTGATAGAAATTAAACAAACAAAGAGTTAGAAAAATGGACAAGAAACACAGAAAAACTCAAATATATGTTAATGCACGAGCTGCTAAAATTTCGAAATCATTGTCCGATGTTGTAATTTACACTGTGACATCAATGATTGACAGATTTATTTTGATCTACAACTCAAATAGTTTACAGAATAAACTGAAGGATGATAACATGACTTCAAATGTTACCATATACTTCATTGGGTGTTTATCATTTAACTTGGGATTACCTCTAGCTGCATTAAGTACCTGTTTCATAACATTTAAATATATCAATTTAAAAATATAAGAGAATGCAAAATTCAAAAATACAGAAATTAGCACGTTACTCAAAATTTACTCAGCGATCACCCTAGTTATCTTAGATGCTTCGACTATTTTATTGTGTTCTTCTATCTCCTTTTTTGATAGCATCTTTGCATTGTAGATCTCATTGCACTGGATTTCTTGTATCTAGTGTTTGGCTAATAACGCACTGTCTTTGTTGACCTGGATCGGATAGATCAAACGACTAACACGAATGAAGTAATCAATGTCTAAATCATCTTCACTAACACCATCAATCTTTTAGTGAAGATTGGAATGCTAAGATACAAATCAACGACGGAACACTAACATTTTCAATGTAGTGTCTGATTTAATGTTGTTTTGGAATGCATTGCAGATTCCTCACCTCGTATTTTAAATTAATCTGAAATTTTCATCCGTGTGGTATCTTATTCCTATTTGTATACATGGTAGTGTTTTCTGTTTTCATCACTCTATTTTTGAAAGTATCTTTCATTTTCTTCTCTCTACGTTTTGAAGTATTCTTTCATGTGCGCTTTCTTTTCTTCTCTCCATTTTTGTCGTATGCGTTTTTCCAAGGTTTGTAGTAAACACCGCTACCCGCAAATATTGTTTTATTTTCTTTGCACTTTGGGCATATCTTTGTATCTATTTCGTTCATTTAACCAATCTGATTTCTTATTATTTTTAATTATTCAAAGTCACCACCCAAATCATTTTGCAAGTAACCTTTCTAATAACTTCAAATGATGTTGAGTCAACACACAAAATTTCATTGCAAATAAATGGAAGGTGAACATAATTGAAAGAAAAATTTAAGATAAATAACCGAAGAAAGTCACTTCATAATAGCCAATGATCCATGTAGAGCTGCACTCGGTAGACAGTTTGGGAAACCTTCACAAGAATTAAAAAGAATCAAAGCTGATAGATTGAACAAAGAACAAGAAAATTCCTAAACTTCACAAAATAAAAGAACTGATACAAGTTCACGGGGCTGAAGCAAAATGTATTATCTAATAGAAAGTGGTATAGTTGTTTTAGATATCTTGCTCATTTGGTCAAAAAGCAACGTTGCTTCTGTTTATTAAGCAGATGAAATGACAAAATCTGTCTAAAACATGATGTTATAGGCCACAGAAATAAACACAATTATAGTACAACATGGCAAAATAAATCTCAGGTAAAACATAAAATATAATTCACTTTCTTTACCATGCAGCACCAAACTCTTCTCTTATAATTACCTACATCAAGCATGCATTGACTTCTACCAGTGAAAAGTTGTTAATACTGTATAAACAAACTTAATGTCGAAGTTGTATTGTTTAGCTAATAAATGTTGACTGAAACAAAACAAAAAGGAAAAAATAAAGAAAAAATATAGATTAATAAAACTATTTAAACTCTCCGCTTAAAGTCGGATACATGATTAAAACATAAATATTAAACTGTGCTGTAGGTCCACTACAAAATATAGATATTAAAGACTTTGTTTTGTTTAGGCAGTGAACAAATGACTACGTCATAGCTCATGGTTACTACCAGATACAATTGTTTATTATTAAATGAGTACTAATAGACGAAAGGATACATATATTTTTGTTTTAAAGAGCAAACCTAAGAAAAAAATTTAAAATACAATATTACAGCCTAAAACATTTACAGAGTTAATAAAATCGCTTACCACACAAACATCGTGCTCTACGCGGTTGCTATAAACACAGACTAAGTTATATCTTATATATAAATGAGCAAAAACATGCTAAGTGCTCCACCATTATATTCTACTCTGCAAATAGGCCATACTATGTCTGCACTACGTGAAAACGGTCTTAATTTTAGACTACAAAAAAAATTGAAAAAACAGATAAGGAAAAAAAATAATTATTTGGCATCTGCATTGGGTATTACAGGAATGTTACAAGGATAGACTGTGTGGAGTTTGGATCAGTGAAGAGACAACGGCCAGTTATGTCAATAACATTTATTACACGATATAAATGTATGGAAATTATTTCCAACCTACTCTAACGTGCGCAATTCTAACACCATCTAGCTAAACAATAAATATTTGACCTAGTACAACATTTAGGCTACACAAATAATCTCTGCAAAATAGTCGACGTATGGACTAAATACTGATATTTCAATGACATGGTGAATTCCAAATGAAATATTGCAGTTGCATAGTTAATAATACACATTTGCTTGTTCATATAACAAAAATGGATTATAATATTATTCTGTTAACATAACAGATATGAAATTGTTCTGTTCATTTAATGAAATTGTGAGTCTATGCTGACGGCATGAAGTTATGAAGCAATGCTCTTCACACAGTTAACACGAACATATGGAATTGTACTGTACACGAATCATTTGAAAATACATCGTTCAATAACAGACATGAAATTATGATGCCTCGTCGTTCATCTAACAAACATGTGATTATAAATAATATCATGTGGTTTGCTAATTACACCCAAAACACAAACATTACTTCATAATCACCTTTTCATACAAATTGAGGAAACGGGGGTGGGTTGTGTGTGGATGGGTGGGGTGGAGAGAGAGAGAGAGAGAGAGAGAGAGAGAGAGAGAGAGAGAGAGAGAGAGAGAGAGAGAGAGAGAGAGAGATTTCAAACTGTGGTTGCAAGCACTCATCTGAAAGTAATTCGGCATAACTTTATTTTCCTCATTTTTCGTTGCTAAATAAAAACTGTACAAAATAAAACTTCGACAGTTGGTAAAATCTGGATATGCGCCATTATTTAGGGATCACATATAATTCAGCACAAGCAAAAATAGAAAATGCACACTTGAAAATCATAAACATATGCCTACGGTCCATTGAATCCTACGTTGCTGGTCACTGTTTTCCGAGTATAAGTAACATTCATGAACATATGTCAATGGCCAAATCAAGCCAAAAATACATCAGCACAAATGAAAATCGTGAACATGTATCAACGCTTTTGTGAATCCGGAATTACGTCATTATTTTCTGAGCACATAGACGTCAGCAATAGTGAAAGACATGAACATTTGTCAAGAGTCTAATTAATCCAGAAATACGTCAGCGTGAACATAGCTATATAGATTACATAAAATGGTCGGTAATCCACCGCCTCTTTCAAGACACGACTATCAGAAAAATCAATTTGACTTGAACCGAGAGTTTATATACTAACAGTAAAATATGTACTTCCTAAAGTTGTATGCAACCATCTATACCTAAACCATTAAATAAAGGCGTAAATTACGGATAGGAGTGTTCTAGATTATGTTCTGCTGTTGTGCTATGCACACATGCCTACGGTGTGTGACAATTTGTTTAGCTGTCCTCAATTCTGACTACGCTAGTGAATATCGATTTTTGTAATCCCCACCTCCCGAGTGTGGCTGCGCTAAGTTTCTGGCTGCGATAGTGATTTAGTATAGATATATTAAGCCGATTGTGTTGGTGGATCATTCTGTAGTAAGTCAGTAATTAAATTATTATTAATTCAGTACAACAATGTGGCGAAGCTTCTGTTGTAATTGTAATTAATTGTGATTCTTTAATAATTTATTTATGCAATACAATTGGCTATATCTATCTACACTCATATGTAGTACTCTAAAACTTGCAATTCAATAGTTGACTGAATCTGCACCATTCTCAATGCGGCACATCCAAACATCAATTCCGTGGGCATCAATTCATTATTGAGTGTTGTACTCTAGTCTGGGTGATTATTTTAGATTTCTATCGGCTCATATACCTGACATAATTCTCTTTTCTTTTCGAAAGTGAACTATGAATGTTTTTAAATTTTTGATACAAACATTTTGCTCAATAATTATTTCTAAAATGTTGATGGCGAGTATTCAAGAAAAACAGATCTTTAGAAATTCAATCAGTAAAATTTGGGCGATATTTTAAAAAGCTATTAACTTTGCTTTTTATTTGAAATCGCTTCACGTCTACATTCTTTCCTTCTGAAGTAGTTGCACCGATATCGTGTAATACATAGGATGTACGAGTTTCGCTGTAGACCCACTCAGCTCGGTCTAAACCCATGTTGTCTCTTTGCAAGACGAACTTGTTTGCACTGGCTACATGCAATACGAAAGCGAAATTGGTGTTTCAGTTCATGTGAACTGATGAGAATTTATTTCAAAGTTTTTGTCGTCATCGTTAATAAAGAAAAAAAAAAGAAAATAGAAATAGAGACAAATAACCTCTTCTAATAGTTATGATTATGTTGCAAAATTATTTTAGATCTCCATTAAAAAAAAAACGTTTACTATTTCTAAAGACAATACACATGCATCAGCGCGTGTGTGTATATAGAGATGGATAGATATATAGATATAGATATAGATCAGATAACGTGTAGTAGCCCAAGAAAATGTGTGTCAAGAAATATAAAAAATCTGTGTAATTTGGGAAAAATATAAAGGGTTTACGTGCTTATCCGGAACTATAAAGGGTCTACGTGCTTATCCGGAAATATAAAGATCCCCGTGCTATGCGACGCACACTTAAACTAATAATGAATGAGTGGTCATGACCCAAGTTTCATAAGAATTTCGTCCCTGTGTGATTCTTTTGTGAACACAATTTAGGATAATGAATTAGAGACGCATTTGTGTAAATTGTGACTGAACTGAGTCGTTTACGTAATTGGAATGAGTTTTGGGTTGACATGACCACGCAGACTTCGACTCCGCGCAAAGAAATGGCACATTATCGAAATGAAATAATTAACTGAAATTGAGCTGTGTGCGTTATGCGTCAAAGCGATGAGCAATGCCCCCCCCCCCCCCGCACACATATCGTAATACCGTAGGTCAAATTAAAATGTCTAATTTCTGCTGTCAAAATAAAATTGATCTGCATTTCTAGGATGTTAACACATTCCAGATTCGACAGTTTTCTTTCGATTTTAATTTCCAGAAAGGATACAAAGTCATTATAATAATTGTGGTGTGATACCCGTGTTTAACATGAATTTCTTTGCCTATAAGACTTCCTTAGAAAACATTTTTCACTAGAATTATTTGCACAACATACAAGACAAATAAATGTCTTCTTTTAAAAAGATCATGTACCACAGTGAGATCTGTTGGCAAGATTTGAAGTTTGGATATTTTATATATATATGTACGTATGTATGTATGTACGTATGTATGTATGTATGTATGTATGTATGTATGTATGTATGTATGTATGTATGTATGTATGTATGTATGTATGTATGTATGTATGTATGTATGTATGTATGTCTGTATGTATGTATGTATGTATGTATGTATGTATGTATGTATGTATGTATGTATGTATGTTTACATGACTGGCTGACTGTCTTTACTTCCCCTTGAACAGAAATAACATCAGGTTTATCAGATTCAGGATAATACGGTATCCTGTGACACAACATAGAATACTGAAACATATTTAACACGCCCAGATATACAAATTTAAAAGCATTATTATTTTTCAGGTCTTCTTATGTTTTTTTTTTTTTTAAATATTTATTTGGCACCGACAAGACGGCGTCTCTTTTCTGATTTTTAGTAGGCAATGCACATTAAAGTCTCAGCTTATTGTAATTCTAAAACTGCAGTCACAGTCTACAATTGGCGATGCGTAAGAAGAGATAAGATCCTGAATTATGTTTTGCACCATGCAACATACCGCATATACTCGCGTATAAAAATACAACGAACATAGACCCTGATCTGCCATCGCATTAATGCGCCGGCAGATCAGGGTCAATGTTGTTTGTTCTACTGATTAGCCTTACAAACTGCATTGGCCCAGATCTGCCGGTGCATAATGCGCCGGCAGATCTGGGTCTATGCAGTTTGCAGTTGGTATTGACCTATACGCGAGCATATACAGTAGTGTTTATGGCTTTGATTAGGCTGGAAGCGTCCTCCTTCACGTCGTAAGAGGCAACTAATTTAGGCAACCTTTTTGACACGGGCAACTAATTCAGGCAACCTTTTTGACATGAGAAACTAATTCAGGCAACCTTTTTGACACGGACAATTAATTCATGCATCCCATGATGATGTTCGTGATGAAAAGGTCTTGGACTGTTGAAAAGAGTTAGTTTTATATAAAATCATTGACACATTGACTTTGTATTTTTAGGATTTTACCCTATCCTTGTTTTGTATACCTTTTTGTGACTCCTACAAATTAACTCGAAACTATATAGCTAGGGTTGTGTTGACCCGCTGTTAATGCGTGTTTGAATCATATGCATACATGTTGTGTTAATGCGCTGTTAAACCATATACATGCATACACTTTTTATTGTTATATTGTGCACACAAAATAAAACCCCAACATATTTCAGAAGTAATGATCTGTATTGTTTCTCTCTCTCTCTCTCTCTCTCTCTCTCTCTCTCTCTCTCTCTCTCTCTCTCTCTATATATATATATATATATATATATATATATATATATATATATATATATATATATATATATATATAAGTTGTAACTAATTAACTAATTTCACAATCAGTGGACTGATTTTATTAAATTTGTCTCAGGTGTATACAATTTTATTATGAACGTCTTCAATTAAGAGTGATAATATTATAGTTAAGACTATATGCAAGCATGGCAACAAAAAAAACCTTGTTCATGTAAATAAATTATAAAATACTCAAAAGCAGCTCATAAATTAGGAAATATTCCTGTACATTTCTACATTTGTCATCATTTTATAATTTTTATATTAAAATATTTTAATAATTTTGACTAGATAATTTATTAAAGTAAATTGCTATTATATTGTCCACCTTAAATGACATTAATGTTGTTGCTGCGTCTCCAGTTATAGCTGATTTCAAAAGGGATCAAGGTTTGCAACCGATGCAGCGTCTTAACTTGTATTTATGTAACTGACCTAAAATTGTGGAAAATATTTCCTCAAGTCGTGCTTAAATAATCTGAAACCATTCTTTACTCCATTCACGCGAAAAGAGTACGCATTCAATTCACTCTTAAGGTTCAACTGCATTTTCTAAAGTATACAGATTTTTCTTCTAAGTTGCGGACAAGCGGATGGATTGTTCAAAAAGTGCGAAATTTATTTAATGATTGAAAAACAATTGTTTAAATTACTATTTTTTCCAGGTTTATTTTCTTTTTTTTTTTTCTTTTTCTTTCTCCGCCTGCTGTTTTGTTTTCAAAATACTTATGGCAATAGAAAATAGTACAAGCTGATAAATGAAATTCTGGAAAGTGACATTAAAAATTATAGGCTGCTAGACTTTGTATATTATTTCTACTGATTTCCTTGGTGCTTACCTTTAAACACGGTATTCTCTTTTTAAATGGCACGAAAGTAAGGATTTTGTACAGAGACAAATGAGGTCACACTGTAAAACGGAATGATTCTTTACTAATAAAAGGTTATATTCGAAAAAATTCATTGTAAAAAAAATTATAAGTTTCAAAATCGGAGAACTTTTATTACAAAAAGCTAAGACAATAATATATAAATAGCTTGAAGAACAAAAATAAATAATAATTCACTAGGAAAAAACGGTAAATAAAAAGCGCCGACTGAGAAACGTTGGTACATGCATATCGTCTTGTAATAATGCCGTTAACCACGCTGTTTAATAAAGAGCTCGTCTATTTAGAATATACCATACGAATGTGATGTTTATATGAGAAAAAAGCTGGTTTCAGAAAAGAAAAGATCTTCATAACTTTGTTAAATTAAAAGTACGCGGGCGATTGCGTGGTTCTTTCCTTCAATAGGACAGCATAAAAATGCAACTGTAAACGTCATTATGTGAATCTAACGTTCTGATTAGAGTGGCATACTCGGGTACTTGGACTGACTGACCATTTGACTTGCTGATCTTCTAACAGAATCACGGGCTGACCGCTTGACTCGTTACCGTTTTGGGGTTACTTACATCACAAACATCTGCGTTAATGACCATGATTACAAGCATACATGTTCATATCATATCGGCATTCACATTTACCTATATTTTCACACAGTTCAATCGCTACTTGATATTCCTTGACTTCAGTAACTTCAGGTAATGTATTATGTATCATGAAGCACACTATTTGCTCTCTTCATTTTCAGATATGTGTCAAAAAATACCTTTTCCGGAAACAAAATTTGAGAATGTGTGTTCTTTTGTTTAATTTTTTTTTTTTTTTTTTTTTTTTGTACACCATTGCAATTAACATAATGAAAATATTGTATTTCGTCTGTTTGCGGAATTCAAGCAGAAGCGCAAGGGTAGGAGTTAAAATAGAATATATATATATATATATATATATATATATATATATATATATATATATATATATATATATTGTAAAATATACGAATGAGACATAGCAATTAATCGATTGACGCTTTGATTCCAGAGAAAAAGAGATATTTTCAACATATATTTGAATATATACAGTAAAATCACTATAACCAGTACATGAATCGATTCATTTTCGGCATCTCTCTGATAGAGTCCCTGATTTTAAGCCTTCTCTTGTCTGCCACACCGAAAATTCAGTCAAACATTTTTGGCCCGAAGCCATTTTTGCTTTCAAATTTCGTCTACAACTTTTAATGTTACAGTTATTCTATATCGTACAACCTGCCATCTGTCAGGACCGCCATCACAACGGTGATGTCAATCTGTCAGCGGCTATTTTTGATAAAGAAAACGAAACAACAACAAAAAAAAAAAAATAAATAACAAATAAACCACACGAAAACAGAACCAATCGTATTTAAACTCTTGTCACTACAATAAAATTAGCTATTATACTATCATACACCTTAATTAAGCACATGCGATATTTGCGACACACGTTAATGAACTTCGTATGATAGTAGTCTACTAACAAAATATAGTTTTACTAACAAATTCAGTCTTTGACATGCATTCAGGACTTGATTCAATAGTAGTTATATTACTGTGTTGCGTCAGTTTGTTTCAATCTGTAGAAATTGATGAAATCACACTCTCTCCCTGGAGATTAAGAACTTTCAACGGAGGTGGAAATGTTTTTGCCGTCATAGTTTGTGAGTCGCAATTATCGCTTCTAAGTACTTATATCGAGTGAAAGAACTGTTTGCCTTTCGACTGTAATGCTTTTTTGGGGGGAAAGTGGCGATGACTAATAATGAATTGGATCTTTCCTCATCGCAAATTTAATTCAGACAGGTCATTTCATCTATAAAAAAGATCGCAGTTCGCCTGTGAGAATGCTTGCAGAATTCCATTTTAACTTCTCGGGGCCTGACGCACTAGATCTTCAAGTATAAACCACCTTACTACATTTTGCATGACCTTGCATTCTTCTTGTTTATTTGCTACATTTTATTAGGATGCTATTGATTGAATGTTTTAATCACATTTTATTGCATGCATTATCACAAAACTAAACCCTAATATTGCAAAAGGGTTTTTTCCGAAATTAGGTTGTATATTGAGAGTTTACGTTTATCATATATATTACAATGACTGGAATACAAATCAAGAAGCAAATATTCGCTTTGATTCTGGAAGTCATCGTTATTTATATGGAATGGTGAAAAACTCTTGATGAATGTACTAATGGGTCAATGACTGGATAAATGGATAACTGAATGGAATTAAAAAATATGAGATTCTTATTTTAAAAATGCATCTTTTGATATTTTCTCTTTTTTTTTTTGGGGGGGGGGGGGTAAAATTACCGTATCATACGAAGTAGCATGTTGAAACTATTTGCCCAAAGATGTCAATACTTCGTTTGTGTCGTTCTTTATTTTTTGTCATTGAACTGATTCATCAGTCTGATTCGAGAGATAACCAGTCTATATAGGTTACTAAACAAGATTGCTTAGGGTTTCCTTTACGTATGGGGTCAAAAGCATCATCTTAAGGAAGATATTAAAGTTTGGAATAGAATAGAATATAGGTAATTGAACATTGAAAACTGAGCATGACATCCATTTTCTGCACACACAAAAACACACACACACGCATACTCCTGTACACGTTTTAAGTCGTTGAATGTGTGGGAAGAGATAATAAATGCTTAGACTGTGATGTTATCTAATTCAGTGGGAAGAGATAATAAAGACTGAGACTGTGATGTTAGCTAATTCAGTGGAAAGAGATAATAAAGGCTTAGACGGTGATATTAGCTAATTCAGTGAAAAGAGATAATAAAGGATTAGACGGTGATGTTAGCTAATTCAGTCGGAAGAGATAATAAAGGTTGAGACTTGACTGATTCAGTGGAAAGAGATAATAAAGGCTTAGACTGTGATGTTAGCTGATTCAGTGGAAATAGATAATAAAGGATTAGACTGTGATGTTAGCTAATTAAGTCGGAAGAGATAATAAAGGTTGAGACTGTGATGTTAGCTGATTCAGTGGGAAGAGATAATAAAGGCTTAGACTGTGATGTAAGCTAATTCAGTGGGAAGAGATAATAAAGGCTTAGACTGTGATGTAAGCTAATTCAGTGCGAAGAGATAATAAAGGTTGAGACTGTGATGTTAGCTAATTCAGTGGGAAGAGATAATAAAGGTTGAGACTGTGATGTAAGCTAATTCAGTGGGAAGAGATAATAAAGGTTGAGACTGTGATGTTAGCTAATTCAGTGGGAAGAGATAATAAAGGCTGAGACTGGGATGTTAGCTAATTCAGTGGGAAGAGATAATAAAGGTTGAGACTGTGATGTTAGCTAATTCAGTCGGAAGTGATAATAAAGGTTGAGACTGTGATGTAAGCTAATTCAGTGGGAAGAGATAATAAAGGCTTAGACTGTGATGTTAGCTAATTCAGTCAGAAGTGATAATAAAGGTTGAGACTGTGATGTAAGCTAATTCAGTGGGAAGAGATAATAAAGACTGAGACTGTGATGTTAGCTAATTCAGTGGGAAGAGATAATAAAGGTTGAGACTGTGATGTTAGCTAATTCAGTGGGAAGTGATAATAAAGGTTGAGACTGTGATGTAAGCTAATTCAGTGGGAAGTGATAATAAAGGTTGAGACTGTGATGTAAGCTAATTCAGTGGGAAGTGATAATAAAGGTTGAGACTGTGATGTAAGCTAATTCAGTGGGAAGAGATAATAAAGGTTGAGACTGTGATGTAAGCTAATTCAGTGGGAAGTGATAATAAAGGTTGAGACTGTGATGTTAGCTAATTCAGTGGGAAGTGATAATAAAGGTTGAGACTGTGATGTAAGCTAATTCAGTGGGAAGAGATAATAAAGACTGAGACTGTGATGTTAGCTAATTCAGTGGGAAGAGATAATAAAGGTTGAGACTGTGATGTTAGCTAATTCAGTGGGAAGTGATAATAAAGGTTGAGACTGTGATGTAAGCTAATTCAGTGGGAAGAGATAATAAAGACTGAGACTGTGATGTTAGCTAATTCAGTGGGAAGAGATAATAAAGGTTGAGACTGTGATGTTAGCTAATTCAGTGGGAAGAGATAATAAAGACTGAGACTGTGATGTTAGCTAATTCAGTGGGAAGAGATAATAAAGGTTGAGACTGTGATGTTAGCTAATTCAGTGGGAAGAGATAATAAAGGTTGAGACTGTGATGTTAGCTAATTCAGTGGGAAGAGATAATAAAGACTGAGACTGTGATGTTAGCTAATTCAGTGAAAAGAGATAATAAAGGTTGAGACTGTGATGTTAGCTAATTCAGTGGGAAGAGATAATAAAGGTTGATACTGATGTCAGCTAATTCAGTCAAACATATTTGACACTAAGATCATTTTGTCATAAGAATTGATTTACAATCAGACGTTGAAAATTAAATTTTCTCACTTTCGTGACAAATAGATAGGCATCTTTTCAACAAGGACAATTAACTCCTTCTGAGCATATTATGATAAGCTAGTTTTTTTATCTACGTTTATTTATTTTAGACCTGACAATATTCAAAATCCTGCTTTTTCTTTCTGAATACTAAATCACAAGTTTTGCCATAATGTGCATTTTTGATGCTTGGGATACTTTGGGTACTTTTGATACTTTGGATACTTCAGAGACTTTTGGTATATTTGTGTACTTTGGTTAATTTGGATACTTTGGGTAATTTGCGTACCTTGGATAATTTGGGTACTTTGTATACTTTAAATCATTTGGACACTTTGGATACTTCGCGTACTTTTGATACTTTGAATACCTTGGATACTTTGCGTACTTGAATACTTTGCGTCCTTTGGATAATTTGTGTACTTTTGATAATTTGGGTACTTTGGATACTTTGAATACTTTGTATACTTTTCGTACTTTGGATACTTGCCTACTTTGGGTACTTTGTATACTTTGGATACTTCAGAGACTTTTGGTACATTTATGTACTTTGGATACTTTGGGTACTTTGGATACTTGGATACTTTTCTTTCAACATGTTTGTTTATTTCCTCGGTATTCGTATACTTGCGTCTATGTCATCGATATCATCGAAATGTGCTATTCAATACTTTAAGATCTGGCGTTTGTCCATCTATATCACCTGTTACATTGTTCATAAGATTTTTTTTTTAAATTAGAAGAAAAAAAATGAAAAAAAAAAACTGTCGACAAATAAAATAAACCATAAACAAGTTCGATAAATTAGTCGGAAAAAAGTGGAACATCCAGAATGATTGACGTGTCTTTGTTCTGAGACATTCATAATTACCAGGGATCACAGTTCAAATATGGGTGCTATTGTTTCTAGATAGGCGCGACGAAATCTAACATACTACGGCCTCTAATTAATGAAACTTGATGGTAACAATATCCCCACGTAGCAACTAACAATTACAGTGTATTTCATCATTAGTATTGACTGTGAGCTAAAGCCACGATAGAAAATGACGTTCAATATGATGACAAGACTGATATTAAATTAGAAAGGTATACACCGCTAGAATGCATTTAGTTCTAGGTTAATTGGAGTTATGTCCCCTACCAGTTTGTACATAACTTGCTCCTTGTAACCCGAACTAGGACGGCACTTCAAATGTCAGTTTTCAATTAACATATCAGAAATATGGACTTTTGGGATTGCCTGAAAAAGTGGCTACCAACATTGGATCAGACATTTGAATTGTGATTTTCGAGTTAATACACACACAAAAAAGTAAACAATATATAGAAAAACGTTGTTGTTGTTGTTATGGATTTGACGCCATTTTTCAGCACATTTTAGGCTGTACATGACGGCCAGTATATTTGGTGGAGGAAGAACCCGGAAAGAACCACCGACCCACGGGAAGCTACTGGCAAGCTTTCTCACATACCCACTTTGGCCGAGCCCGAGAATCGAACCCACGCGGACAGAGGTGAGATGTAATTGATCTGTAAAGCCGAGCACCTTAGACCACTCGGCCACCCGGGGCCTTGAAAAATGTGTTTTTTCAACTGGAAATCAGTCCTATATCCATGCGTTATTCGTTCTAACGCTTTCGCGTCATCGTCATGCATCTCTTCTGAGTAACGTTGTACAAAGGTGGTTAAAGTTTGTAATTGGATTAATTGGTGGATTAAATATCTTCATGCTGTTTTTTGTTCATTTAAGTGTTGTTGAAACAACTGGATAAATTAAATAGATACCTTATGAAGATGATATGAAAGCTCTAGAAAGAATAAAGAGAATTGGAGCCCACGATATATCGCTAACTTTAAGTGAAATTAACGTCAGTTTTACAAAGGCTTGCAAATTGCGTGACAGACACAGATTCTAAAAATCCTATAACATCGGAAGTTCCCGGTATCAATCGGAAATGACCCGGCTACAATTTCCTTTCTACCATGTACAAAAAAAAAAAAAAATTAAACATCTTTCAGTAGCATGAGTTTTTGATGCAATTAACCTGCTTAAGCAGAAACGATAGTAACGTTGATCAATCATTTTGCTTATTGTGAGTTACTAAGCAGGGTGTTGTATTCACAGATTTATAGATCTGTTCCAACGACCTTTCCCAGAAGTCTGTACCGTGTTTGATCTTGGGACTATAGCGGTTTGAAGGCTGTGTTAATTTTATCACAAACAAAGATTTAATGTGGGTCTCCGCGTCTTTGTTTTAATGATCAAAATTTTTAGCACAACTTCAAAGTCGGATGCACGTGCATCTCACTAGGGCAGTCACGCGAAAATGTCATTTTCTTAGAATAAAGGAAGCAAATTGTAGATTTCAGTTTTATCAAAACACGCTGTGATCGTACGTGGCATGGTTTGTCTTGTAAATAGGGTATTGGTCCCACGGTGTAAAATTGATTTATCATTCAAAAGGAAGGTCGCATCATGCATTGAGTCTGATTGAATTGCGCACAATTTCATTGCAATGACTTTGTTGTGTGATTTATTATCCACATTCTTTTGATTTCATGACTGTGTATTTCAACCATATCTCAGCATGCTTTCCAACTGGCGCAAAATTACTTCAGTCTTAAATACAAAATGGCGCTTGGTACATTCAGTATTGCATTCAAAGAAAGAAATGTGAAGAAAATAAATGTCGCATAGAAACGTTGCACTAATGAATATCATTAAACATGAAAGAATGTCCATATTTTGTATAATTACCTCAAAGAGTGTTACAAACTTTTAAAGGTTTATTTTATTAACCGTATTTTCTTCTGCCTGAATGAAAATAGATATGGATTCTTTCAACTCCCGATGCCAAGACAAAAGTGACGATCTTATTTTAGTTAGTACACTGAAACCTACCTTAGCGGACACTTCAGTATAAAGGACACTTCTCATAAAGACATTTGCAAACTTTTTTTTTTTTTTTAAGTTTACTGACATGTCCCGTTTCCACTTAAAAGACACCAGGCCTGAAGACCATAAAACTAGGAGCTTGAGTCTGGTATTGAGTTTTCACTATCAGCCAACCAGAAACGAGCTTTCAAACTTAATGTTATTTGTGATTGGTCAAAACAATAAGTTTAAATTCAATCTCAACAGTTTTATTATATCCAGGCCAGCTAATAAAGGAAAAAAATGATTCTTGCGTTTTATTGTATGTGCGTTTAATTGTATGTGCGTTTTATTGTATGTGTGTTTTATTGTATGCGTTTTATTGTATGTGTTTTATTGTATGTGCGTTTTATTGTATGTGTGTTTTATTGTATGTGTGTTTTATTGTATGTGCGTTTTATTGTATGTGTTTTGTTGTATGTGCGTTTTATTGTATGTGTTTTATTGTATGTGCGTTTTATTGTATGTGTGTTTTGTTGTATGTGTTTTATTGTATGTGCGTTTTATTGTATGTGTGTTTTGTTGTATGTGCGTTTTATTGTATGTTTAGATAAAGAAAGACGATATATGTATAAGGATATAGACTTATCACTGTTAATACAGGTAAGATGCTTTAGATGAGCTTTCTTTGCGCAAATTTCTTCTTGTTTGCCACTAATGGTATATTGTATCATGGAGAACACTAATGGTATATTGTATCATGGAGAACACTAATGGTATATTGTATCATGGAGAACACTAATGGTATATTGTATCATGGAGAACACTAATGGTATATTGTATCATGGAGAACACTAATGGTATATTGTATCATGGAGAACAATAATGATATATTGTATCATGGAGAACACTAACTGATTAATACACGGACATTGTATATTTCTTCCGAATCAAGAAATACGTTAAAAACCGTAAATAATGATTTTCTAAATACAAGTAAAAGTATTTGTTGTAAACAGAATACTAGTTTATACAAATAATTATTCAACATTTTGAACCTGAAATAGTCATAATCGGCTTCCGCAGATAAGTAAGTAAATAATGAGCAAGTTTACTACTTACTAACTTATTTAAAATAAATAAACAAATAAATAAATAAATTAATAAATAAAATACTTTATTATTAAATGCCTCTATTTTATTCTCACTGTGTTCGATACAGATAGGACCCCACATGTTTCTATCGAAAGCAAGAAACTTTGTTTTTCTTCAGGACCATTTAAACTGCATCAGTATTCATATTGTATATGTTTTTGTTATTCATGTAATGTTCATTGTTTATATATTTTTTTTTCTATGAAACGGCATGAAATATAAATACAGACATTATTTTGTTAATCATAAAAAGGTAACAAAGTCAGCTTACTGCATTTATCATTATATATAATCTATTTGTTGAAATGTATGTCTTATGCTGTTCCATGTAATAAGTGATTACCGTAAGAATGAGGAGCATTGCTGAATTAGGATAACGTTTGGCCCAATCCCAATGCCATTTATCGGTAAATAAAGGCAATAAAATGGTTCAAATCTAAGAAGGAAAAGAAAGAAAAGAAAAATTCGATAATTGTTGAGCGGTAAACAGATTTTTGTCATGCTAGAGTGACGAAAGCTTGTACATCGCTTGCCATTGCTGTTCTTGACTTTTCGCTTTGTATGTATGTATGTATGGATGGATGGATGGATGTAAGTATGTATGTGTGCATGTATTCATGCGGTTTATGGCACATCAGCACAGTATAGGATATTTAGTACCGACTTAACACAAGGTTGTAAAATTTTAAAGAGTAAAAGCTGCTAAAATCTTCATGGGGATAAACCCTTCCAAGAAAAGTAAATACATTTACTCCTGAAAAATAAAAGATAAAAGATATACTAGTAAATGGTAAAATTCTTTCGAAAGGTATATATATATATATATATATATATATATATATATATATATATATATATATATATATAAAGGTACAATAGGTAACATCCTTAAAATATAGAATCATAATATGTTATATAAACCGCATTCTCTTAGAAAGTCTAAGACTCGGTCTGGTGGTGGTAGATCATCAAAAAGCTTTTTCATCGAGTTGACATCATAAAACTTCTGTCTAACAGGGTAGATATCGATACAGTAGACAAGAATGAATACAACGAATGGGATTACGTAAGCAAACGTATATAAACCCCGATGCCCGATGGAGCTCGTCTGTGTCACTACTTGACCTTTGAATGATACACGCAAGTCTCTGCAATTGGAATCTCCTTAGCATTTTCCGTCAAGCCAAGAAAGAGACCTCAAATGGTATTAGCCACCCTTGGGTACTATACTCGGAACTACCTTTGTTTACATCGCACAATATATCAACTGAAGGAGACAAAGTTACAATCGTAATATCGTCTGCCTTTTCTGTATCAACATATGTGGTGCACTCCGTCGGAGGCGAATCACCAAAGCCATCAAATTTATGTGTATTCCTACAACACGTCAGAGGTTATTTCTAGACTTGACGGAAATGGCCGAGTGATGTTCCGATTGAATTCTCTTGGCCTTATTTATATGTATGCAATGATTTCTCTTCTGCCAAGATTTGTATTAGGTAGATTGAAGGTAGAAGTGTACTAAAATTTTGTACATCCTCGCTTGGATTTCACCAACAGCACATAAATCTAAACTTAAATTTAAATCTTGAATCCAGAGATCTGGCCTGAATTTCACCATCAGATCTTAAGTCTAGAATCCAGAGATCTGGCCTGAATTTCACCGTCAGATCTTAAGACTAGAATCCAGAGATCTGGCCTGAATTTCACCGTCAGATCTTAAGACTAGAATCCAGAGATCTGGCCTGAATTTCACCATCAGATCTTAAGACTAGAATCCAGAGATCTGGCCTGAATTTCACCGTCAGATCTTAAGTCTAGACTAACATATAAGTTTAGAATCCAGCGATCTGATTTGCTCAAATTTGAGTCTGACTTAAAATGTACCAGTCAAAGATCTTAAGTCTAGGATTAACTTTAAGACTTATGTTGGTGAAATTTAAATTTAAGTCAGACTTAAAATTGGCCAATAAAATTTGTAAGTCCACACTTAACTTTAACATTTATGTTGGTGAATTGGGACTAGAACTTATTACCTCAAAATTTAAAAAGTTGTGGAGAGGAGGAGGTGGGGAGCATTAAACCATAAGAATCATTGTAATATGACCTTCTTGATTGGATTTGTTTTTTTTACATAGGATTAAGTGGGATTTTTTCCATAGATGATATGTTTATCTATTTCTTACAGCCAGATTTTTCATATATTTTTTTTACCGATATCTTGAATAATATCATCATTTAAAAAACTAAATAAAGCTCATTTTGTCCACGTGCTTGATACAGACCTACAGCAATATTTTTGTATACAAAATAGGAATCAAAGTATACTGAATGGAATGAAGGTACCAACAAGAAAAACTGATTGGTACGTATTCTTAATTTCGCCATGTTTTCAATTTTTACATTTCTGTTTTAGTAAAATCAGTTTAGTGAACAACTTTACAACTTAGCTGAGTTTGATTGCAGAGTGTCCGAATGATATGTTAGCCTGAAAGCAACACGCACCTTAGGCCATTAGACTGTATGCCCTAAAATTACTTGCTCAACTTAAAATAACGTTTAATAGTAGCATATATTAATTTTTTTTTTTTTTTTGTGTGTATGTTAATTATATTTTGTCAACGACTTAATGGTTAAAAAGTATATTGACCTATTTATTTATATCGTTAAACCTGGCGTAAACGTTAAACCTGGCGTAAACTGGTGGTCAATTTATGATATTTATGAATATACTTCTACTGAAGTAGGGGCCCCGGGTGGCCGAGTGGTCAAAGACGCTCGCCTTTACAGATCGCTGACATCTCACTTCTGTCCGCGTGTGTTCGAGTCACGGGTTCGGCCAACGTGGATATGTGAGAAAGCTTGCCAGTAGCTTCCCATGGGTCGGTGGTTCTTCCCAGGGTTTTCTCGGGTTCTTCCTCCACCAAATATACTGGCCGCCATGTACAGCCTATCATGTGCTAAAAATGGCGTTAAACCCACAAACCCATAACAACCAACCAACCAAATCTACCTTAGGTTCAGTGTGCGCAGCGCCCCTGATACGCCCGATCGTTCTTACATGAGCTATATTCTTACACAATACACAAAAAGATTCTAACAACAATTTATACGTACTTTTATAACGTTTGTCAAATTTAAAACCGATGGCACACTCCTAGTTGATCACTAAGTGGACATTTTAAGATTCCTGCAGAAACGTTTGTAGGCGATACGCAGCAGTTTTGAGCCATAATAAGGCCGCCGACTTCGAATAGCACGTATTGTATTTGTTGGCAGTTAACTAAAGTCGAATTACTTAATATCCAATTTTTTTTTAAAATATCGTATGAATCATTTTTTACCTCTCCATTTTTACAAATGAACAGTTGAGCAATTTAATTTAATTCATATTGTACTCATTGTGTCACTTAAATGAATATATTGTGCCTTAAAAAGATTATATCAATTTAATTCATATTGAACTCATTGTGTAACTTAAATGAATACTTTGTGCCTTAAAAATATTATATCAGTTCATAGATAATATAAATAGTAAAGAGAAACCTGCCAATTCATTCCAAAATAATTACAAATACAAGTACCTTTGCGTAAACTTTTTAAAAAATAGAAACACTAGCAATTATGCAATTCTCGTCCTTTTTTATTGTCGTTA
This sequence comes from Margaritifera margaritifera, assembly GCA_029931535.1. Taxonomy (NCBI): domain Eukaryota; kingdom Metazoa; phylum Mollusca; class Bivalvia; order Unionida; family Margaritiferidae; genus Margaritifera; species Margaritifera margaritifera. Next base: position 8,402,623 of record JAQPZY010001696.1, on the reverse strand, counting down.
TTTCGTTAGCAACCAATAATCCGCTGAATTATGATAAACACGGTCCAAATATTGCCATCAACTCCAAGGCTGTACAATCATTTAATTTTAAATATTGTTATTACGCATTGGAACTTATGCACACTCTTGTAGATGGCGTATTTGTACTAAGGAGCTTTTGGCTCCCTGTTCCTGGAAGAAATGCTGAAAAGAAAAAGGAAAAAAAAAAAGAAGAAAAACAAAATCAAATAGAGAACCAGTCTAGATGTTTCATTAGTACACTCACGCGATCTAATAACAGACAGAGTTGTTGGAATAGTAGGGGCGTAAACCTCTTTGAACTTCAAAACCTTTTAAGAGGTGAACCCGATATATTCTTTCATGTGAAACCATCCTCTCACTTAATATCAAACATTAAAACTATTTTGCGTTTCTTTCCCGTGCGATATGAGATTATCACCTGATTGTTTTTCTTTTCTATATTATATGTTAAAAAAAAATTACTGAGTAGCCCATAATAATTTTCTACCTTGTCAATTTCTAGTTGCAATGTTGTGTAATGATTAAATTATCTTGTCTAAATAATAGGCGTTATTTCATTTGCAATACAGAATTATGATGGGATTATCTGGGGAATATATGTATGTATGTATGTATGTATGTATGTATGTATGTATGTATGTATGTATGTATGTATGTATGTATGTATGTATGTATGCATGTATGTATGTATGTATGTATGTATGTATGTATGTATGTATGTATGTATGTATGTATGTATGTATGTATGTATGTATGTATGTATGTATATGGTTTAACCGCACGTTAACACAATAATGCCAATTAAAAGCCATGTTCTAAAAATGTAAAGATAACGACTTGCAAAATTTTGGAAGATTAAAACCCTCCAAAATAAACCCATAAATTAAAGGCATAAAAATTAATAGATAAAGATAAATAATATAAAATCCTTAAAATTAAGGGTCAAAAAGTGTTACGTAAAACGCATTCCGTCAAAAGGCCCAAGATTTTATCGCAGAGTTTCTTAAATGAATTCACATCAAAAGACTTTTGTCTCACAGAGTGCAAGTCTATACACTCTCACAGAATGGAAGTCAATACACTCTCACAGAGTGGAAGTCTATACACTCTCACAGAGTGGAAGTATATACACTCTCACAGAATGGAAGTCTATACACTCTCACAGAATGGAAGTCTATACACTCTCACAGAGTGGAAGTCTATACCCTCTCACAGAGTGGAAGTCTATACCCTCTCACAGAGTGGAAGTCTATACCCTCTCACAGAGTGGAAGTCTATACACTCTCACAGAGTGGAAGTCTATACACTCTCACAGAGTGGAAGTCTATACACTCTCACAGAGTGGAAGTCTATACACTCGACAAGAAGGAATACAAAGAGTATTTTTAGATGCATCCAAGAAATACAGAAGAAACAGATTTGGACCAATCAGCTCACTCATTTAATGACATGGTTAAGTAACTTTCCTGAGATTTCACATCTCCTGCGTATTACTAGAGCAGAGTCCCCATGCCGATGAACATTTTTTTTTTACTCACAGGTTCAGTTCAAATGCAGATTTATCTAAATAAACTAAAATCAGTCATTATAAATAATATTTAGATATTTAATCGCATCAATATACTTTCAATACGAACATTTTATTAATTTGCACTGAATCTTTCAAACTTGACAATAGAACGGTTCTAACTCGGTGATAATACGGACTAAACTATTCCTGCTTTTACTGTTTAGGAGACCTTAAGAAAATAGGATTGTTGTGTTGAATTTCCATAAGAGATATAATGATGCAACGCATAGATATGGAAATATATCCTATATAAGGTTATGTCAAAAAAGAATATTAGATTTTGCTTTGTAAATAGATGGAATAATTTTGTCGAATTTACCTTTAGTTAGTTAGCAACTAATTGAATAAGTTGTGCAAAATAAGGTGAAAATTGAAGAGTGAAATACAAGTTACCTATAGGATTTAGGTGGGGGTGGGGGTTCGGGAGGGTGGCGATAAGAAAGAGTGTTTTAATCTCTTTATTTTCTTTTTTTTTATTTCTCTGATAGCATAACAATTATATTTAACAATTATCTTTTCAATTATTTAAGTGAGCTAAATGAATATAATTTTTTTAAAATATTTAATTGAGGAATATAAAATTGAACCTTTTTTAAAATATATAGATATAAAACTAATATTTCCATTGTTAATATTTCATAGTTTTTAAATGATACGATAAGATACGGAACGATACGCTGACCCGGTAACATAGAAACGATTTGAACGAATGTTTTCAGTGTTTAGAATTGATGCTCGTTTTAATTTAATTTACGAGGAATAAATTAAAGTAAGACATAAAACCGAATTTCAATAACTTCAGGTAGCGACACGCTACGCGATGGCACGCCACGGTACAAAACGGCACGGGGATGCAGAGTGTATATATTTCAACTCTTTAGTCTCTTCTTTCACTCCATTTATGATAGTTTGTAAGTATGTTTGTTTATGTGTGAGCATTCCTACCTTTGGTTAGTAGATGAGTGGGTGTTGCTCACTCCAAACGGCGTGTTGAATAGTAAATGTATGGGGGATTGATCACTTCAAAAAGCGTTTTTTGAAAGTAAATTTGTTGTATTGAATAGTAGATCACTGGGTGTTGGATAGTAAATCCCTAGGTGTTGGATAGTAGATAAGTTTAACATTACATTTCCCGTCTAACCCTATAGAAGCCCACACATGCTAAACCTATGGACATTTTTTTAAAACATAGAATTTCCCATCTTGTCGATAGGAATGCACCCTACATGTTAATCCTATGGAAAAAAACGGATTTAACAATGGGTTTCCCTTCTTGTCGCCAGAGTGTCCCATAATGTTAAATCTATGGACGAAAGGCGTTATGTTAAATTCCCGTTTGTCGCCATACAGTTCCACGTATGTTAAATCTACAGCGTATTGTTAATTCCCCTTAGGCCCATACATTTTTCAACATGGCAGCCTAATGTTAATTTCCGCTTATACTCCACAGTACCATTCGCATGTTAAATTTCCATTGTCCCCAAAGTGCCATTTTTGTAAAAAGAAACATTTCTAGGAATAATGGAAAATCTTATGTTAATTTTAACATTACATTCCCCTGGTCCCCCAAGTGACATCTCCATGTTAAATTCCCATTGTCCCTCAAGTGCCATTTTTTGTACTCATATCGCCATCCTATACTACAAGAAACTCTAATTATACAAGCATATATGTTTCCTGTAAAGGGCTACTAACATCCAACAAGTGATTAAAGCTTTAATGTTGGATGAAATCTGAAAAAAGGGTTTGTGATATATACGATTCTGTTCGACCAGACTACAATGTCCATTTTAATTTATATCTATTAAAACACTTGAGGGATTAGGTCAAAGAGCTTGATTGCTATATTAAATCGTTGAAACTGTTTCGAACTGCGTGAAGAAAGTATAGATATGAGACGCTTGGTTCTTCATATTCAATGGTGCTCTTCTTTCTCCTGGAAGTTTAATGGCTGTATCGCACGGATTGTGAGTACATATTCTGGCTGGCAGCACAACTTCATACAAGTTGGGGATGTACGCAAAGACTGTCAAAAGATGTACCTAAGGAAACTGTCAAAGTTGAAGCAAACTGACACAAAAGATTCAGCACATCAAGTCGTAAGAGATGAACAAGTTCAACACCTGATTAAATTTAAATCAGAATTTAAGCCATTCACACATATTGCTTCAACCATGAAAAGCTTGCAGATCTTAACCGATCTTGTTCAAAGGGCTTTGTGCAACAATAATCCGCAATTGCATTCTGGAAAATACACTGTAGAGAAAGTCAATTGGTGATTGTGTCTTCATATACATCTCTTTTGTGCTCTGCGTGAACTGCATCATCGAATGGATTTTTGATTATATTTTTTGTATATTCTAGCAGCAAAAGTTGAAAATGTGATGGTCATTGGACATTGTTGCTCTCTAGAAATATTAATAAAGACGCGCTATATCTGGAAAGAAATCCCTCCTGCCTTTTATTTAATTTACATTTTCCCTATAATCATCACTCAATCATTTATACAAAATGTCCTTTGCTCATTGTCAGTGATTTTTGATAATATTCAACTGTGTATGACCCATTTTTACTCATGAAACCAAACAGTTCATCACTATTAAAACTTCCACATGAAATATTCCTTAATTATCACAGATGCAGTTACACAAAACATTCCATAATTAGTACAAAGCTTTACTTAATCAGCGGTTACAACCAAACTTCTGCTTCATTTCATGTCTAAGAGAGAAATAAAATTCGCCAACTGCACTCTTGACAGAGTGGAAATAAAGAGAAACCGAAGACACCAAAAATTACACTTCAGTTTGCATAAGATATTTTGCAATACCATGCCAGGCTACTCTCAACTGATAATTTCCTAATAGCCCTATAGAAGAAAATTGAAAAAAGAGAAGCATACTCGGAGCACAGTTTATTTCGATATCATATGCTAGTACTTTATAAATAAATCTAATTAACAGGGTGCCACTTGAAAATATCAGTCTCGTGCCACACACTATAAAGCAATCTGTATTAATCAAACTTAATGGGCTGTGGACGCAATAATTTCCCTCTTGCTTCGAAGAAGACCAAAGAAAAACGAGGTGAAGAAGCAGACTGTTTACGTTTAGAAACAATCATTGGTGTCCAAGGGAGCGATCTGTGATACTCGACACCTCTGTCAACCGCCACATTGGTTGAGTTATTAATCTAAGCGTCTCTCAATGTTCTACACTCGGTGTCTGAGTTATTGAGACGAATGATAATCGACGACAATGACATCAAGCGTACTCAAGAGGGTATAAATCATTCAATGGACATTTGTAATCTTTCTTATTTCATCATAAAATATAACAATATAGTGGAGAAACAACCTGAGAACAGAAAATATTTATCAGATGAAGATGACATATAATAGATAGATAAGTAAGTAGGTAGGTAGCTAGATAGATGCGTTGGAATATAGACATATAGAAGCCAATTTGGCTGCAGATTGGGTAGCAAAACAGATTGATAATAAAATAGTTTTAGATTAAGAAAAATTCCTATTGCTCCTGTGCTGAACCTCAAATAATTGTTATATTGCTATCATCCGGATTTATCTGGAAATTATAGTCTTGTCGTCTCTCAGATGAATTCCTACAGAGGTAAACAATAATTATATCTTATATTTTGTACTGTAGACCAATGCGCCATTGTATGTGTGTGTACGCCTGCGCGCGTGTGTGTGTATATATATGTGTCTGAACTCATTATGAGAAGCATAGGGTACAGATAATGTATTTGTACGATTTTCATATTTTCAAATTACATTGAAATAGTATATGTTTTAAGAGTGCAACATTTACAAGTGATCTTTAAGGGGCCCCGGAAGACCGAGTGGCATGGGGCATTTGTGCCGGTGATATATCTAATATCTAGACACGATACTGTAACAGTGTACAGCTCCTTATTGTATCAGTGGTATGTCCGTCATGCTTAGATGTTTGTACTAGATCAACAAAAACACCATTCTAAGAATCAATCTATGCGTTACTTTGTAACCCAAACATATTCAAATGAATATGTGTAGCTACATTTTTTATTTTCCTCCTTTCTCTGTTTCCTTCTTTCTTCCGGTATGTCTATTGGTCAGTCTACTGGAATAAATGCCTCGTTGTGTATCTTTTTGTATAAGCTAGATTTAGGACGCACTATTGTACGAAGCAAAATATTTCATCAATGTTTCACAACAGAAAAAAGGTTTCTATTAACCTATCAAACCATGGAATATACCATTCAGCCGTGAAATGAGAATCAAGATACTCATTGGTAATAAGCCTTGTGAGCATGACTATTTCATAACCAGGTTGTGATTCGAGACTGTCTTGGCTACGATCCAGCGCTTAAAGCTTCTCTGGACTGGTATACATTCACAAATTTAGACGACAAAATTAATGCAGATCATTATATCCATCGGAAACTTTTCAAAAAGATCGTCACTAATGATAAAAATCCACGAGAAAGTCTACTGACTTTGATTACTATCGAACTTGTGTGGAAAGCTTTTAGCGTAACTTCTTTTGCAACCACAACTTTCCAGATAAAAAGTAATCTAAGTGGTTGGTTAACGCCAGGTTCACATAGACGTAATGTAATACTCTACTCTACCGGTATCAAAATAATCAGTATTTGGCAGATGCTATGGTCCCTATGTTATACTAAAGAACAATCTATTTTAAACTAGATAGTGTCTTCAGGATTACATTTGTACTAAATGAAACTCACCCAAACTTGACTCATGGCTTATGTATACCATGGAACTTTTTGTTCCCTGTTTCAGAACTTTGCTTATGTGCAAATCTTAAATGAGGGAATCAGTCTAGAAATCTCGTTGTACAATCACGCCATCTACAGCAGTAACATTGCCAAAAGGGGTGAAATCAACTTTATGTCATTATATATTCCTATTGCAATGATATTTCGTTGAGCCTTTAAAATAATAATATTCGATTTGATATAATTTATCCCCTTATTTGGAAAAAGTTACACTGATAACGGGAAAAGAAAAAAAATCTATAAATCAAATTTGAGACTTAAATTCAACCATGTCTTTAAACTAAACTTTAACCTGAACAATTGCATAGAGAGATCAATACAATATTATGCTTCCAGATGTAAATTGTTTAATATATACATATATATATATATATATATATATATATATATATATATATATATATATATATATATATATATATATATATATATATATATATATATATATATATATATATATATATATATTACACTTTGGATCTCATTGTAACAGAAATGACCTAAACCGACGACGTCTGATTAAATAAGAAGCTATCCGACCCTTCATAAATCCAACTTGATATCGGAAATAAGTAAATTATTCATGTTCCTTTATTATATAGGAATTTTAATCAATATTTTACCATGACAGATGATTAATAAAAACCATATCGCATTCTCACCGACTTGGTGCATATTGGATTAAATCGCACATTTTATAGTGTTTCCAAAACGAAAAACTGATAGGAAAATTCAGGGACTAAAAAGCAATATTCAAATACATAATCACACTCTCCTATTAAAAAAGATCGGAATTTATTAACAAAGCAAATGATTTCCACCATTCAATTAAGTTCACGACAGACATTTCAAATACAAGCCATGTGTTTTAGAATACGACAAAAACTCTACACGGATGTATACGCCAAACCAACATCAATACTGTCTGCCATCCAGCTGTCACCTAAGATATTGCATTAAAAACATCCGGTTTGGATAGGCACTAAGGATCATAAGAATATGTTCTGACGAAGAGGCATTTGAAACACGATCTAAAGAATTGCTTCAACATCTAGACAAGCGGAACAATGACAAAAAATTTTAAATGATGCATTGGAAAGGGCGAAAATAAAAAATCGTGACGACCTACAAGACAAGGAAAATATTGAAAGAATACCATTTGTCGTAACTTTCCATCCACATTGACCTCCAGTATGCAGAATGATTGAACAACACTGGCCTACCATTGAGTCATTGGAAATATAATTTTTTTTTCCTCCAAATAAACCAGACATAACATACCGCAATTCCAAAAAATCTGAAAGATATACTCGTCAGAACGAAACTAAAACTCCTCGCAAACCAAACTACAAATGTATGGGGATTAAAGATATATATATCCAAGTTGCAATTCATACGGCAAATATGAAATTAGGTCAGGAAAATAATATATTTGAACGAAAAACTGACAAACAATAGTGAAAAAACTGGTGTGAGACCAGTCTAAAGAGCTTTGGGAATCTACCGATTCCTTTATCAAGGGCACAGAGCCACGAAAAAACGATTACACAAACGAAACAAGAGCAAAACACAAAACGTAATTACTATACAGAATCTACATGAAGTTTGCTGTAGATATTTACATAGACGATACAATGAAAAAATAAATAAAACTAGCAAGGTTGATTGAGGTTGAACGTTGCTACTTTTTATGCTGCATCCTGATATGGTGCTCGTAAGGTGGAAATGGTTTGAACAAAGGAATCCAATTGATGACGTAAGTGAGTAGGTCAGCAATGAGATCAATGCGCCACCTACAAATGTCCGATTACATTTTTTTTTAAATCCCGGATATAATATGTTGTTGAACTGGTGGTTCTAAAGTAGTATTACATATTTGAGTTGGTTCTAATTAATAGCTTTATATGCCTTTTTATACATTTGATATTTGTTTCCTGTCGTGGGGCCCAGGGTGGCCGAGTGGTATCAGGTGCTCTCCTTTACTGATCACTGCCATCTCAACTCTGTCCGCGTGGGTTCGAATCTCGGGCTCGGCCAATGTGGATATGTGGATAAGCTTGCCAGTAACTTTCCGTGGGTCGGTGGTTCTTCCAGGGGTTTGCCCGGATTCTTCCTCCATCAGATAAAACTGGATAGCCTATCATGTGCTGAAAAATGGCGTTAAACCCACAACATGTTTCCTGCCGTTAACAGGAAAATGGTAGTGAGGAGCATGTGTTTGAAATAATGGCAAAAAAAAATGATTTTTGATAGCTTGTAAATTAGTTATTATCTATGCACGGACAAATGCCCGTTTGGATTCTTCTTGGTTTAAGCCGCTGCATTTGAGTGCTCTTAACCGGCGAATCGAATAGGTTTCTTTGGATTTCCTATTTTCTGTGCTCCATTTGAGTTCCAGTCATGATTACATCATTGCAGGTATGGCCGGGAGAAGAGAAATATTCCGCCACTGGGCTTCTTTCTACTTGATCAAGGTTTGCCAGTCTGATCTGTGGAAATTCATTCTAATATTTAATTTCTGCGTTTCTCCAACATATTGGGTGCTGCATACCTTGCATGTGATGACGTAGATCACATTTTCTGTGTTGCATGTTATAGTATAGTTATGAATATTAAACTTTTCGCCTGTGACTGTACTGGAAAATGTGTTTGTTTCTTTCATGTGTCTTGCATCTTTTGTTTCAACAAGGCTTCGATTTCTTATTTTTTTATTTGAGAGTGGCTTTAAATTTGCCTTGACTAGAATGTCTCTCAAATTTTGAGATCTACAGAATACTACCACTAGTTTGTGTGGGAAGATCAATTTAAGCGGTTTATACGATTCATTGGTTGGCCAATATTTATGAATGAGGTGACCTACTTGTGGGCTCTCTTGGTGGAACGTGAGGATGAAGGGTGTTCGCACCACGTTTTCATTTCACTTGTATTTTTGGAGGTCAGCACAGTTTGTTTGCTTGATTCTTTGTGTCGCTTCCGCTATTATATCTTTGTTGTACCCTGCTTTTTCTGATGTTGGGTTATCTCTCTGCACCTCTCTTTGTTATCGAAGGAGATGAGCTTAGTCCAATATTTCTCCACACACAAAATCATTTGGGTCGACTTTTGAATCCCACGACGATTTTAACAAAATTTAAGTGCAACCGTTCTACAATATTTGCTTCAATATACATACAAATTCTTCAGACAAAGCATTATTGAGTCTTACTCTGTTTTTTTATATTTAAATTCATGGAATGTACAACATTAAATACTTCACCTCGTATTCATCGGGAATTTAATTTATCCTATAAAATATCCCTTACAATAGAACCAAACGCTTTAGCAAGATCAACAAAAGCACGAAACAATTTTTGTCACGAATTAATATTATGAGCTATCAATATATACAATGTAAAAATGTTATCAGTTGTGGAAATATTCGTCCTAAAACCAGCCTGAGCATCGACAACTACCACTTGTTCTTTCGCCCAATTAACGAGTCTATTATTTTAAATCCTAGTAAACAATTTACCTATGACACTTTGAAGAGTAATACCTCTATATTTTCTACATTATTTACAGAACCTTTCTTACAAATATGTATAACAATGCACTCTGAGCAAATATCTGGGAAGCAAGCAGTATTGAGTGGGATGATCCAGTAAATTCTTCACTTTTTAAGACGCAGTTAAGCACTTCTTGGGTGCTGTTAAGTACAAATAGGAACCAATAAGTTTGTCGCTAAGCAACAAGACGACACACTACGTCTGTCATGACTTAACAGTACGTAAACACAGGTCACGTTATGCAATATATTTATGTGATAAAAAAAAAATAATTACAATGAGATTTTTTTCAATAATATTTGTATCACTATTCATTTTGAAGAAAGTAATTTATATGCAATGTATTACTTACCAAATTGGGGTATATAATAAATATATTATAGTGTTTGTTTTATTATGTATTGGGTCTCGCCCGAAATACATGGGGCTCACAAGCTCGTCCCGTTGTTCTTCGGTCTCACGAGCAATACTATTATAATCTAAAAACATTCTACGTCTCTACAGCGCCAGTTGCCTGGTCAAAAACAAGTATAAAACAACATTCGTGACACCATGAGACTATCATATGTGAAGAACATAATTATGGTTTGTTCGTCTCCAGAAAAGCCACCGAAACATTAAAATAGAATTACTCTGTGGAAAATCGAATTAAGTCTAGGTTTGTCCATTTACTAGATGTAAGGTTTGGCTGGAAGGTGCGTAGTCAAGCCAAGGCCTTGTCAGGCTTGCAGTATTCCATCGGCATTATGCTTCATTGATTCTTAAGAAAAACCATATGCTAAAAAGGAAATAACATAAATTATATTACAAAAGCAACGCCATAACGCTAAAAACTAGGCAACAGGGTGATGGAACCGATCTACTGGATTACATTATCGCATTACTGAAGGACGGATAGAAAGGCTCATGTCAAAGTTCAACCAACATGAAAATGCCAGTTTTACATTTTACATCTTGTGGTTTTCGTTCCACTCATTAGTCTCTAAATTTGCTATTGCCACCATATGTGCCTTTAATTCAATATGAATATAACAAAACAAAATCGGAATTCCCTTCCATTTATCAACCTGCATCGTCATTACTTTAGTACCCCGTATTTAATGAAGTAATAATCACAACGTCTTCGATTATTAGGGTTATCTCCATGCATTTTAGAAGAAAATATTGTATTTATCTAACTCGCGTATGTTTCGTAAGATATGTAGCGTAACTCCTTCCACACCGTTAAAGTTAGGAACCACAAAATTATGGTTCTTAGTGGTGCTTTGATGTGTACTACAACGTAATTTTTTTTTATTTTTTTTTTATTATTTTTATTTTTTTTTATCATATCCCTAGTTCCCGTTTTAGAACACGAGAATCAAATAAACAAGAAAGAAGGCACATCGTTGGATGCCTAAAAGCTAAAGGAAGAAACAAAATGCAGATAACCTACGATACTTTTTTAATCATGAAGATTTATAAGTAAACAGTTCGATTCTGATATTTACACACATCTCATAGACCAATTTGTTTCCAAAAACTGCAATAGCTTTTGATTTCTACTATCTCTGACTCTCTGTCCGTCACAAATAGAGAATGATTTGAGAATATGAATATTTCTTTGCACAGCCTCTCATTGAATCTTAAAAATTATTTATATAAACTTAGTCATTATTTTACATAAAGATATTGAATCTGGTATCATATATGTGTCCCCTAATATTTCAGAATTATTCCTGTGGACTTGACACTCAACGAAATGGAAAGGAGATTAACTTTCTTTGTTTCTGTTCTTGGGGATTTGTTAAACCTTTTTCTAAAATTGTATTTTATTTTATTGCGGATCAGAACTGCCATTATCGTCTAAAAATAATCAGAATGAATGAATTTTACCCCGAAATTGTCGCCTCGTGTGTTAACCTGCGGGATGCACAATTCCTATGAGATCAGAATAATTTACTCTGGCATGTGCGATTATGGAAAAACTCATTAATTGCTCAGATTTCATCTTGCAATTACGGTTGTACTTAAATTAATCTGCGTCTGTGCTTGTCTATATGTGATCCCGTAAATCTACAATTACAACACAATTTAGGACAAGACTCTGAACTATTTGTGTTTTAAATATAAATCATTTTAAGTACACCTAAAACCTCATCAATCATCATTGTCTCGAGCCAAAGTTCAGTTTTAAGTCGCTTTAAGCTGTTAAGGTGTTTTTTAATCCGGTCTTTAGTCGCTTTCACGGCATCATGTCCATCAGCAAAATTCACTCCTATCCAGTTTCCGTAACAGTACAGTGTGTTCAAAGCGTGTATCATTATACACTATTCCTTTCTCTGATGATGCTACCGCTGAAAATGGGAGACATGTGTACCTACGCCATTATTCATCATTACGTTTCGAGAATGTGTCTTTGGTTTCCTTTTTCTTTTAGTTTCTTTATTGTCAATTTCAGGGTATAGAAACCCTTGTAAAGAGTTCGTCGATAAATTAATAATATCTGCATCACGTGTTCGTATTGTAATACAAAGATAAAATATGTTCGTATTGTTGCTAGTTGAGTCAATTGATATTATTATTACATTGATATTATTTTACATTCATATTAGTCGTGGGTAACTGGGAATTTGAGATTTTTATTACCGATCCGGGTTCACGCCTTCTACCACCCATAACTTTACCCTTTTTCACACGCGAGTGCAGCGCGAGGGATTGTCCTGTGCACACAAACGCAGGCGCGGCACCGGGGTTCTGAAAAATGAAACCCACACGCTTTCGAAACCCCAACCCGTCTAAACCGCACCGCTGCGCCGTACATTACGGTAACTATAGATTGCGCGATGCGCGATCTCCAAGTTACGAAGTGGGTTACATTACAAGCACACAAACCCAACTCCGCTTTAGGCGCCTTCCCCTAGAGAGCCCTCAGTGCTGTATTGATAAGCTATGTCTGTCGCGTTTATTTTTAGAACAACATTGTGCAGGCGTATATTTTATATACGTGATAGCAGTGTGCCTTTGCTCAATGAAAAACCAATTCAAGCGAAGGCATTTCCGCCGACGACTACGCGAACGCGAACAACGTGTGGTCCTTGATTCGTTGTCTAAATCTCGGTGATTACCACGATCTGTATTTGCGCACGGATGTGTTGCTGCTCGCGGATTTCTTTGAGGCTTTTCGCGATACCGCCAAGCACGTGTATTAAATCGACCCCGCGCACTACTTCTCATCACCGGGAATGGCTTGGGGTACATTGCTGTCGAAAACCCGCGTCGAGTTGGAACAGCTCACTGACATCGATCAACATTTGTTCGTCGAACGTGGTATCCGCGGCGTGATTTCCATCGCGAGTCACAGTTAAGCTCGCGCGAACAACCAGCGCGTAGATGGATACGACCTGGCCCTACAAAACATATACATCATGTACCTGTAAGAGTTGTCGATAATGCAACCGATGCCCGTAGGTGAATTTCAGTGTATCGATCCCGCGCACGTAAACACACAAAACACATCCGCGAGTACGACAGCAACAGTGACGTCCAGTACTTTTTCGAGGTTGACCTGGACAACGCGGACGAGCTTCGCCACACCCACAACGATTATTTACTGGCCCCAGAAGCGTTGTCGGTGCCCCGCGAGTGGTTATCGCCGTGTCAGTGTGCGCTCGTTTACGATTCCAGGGGTAGGTTCACTAAATGCACCTTTCTTGTTCCGAATCTGCGTCGGAAACTTAACTATGTTGTTCACGTATGAAACCTACATCCAGATTAATACGGGTCTGAGAACCGCCGCCACAAGCAAATTTGAAAAAGACTTCTTGAAGCTGATAAACAATGCCGTGCTTGGGGAAACCGTGGAGAATCTGCTAAAACGGATTCGCATTGACCTTGTCCGGACAGTGAACAAGACAAACTTCGTAGACTCATTGCCGACCCGGCGTTTGAGTGACGCAAGATATTCGATGGTAAACTCGTTAACGTATACATAACAACATCCCGGCTAAAGCTGACGAAACAAATATACGTTGGCGCGTCCGTCTTGGATTTGTCAAAGCTGCCCGTGTATGGGCGCGGAATCGCTCGCGGACAAGTTTGTCACCAGAGAGTACCCAAAGGACCATCCGCTGTTCAGCAACGTTAACAAGAAAGTTGTAGGGGAAATTCAAGGACGAGTGCGCGGGAAACCCCATCGAGGAATTCGTGCGACTGCGACCCAAAATATACTTGCTCGTGGTTGGCTCTGGTCTCTCCGGTGGCAGTCACCCGGGTGGATCCGGAGGATCCGGCAAAAACATCAAGAAAGCCAAAGTAGTCCCACACACGACATGTACGTGAAGTGTCTTCAGCAACGACGTGAATTCATGCACGCAGCAAATCTTATCTGATCTCGGAAACATCGCATGAGTGTGAATCGTTGCACTAAGGTGAGTTTGTCCCCGCTGGACACCAAGCGGTGGATTTTCCCTGATGGAATCATCACTTACGCGTACGGGCAAGAGCAGATCCCAAAATAGATCTTGGCGGTAGTTCAGTATTTGCGGGAATGACTTGTAAATCCTTTCGTACAAATGCCCTGCTTGGTGGCTTCGCCGCTCGTTTGTTCAATGGCACCAAATGATAGCGCGTTGGTTGTCCCGGAATATCGATTCGGTCTGAGATAGTGACACGAACTTGTTTCATGCGAACGCGTCTGACAAAGCAACTTAACGAACACAATAAATGTATACAATCACAAAATCCGCCAACGATGCCATAGCAGAAACTGGTGACCGACGCCCCAAAGCTGCCCGCGAACACTTGGAACATCTCCGCGACTACATAGATGCCCGCGAACATGTCAAAGATATGCTTCAGTCGTGACAACAACCACCTGAGTACAAGTCGAAGATCTCAACAGATCTTAAATTATTTATAGAATAGCTCGCGAGTGGATCCATGAAAATCTGATGTGGCAGACCGTTCAACTGGGTAGAATTAATGTTGAAACCACCAAAAAAGATGATACGTAGAAAGTGAATGGCCCAAATGCGTATTCAGAGAGATTACTGAAAAATCAAAAGTCGACGGTTCGGACTGGAATTTTTTGATTGAGCACGTAAGGAATTTACAACAAAAAACGTGAAACAAGCCAATACATTATGGATAGAATATATTGAAAAAAAGATGAAAGAAGAAAACATTCCGACTCACCCATCTCACAAACGTACACATGGACCCGCATTCCCATACGACGTTTTTGATGGACTCCAAACCAAACCTGAACGTATACTTGAAACCGAACGTTCACCTGAACCCAAACCTAAATCCACGTGGCGGATAAAAGAACGGGCCAAAGAGCGAGAACTTCATAAGGTGCAAGTACAACATAAAGGGCAAGAATAATCATATGTAGGAATAGGCTTTGTTGGGCCGGTTTCCCGCTCGTGTAACCCACAACAGGTGCACGAACTCGTGGACAGGTTGGAAACACTCGTGCGGTCAGTTCGCGCTGGCAACAACGCGCCAGAAAGCATCAATGAGGAAACATCGATTTGTCAGCGGCTGCTCACCGATCACATCATGGATACGGAGGCGTTTTGCGCGCTCATTGAAGGCATCAATGATGAATTCTGAGGCACTTCCTATTCTTCGCGAAATTAATGCCGCGATGCAGCGTGTCGTTGCAAGTACAACACCAAGAGTCACCTAGATGATCACGATCTCATCAAGGAAGCCGGAATTCTACGTGTTTTTCCGACGCCAATCGCCGCAGGGGAATCCACTATACTCGAGACAGCACTAGCATCAGAGGCCTCGAGGCGAATAACTCGCTCGTGGCGCAACCTGGAATATTATTGGACTTCCAACGGGCGCGTACGACATTGAATCAATCTGAAACTTTCTCCGATAAACCTCACCGGAAATGTCCCCGTGAGGCTAACCCAAACACAACTTAATCAGCTCAATGTGGTCAAACCAAAAAACCATTAACAACATTAATGTTGTCAAAGTCAGAGGTGAGGCAAATGCAAAAGGACGGCGGAATATTTCCATTCCTCGCGGCGATTCCAGCTGTTGGTGGCGGCGGCTCCCGCGGTTGCAAAAGCCGCGTTAGGGACATTAGGAACTGCATCTGTAATGGCTCTTGAAAAAAGCGGTGGAAGGCCTCATAGCGTCTCGGGGCGGTTCTCGAAAAAAAGGAAAAGGTCTACGACTACCCGGGACGACTCAGAGCTGAAAAGGTCTTCGGTTATGGTATCGCCGTTGATGACCACAGTGCGTCCGTTGACCAGTTTTGATTTTCTCGAGATGACAAAATCAATCAAGAGCTTCTTGCGTCGATGATAACCCGCACGTGGGAAACCGGCATCGTCAACTTGGATTCGTCAACAACTGGAAACTCATTGGGTCGAGTACATGGTAACACCTCGATATCTTTTGTAGTTTGACTCGTAAGGGCTTGCACCCCCACGTGAAGTTGTTGATTATTTACATGGTGGTTTTGCCACTCAACCTTCCCAGGGTCCCTGCTCTGCCGTTGCAAACCCGAACAGACGGCCCGATATGTGAACATCTCATCGTTGAAGCACTGCATGCACTTGAGCGTTCACCGACACCAGAAGGGTTTGTCGACGCTGCGTTGCCACTTGGAAATTACGCTTAAAGTATACAACATGCCTGCTGACATTTACGGACGCGCGACCAGAGCAACCCGACGCGGCGCCGATACGGATCTGACCAGGTCTGCCATTAAGCGGACGTGGTCGAGTTGAGCAACCGGGTTGTTGTTGACGTCGACCCGGACGAGCTTGCGATTTTTCAAGACAAAACCGGAAAACTGCAAACGTCCAACGTGGATATCAACGACATTGTTTTGAAGCCGGAGTCACCGTCGCAAAAAGCATGGCCGAGATCACTTAGAACCAGGGAATCAGAGACTCTGGCGTGTCTGCTGCTTTTATCAAAGACTACGACGATGTAAATACAGAATTGAAAGTTAGAAAATCCGGCGATAAAATGAGTGGAGACA
The DNA here is from genome assembly GCA_029931535.1 of Margaritifera margaritifera. Lineage (NCBI taxonomy): Eukaryota > Metazoa > Mollusca > Bivalvia > Unionida > Margaritiferidae > Margaritifera > Margaritifera margaritifera. The sequence goes on along the minus strand of JAQPZY010001696.1, from coordinate 8,385,693 downwards.
TTATCATGAACGGAAACCGAATCCGACGGATGCAAAAGCCCATCGACGATGCTGATGCTGCGACGAAACAATACGTGAATGAAAAGGCCACCGATGTGCTATCAGTCCTACTCTCGCCAATACGCGTAGAAAATTTCTGGGGTTCTTTCGAGGGAATATTAACCCGCGACGGAGAAAAAGAAACTGACGACATAGGAAGTGGTGGACTTATTTTCTTTGCTGACGTGGATGGTTATGATAGACCTAAACCTCACATCTTAAAGGTGTGCGAGTCTGGATCGTATTTATTAATCTTAACCGGATTTAGGGGCAAATTGGGTGTAATGATCATATGTTGGTAAATAATCCCAACGTACTAGATCAGCAGTGATGAATTCAAGGCGCATAATCGAAAACGATACTGTTAAATATTTCACATATACAGTATCAATATTATTGGTCGCCGGAGATGAAATTGAGTTTGAAGGACTCAAAGTCTATCCAAACGGATTCTTTTGCATTTGTGTTTAAGATATGTCATTACATATACGTGATGGCTCCTGAACAGCCACGCGATGATGCTGTTGCGGAATTTACTGACGGGGTGTTAGATCAGCTAGGATAGCGTGCCAACATCGATGGTGATTTTGTGTCGCTTGTTGATGAATATCTGCGTCAGAGTGGTGTTAACAGACCCTGGTATACACTCAAATATAATCTTGTCAAGGGTCAAATAGAAATTGACATTTGGTACCACCTTGATGTTCTCATACCAACTCAAGGCCAGCTTGGAATCATCGCACATGCACGGGAAAACGCCCCGTCGCTGGAAGCTACGTCACCGAGAGTTATGAAACATCCAGGGACTGCTTCTACAACGTTAAAGTGGAACTCACCGTAAAATCCACCGCAATAAAATTCCCCGTCAATTGCAACGAACCACCAACACTGACTCTGCCAAGAAAAGAAAAACATCGACTGATATTCACCAAAGACGCACTTGTTCGTGTAACAGTTCTCAAATGTTGACAGAACACATCGACGTCAAACACATTCTCCAGTACGAAGGTTTAATCAAATTTCAAGTTCTTCCATCGACGAACTTGTACCATCCCGTATTGACTCATCATTGCCACTGAGAATTCATGTGTCCTTTATGTCGTACGTGTGCTGAATGTGTAATCTACACCAACCATGTCGCCACGATGACTAAAAACGTGCTTTGACAGGAACGTGGGTCAGTGTCGAATTGTCTCATGCTCTCAAACGTGGATAGCGATTTTTAAAAGTGTACACAATTTGGCACTTTTCTACCACAGAATAATACTAATAGGATGATGACTCGAGTCCAGACATGTGTTCAGGCTACGTAAACGAATTTGTGAAATTGAAACCAGAAGCCAGCGGTTATCCTTCCTGGTGTCACACTTCAGAAGATAAAGACCGATTCAAACAACTGTACCGATCCGTAAAAGACATCGACTGGGAACATGTGGAACAGAACTAAGGAAGACGATCGTTTGCTAATGTCATGCTAAATTGTTTGTGCGGAAAACTGGCTCAACGTCGGATGTTTATGTCGATGATAAAGGAAAACCCAACAAACAAGTGGAAATCTTACGTGAATATTTGATCTTGGTGAATTACGAAGAAGTCATGGAGTTTGTTCCCCCGACCAGTTTGACAATGTCACCGTTGCTGCTTACGTGACAGCCAGTACCCGTTAAAATTGTCTTCGGTGTTGGAATCTTTAGGAGACCGCGTCCTTTACTTTGGTTAGTTGTATGTACATCGGTCGCCCTGGAGGCTCTCATCCACACATCGAATTGGTTTGGTTTGGTGCTTTACGGCACAGCAACAAAAGTAGGTAATTTAGTGCCGAGACAATTGGAGCAAAGTGCCTTGCCTAAGGACACACCACGGTAGCTGACCCAGGCTGCTCCAATGGTAGGATTCGAACCCGCACTCTTTTGGTCGTGAGTCCGGCACGCTAACCACTGAGCTATGGTGGCTCCACCGTGGACGAACGTTTAGGAGCATGGAACTACGAACACCCCGAAGAGCCTATTCTGACTTTTGCCAGTGATGGGCCTAAAAATTATGGTTACCAGTACCGAGATAAGCAAGGACAGTTTCATACCAAATGCAAAGTGAAAGGATTCACATTGAACTATCTTTCGAGTCAAGATCAAGACTTTCGTGTCACCACGGTTGACCCCCAAAAGACTGTACGTTTGTCTGATCATCAAATCCTCAGTCAACCCTTGGAAAAAGTGTATCAGATCATCTACAACAGACAAGTGCGACTTTCCGATCACAAACCAGTACCATACGGGTATCACCTTTTGCCATAAAAAGGTTCGAAAAAACGAAGAAAGATCATTTTGACAACGGACGTTCACCACGAAAGATGAATTTGACACCTAAACCATGGGATGGACCCACTGACTAGAAGTTCAATGAAGTCGAGTGCGATGGTGTGCCCTGTGACCAGAGTGATACTATACCCTGCGACATTAGCGATGCAGCACGACCTTGCCGCTCCACTATCAAAATTGATGCCGTTCGTGTGCCCATCCATGGATGCCACCTACGAGCTCACAAACCACTCTGGATACCACAAGCTCGTCAAGAATCACGAATCAAAAAAGAATACACGTTTCTTGTGGATTTTCTTAGCTATTGTGATTTTGACAGTTTATTCCAGACCTGCAAAGGCAAATGGCCCAAATATCTGAAAGGACCTACTTCCAAACCATTATCTTCAGCAAGGTTTGTCTACTTTGGACAAGGACACCAAGTACAGTGTTTCATTTGTGGTGTGAAACTTCACGAACGGGAGTATAATGATACAGCTTACCTTGAACATGTCAGATGGTCTCCGTGCTGTCACTACCTTCTCTTGGCAGGTCCAGATTATTTTCCTCATGGATACTTTAGAAAAGAGGATTCGTAGTTTACCTTTGGAGCAGCGAGAACGCATTTACGGAGACTTTGTACATATTCGAATAAAATGCAAAGAACAATTACATTCAAGACACCATAAAATGAATAACCATTGGTATCTGAGTGCTAAAAAAGGCTGATTGAAGAAGGCTATAGCACAGTCGAATAGAGAGGTTTTGCGCCAATCTTGATAAGTCTCTTCTGTGAACACGTTATAAAATTTGCCATGCCGCGACTTCTGTCGTCAGTGTAACATCGAATTCCGTGGGAGGAAGTTAATGACACCATTCAAGACTTGGTGGATTACCAAGTACTTTTGAAGAAACAAATACCGGATTCCACAAGATGCTAGCATTTCTTTGAATTTAGGACTATATGTCGTACGTGTATGTGTTAGTGACTGAATTTCTTGGATTTCGATTACCGCCAGATTCTCTGTGGCACCTTTATCGTCAGTTCATGCAAAGACATGACAGCCAAAACTTTATATGTGTATAAGAAAAACTCATTGTGTTAAAAGTGCTACGATTAGTGATGATTTCGACTTCTCTACTCCTGAGCGAAGTAGAAATTCGTCGAACTTTATCTACCCTTCATACTTACAAAGAAGTGTGTGTGGCTAGTTGGATACACCAACAGATTTACAACTGGAACGATGTACGTGACTAGAATAGTCGTGGATCGACACTTGGACACAAGAAGTGGCTGACTATGCCAAAGACGTATGCGACTGATCAAAGAAATAAAACATAAACGTTTTTAAAAAATGTGAATATTTCTGTCATCAAATGAAAATTAAACATGTATAAAATGTCTTGGTGCGTGTCTCAAATTGTATACACTAATCGAGAACTATACCTGCATCCTCCGTTTTCAAAGTGACAGACGAAAGGTGGGATCGTCAAAGTTGGGAGGCACTGTATCTTCTCCATTCCATTAACATGCTGACTGCTGGACCAAATGGTTCAGGCAAAAACGAATTCGTGAAACGTTTGATCGAACACAAATCACCTTTGTTCGATCGTCCTTCACAACATGTCATGTGGCATTAACAGGAGAGGCAGTCTGCTTACTAAAAAAAAATTCCTCGCGAAGACGATGGGTTCGTGTGTGACTCTAGTCAAACGCATCTCGTCATCTTCGGTGACATGTTAGGAGAAGACGAAGAAGAAACTTTGGTTTAGACGAAAAGGGCATTATCGTAATGCAAGTATTATTTACATTGGTCCGAATTTATTTTAAGAAAGTAAAGCGCATCGCACTATTATTCACAATGCTCATTTTCTGGTGTTGTCTAACAGTCCAAGAGGCAAATTTCAAATTCAAGTCTTGGCAAAACAATTAGGAACAACCTGGCTGAACTATGCTTTTGACGATGTCACTCAATTTCCACACGTATATTTACAAATCGATTTTTTTGACATTTCGTAAGGATTTGTTTCACGATTGGTGTCAAGAAGGCAGTCCTGTTATTTACATGTCGCCTTCCTCGTTTTAATCTGTCTTTTAAAAAAAACTATAAATAAACATCATTCACTTCTTTTTACTATTCAACATGACTTCCTTTTCATCTCATCCTCTTGCCAAATTGATTCGTGCACAGTATGCCATCAGTCGCAAAAATGCGCCAGTGGGAAGTGTTACGATGATTTACTTTGACAGCATGTCAAGTGCTACACGGAATTATTAATATTCCTCATCAAACACAACGTATTTGATTGAAAAATATAAAGTAACTTGACTCAACTGGCCGATTGGAGAATTTATACTCAAACAAAGAAACAAATTATTTTGAAACCAGGTGGAAGTGGACTTCTAGGAGGTGTCATTATTCGTTCGCTTTTACGATGGGAACCAAATGCCGTAGCCAAAACTAAAAAATCAAAACCTACTCAGAAATCCAAATCCAAACGACAAAACAAAGAAGAAGAGAGGTGCAATGAGTTCACACTACAAATTATCTCCTAAGAAGAAAAAAAACGACCCCTTCAAGACAGAGAGCTATTGCGGCTATAACGTGCACGTGCTCACGAAAATCTCGATATCTGGCCATCTACTCTTCCTCTACTCCTTCTTCTACTCCTCCTCCGTTTTTGATGATGCCAGCCAAACCTGATTTAAGACAAGAGTTTCCTCATCTGATGAAAAAAAGTGACCCATTTCTAAACGAAGTTCGACTTTTTCTCCATCGATGTCTTCGTGTGTTGCTTTAGCTGCTGCAGCCAAAAATGTAGCATCCCCTAAGAACAAAAGTCAAGACAGAACAGGCATGTTACAAAGTTTACTGCATTTGGCCAGGCAAAAGATTTGGCACAATTTAGTCCATTGACAACACCTCGTCGTCCTGTGGTACCCAAAGTCAAGTTGGAACGACGTCACGACAATCAGTGGAGACGAATTTCAGCATGAAAGAAGTGTTGGACAAGATTCACTTCAGTCCCTCTGAACAAGATGTATCCTCTCAAAGTTCACAGTCAGAGCATCGACGTCCAAAAATGTCTTCCAAAAAAGGAAAACAGGCTCTCCCTTCTCGTTTAGCTAAACATTAGAATGCCTTGTCTGTATTTACCAAAGCCATTTCTCCGACACGAAAACAGATCATTAAAAAGCACCTAAAGAAACAATCGATACGGTCTGCGAATGTTGTTTTTGAACATTTTGAAAGGAACGGTTCCTTTGATCAAGATACAGAAACAACTATTCGGACGACATCGTAACGTTCTTCGCCAAATGGTGAAAATGAAAATTCCAGTCCATCACAAGAAAAAAGTGCTCTAGTAGGATATCTTCCCATGCTGATAGGTATGTTGTCCCTTGCTAGGATCGATTGTTGGACCTCTTTTAGGAGAAGTTTTGATGTAAACATAAAAAGGACAGACCTTTCTGGAAGAACACCATACTCGTAACCATAGATCTTATGGAAGGACAAAAATTAATTTTAGTTCCTTACAAACGGTGGATAGAATTCTACCTTTGGTACGAACAACGGATACATCACTTACCTTCTAACCCTAATCTCACAGAGATGTCACATCTGCAACAAGAGTTTCGATCTATGATGGATCGAACAAATTTGTCAGAAACGAAAAAATTACAACGGTACGGGCAATTACTGCAACGCCTTCACCTGTTTCACCAGAAAGCTTTTGACGAAAGGGCTAAACCTACTCTAAGAGATTTCAAGAATGTCATGAAATCCGAAGAAATAAAAAAGTAACAGCAGTTCCAAAGAGGAAGACAGACACGGCCATGGTATTGGAAGAATAGAAAAAGAAAAGAGAAGAGTTCGAAGTGTTTCAAACTCCTCTGATCAAACACCTCTCCCCACCCCGGTGTGGCAGCCCTGTTGACACCTTCCCCTACTCGACAGCGAGGAGAAATAAATGCCTGGGTCAAAAAGATGTTTTCGACAGCCTCTTCAGCAGCAGAAAACAAAATTAAAGAAAGAAAGACACAAGTGGAAAAAGAAATCAAGAAAAAAAATGAAAACGAACCTGATGACTTTGGTGGAAACTTCCTTTTCCACTCCTGTTGCTTGTCGGACACGTCAAGCATTTGAATCCAAAATACTACACGAACCTGAGATCATCGAACAGTAGGTGATTAATTGAGCAGCAAGAACACGGATACACTTTTAGCAGGCATTTACCACAATCCTGCTCATGCAGTTGACTACGGAGGAATTCAAACATTGTAAGTCTACGTCTGCAATATGTATGACAATGGATACAAGAGTAATCTCCGTATAAGTTACACAAGCCTATTCTACGAAATTTGCAAAGAAGTCAAATGAAAGTAGCAGGAATTGATCATCAATGGGAAGCCGATTTAGTAGATGTCTCTCATATAGCTTCCTACAGTCGAGGTTACACATATTTGTTTTGTGTCATTAATGTGTTTTTAAAATCGCCATGGGTGGTTCAACACGTCATAGTTATTGCGAGCTTTAAACATTGTCTTGAAACAAAATGGTCGACAGTTCTGCGATGGCAAACGGACAGAGGAACCGAATTTCTTAATCAAGCTTTTCAAAAAGAACTGAAAAAACGACCCATTAATTTTTCACCACAGAAAATATTGAAACAAAAGCCAGTGTCGAGGAACGTTTTCAATTAACCTTGAAAGAACGTATTTGGAAATACTTTACACATCAACTTGCTTTCAAATACATCAACGTGTTACCATGTTTTATCAAAGCTTACATTCAGTCGTGCCATAGCAGCATCGGATGTGCGACAGAAGAAGTGACGCCTCAAAAAGAAGTGACCGTGTTTGATCGATTGTTTGGAATGTCGGAGACCAGAAAAAAGAAAGAAGTGTTAAACACCAGAGATTGGGTTCGCATTAAAAAAACAAAACGCACTTTTGACAAAGGCTATTTACCGAACTGGATGGCGTCATATGAGAAGTGCGTGGTCGTGATCCACCTGTCTATAAATTTGAAGATGAACGGAGGAGTGTTAAAAGGAACTTTTTACTTGCCGAATTACAACCAGTGACCAAGAAAATCGACAATCTTTACGATATCGAAATCATTCTTGATCAATGAACACGTAAAGTGGGAAAACATCGTATCAAAGAAGTCAAATTCCGTTGGAAAAGATATCCTCCCATTTTCGATTCTTGGATTGCAGCTCTACAAGTCAATGATAATACAAAGAAGTGGAAGTCACAAACATGCCGTTACAAACTCCATCCCCTTCTCAGAGTTCATCCTCCAAGAACCACAAAAACAACAACCACAGTGTGTGTGGTGTGGAAAACGTGTTCCTAAAAATTAAATAATCATTTCTTGTCAAATCTTTGTGGTGTATTGTGTTATTGGAGCAGCCATTGGAAACTTGAGTTTGCAATAATGAGATAAACAACAGCGGAGTATTTTACTCTGCATATGTACTGGCTATCTTCTTCCCAATCCCTCGTTGAAATATATCGACAGCAGTAACAACGGTAACCACGACAACGCTAGTCACAACTCTTCCAGTCACAGCAATCCTCTGGAACCCTTGGAAGTTCATCTTTTGACATCAAGTGACTAATTGGAGATCAGAACCATCCAACTATGAATAATCAATTTTATTAACATTACCTAGTGACAGTTCTATCTATGTGTTTCCCAACAACAAATTATGTTGTTTTACAGCCAAATTACCTCAATCCATACATTTGGATCACAGAGCTCATTGGAAATTGACTTTGGTGGAAATTATTCATCCCACTCAAGTCTTGAATATTACCGCAGATGAAACCACCTTCGTCAAAGAAATACTCAACCAACAAGACCAAGATCACATGGACAAAAACGATCATGGCTATTACCCCCTCACCCATTTAGAAAAACAAACAAACAAAAAACCAAAAAGCTACCATCCCCAGCTAATCTCCAATTGAATATCTATGACATGGAAATTCAAGCAGGATATTATTTTAATGCTCGACATCTTGTCGAAACGATTTCGACTATTTTCAACGATCATCGCAAAGCACTGGACAAAACTCACCGAAGTGTGCTGGTTAAGTACCATCCACCCTCTCGTCTTTTTTAATTGGTTTTCTCCGACGGCAAAACGCTGTCCATCACCTTTTCCCCCAATCTGTTTGCTGTTCTGGGTGGAACCAACTTTATCATTTCAACCAAAGACATCAACAACAACAGCTGATTCTTCAAGTATTTTCGATACCTTATCGAATTAAACGAATGACTCAATTTGATGTTTGTGTACTCTGATATTGTCGAGTATAAAGTAAGGAGATACAAAGCCGCTTCGTAGCTGATAGTCATTCCTTTCAAAGAAGATTATGTTATAGATTCTTACGATAAAGGTGATAATATCTCGTTCACGGAGAATTTGTGCGTCCTCATTATCTTCCTGTCAGTATAATGTATTCTGACAGTGTGAATATTAGTATAAAAAGATATTGTGGACAAAATATTATATTCTCTAAAGAAAAAGTCACCGTGTCACTACATTTTCACTAATTGATATGATTTGTGAGATATGTTAAAATTATCTTAAAACCTATGGTCACCCAAGGATTGCATGCTTTGAAAGATGCGGCCTTGACGCAAGGAAAAAATTCTCCAAAACGTGCTCGTTTACCAATAAAGTCCCAAACAAACTTTATCGAAGGCAGGACATTATGTGTTGATTCAGATAGGAAAAGAACTCCTTGGTCGCCACGACACAACTATAAATTCACTTCACACTCCTGCGGAAGGCATTGATTCATCCAAGGACAAAGCATTTTATTTTGAGCCAAAGAAGTCTAATAAGCACGGTTTCTCATTCCAGCAAATTTTAATAAACGATGCCTAGTGTCCCACTTACCCCATTCTATAGGGGTAACTGGGACGCTTTCTTCTCTGACGTAAATAATATACAACTGAGCAACTATACTCTTTTTATTCAATAGAGCTTTAATAAAATCTATTTAGAAAAAAGAAAGCAAAAAAATTATGGAACTCCACAGTTAAGACCGGGATCAATCATATAAACACTGCTGCGTGTTTATTTATAACGCGAGGAAGGATAACTACTGGTCATTTTATTGTGTTACATACATTCTGAAGTTAAATTGCAAATAAATATAGGATCATTTAATACATTGAATAGGGGATATTCCTGTCAATTCACCATAAACAATTAATAAAATGAAAGACAATATATGTATGATGAAACAATTGGCAACTGGAGTAACATTGAGGCTCCATGAATTATCAGAGTTCGTTTTCATTATAAACATTTCTCTCTATGTTTTAGTGCCATTAATAGTATGTTCCTCTGTCTGTCCGTCAGTTCGTCATTTCATTACCACCTCTCCTCCTAAACTGCTGGGTGGAAATTTACAAAACTTGTTAGTTGTCGTGTCCATATAGTAACCCTGTGTAACAATGTGTGTTATTCTTGGCTCCCTCCCCTAGGAGGGAGGTTAAAGGTCAATATTTTAAAATGTCAATTACAGCGACAATGTTACATTGTCAAATACTTTTTTTTTATCAAACTTTGTGTATGCAGTCATAGTAGGAGACACATATTATGTATTATATATAACATATATTGAGCGTAGGGGTGAGTGTGTTGGTGGGTAATATATAAAAAGCATGACGATTTGTCATGGCGAAGCATGGAGGCAGCTCTGGTTCAAATTGATACATCAGAAAAGTTTTATGTTGGATTACTGCTTCTGTTCCTGCTGCTGCTTTACGACTAGCGACAATAATAATAATAATAATAATAATAATAATAATAATAATAATAATAATAATAATATCATTATTATTATTATTATTATTATTATTATTATTATTATTATTATTATTATTATTATTAATAGTGGTAGTAGTAGTCGTAGAATTGTTATTGTTGTTGTTATTATTATTATTATTTGTGGAGGTTGTGGTGATGGAGTTATGGTGATATTATAGTGGTTGTTTTGCTTTAGTTGTCATCATCGTCTGAAATTTCGTATATGCATCCTGTTAGCTGAAGCCATGAAAGTAAGCATGGTTCGAATTCGTGCAGCAGTAACGTTCTCAATATCCAATAAAGTATGCATCCAAGCGGCATATGCACGCGTATATTTTTTTCTTTTTGCTTTTTTTTTGGCTATAGCTGCAGATCTCTCTCTCTTTCTCTCTCTCTCTCTCTCTCTCTCTCTCTCTCTCTCTCTCTCTCTCTCTCTCTCTCTCTCTCTCTCTCTCTCTCTCTCTCTCTCACACACACACACTTTACCACATTCATTTGCCCTTAACCACCATAAAGTTCTTGCTCTTTACGAGCGACCTAAAGAATGTGTTTAATAATTTCTTTATTTTAGTCAAAACTGACTAAAGATCGTGGCCTTATTTTGCACCAATAATACATTAGTTGCATTTTATGAAGTAATTGTACTCACATTTTATGAAGCAATTATACTCACATTTTATGAAGCAATTGTACTCCCATTTTATGAAGCAATTGTACTCACATTTTATGAAGCAATTATACTCCCATTTTATGAAGCAATTGTACTCACATTTTATGAAGCAATTGTACTCACATTTTATGAAGCAATTGTACTCACATTTTATACCTTTGGTATATAATTGAATAATTCTTTATGACTGTATTTACACGAGAAACTTAACGTGACATGATATATAAAATCCAAATATGTCCAAATTGCAATTATGCTCTGAATACTATTTTTTTGACATAAATCACAGTTGGTGGCAATACGGGCTGAAGAAAATATCTTTATTTTATTGAATACTCAGTTTCATCTTAAATACGTTGTAATATTGCATCTCAAAAATATAGCAAATATATATTCTACTGAACATGGCTCCAGCATTTTTTCTGATTTTGCCTGAACTAGTGATGTTCCCCACATAATGACACATCATTATTTTCACATCATGGTTTTCCTCTTTACATAACTAAACGAGATGTAGTCCTTCGCTTCGATATGGCCATTCATACAGTGTGTAATCGATTTTCGATACTGCCGTTCATGCAGTGTCTAATCGATTTTCAAGCGTTATTACTTCGTGAATTCTGTACAATATGAAGTTTCATTTTTACAAGTTATTAATATCATGACAAAAATGACAACATTTCTGGCATTCAGTACTATTCTTTGAATGCTCTTTACCATACACCTAAAGAATGAATTTACTCGTAATATCAATGCTTTTATGCAGGCGACAATTTAAATTTTACATAACACTTTACATACTAATTCGTGAAAAGGCTCTCTTCAATGAAGTTATATTGGGTAAACTTTCTGGCCCGAGTTTACTAATACGTCAAATTATTTTACTCAAAATTTTTAAAAAATTCAATATCTTTTATTGCTTGTTTCAAAGCTGACTTTATCACAGAAAATAAAGCTTCGGATAATTAAATACAGCCACAATATCCTGCAGTCTTCTGAAATTAGTCTTCTTTCTTATCTCTGATGTAAATGGACATTTTATCAACTGAGAAATTCCTCAGCTCATTTTTTAAGAATAAAAGGACTTCCAGTCTACAATTTCAAACTCTGGAGTTATTTTTCCCTCCTTTCTTATACATACATACATACATACATACATACATACATACATACATACATACATACATACATACATACATACATACATACATACATACATACATACATACATACATACATACATACATACATGCATGCATGCATGCATGCATGCATGCATGCATGCATGCATGCATACATACATACATACATACATACATACATACATACATACATATATATATATATATATATATATATATATATATATATATATATATATATATATATATATATATATATATATATATATATATAAATACACAAAAATTTATAACGGCGCAAATACAAAACAGTTTCCAACGTTTCGAGGTAAACATGCTCTTTGTCAGGGGAAGAAACAATTGACATCCACAAAACAATATAAGTTTTAGTCTTCTTTTTTAGGGAAAACTCAAAATTAAAATTAAATTCTAATAATTATTAAATTATGAATGATTCAAATTTTATTTTCTTAGCCATAAATTCCTAACTGGCTTCATGTATGTGCCCCATTGCAACATACCATATTTCTGTCACGCGTGATACAACAGTATATTTTAGTAATTGCTTTAGTTGATCGAGATATTTGACCATATGAGTCTGTTTCTCCCTTATCGAAGAGAAAATCGTAGAAACTTTACATTTTACAATCATACAGAAGAACACAGCCACGAGTCATAGTCTTTGAGAGCTACAACAATTAGTCTCATTTGATTCTCGTGAGGCACATTAGATGCGACATTTGAGAAATTGATGGAAATCATAGAAGTGCGGACTGTTAACTTCGTACGCTGCCCAGCTTTTATGTCTGTTGAGTAGACAAAGGCTTGTTTCTGATTGCAGCATCAGTGAATGACAAACTGCTTGGATAAATAGGCAAGTCCCTTGGCACTTGGACAATTATATCAGAGAATCTAAATCTCAGATGAGCAAAAACAGCATGCTTCTTGTGAAAACCAGTTATAGTCACCAGAAAGCTTCGAGATAATATCAGTCAAATTATAAAACAGATCTGCAAGATTATTTTATGCAGTTTGGCCCCAGAGCAATAGCAATTTTGAAAATTAAGAAAATAATAATCTTGACTCGACCAGAATTATTCTCTTTCATATTTGGTACGACTGATGACAAATTCAATTATCACTTTTACAGAACATCCAGTTTACTAATTATTGTTCATCATAATTACTAAATGTCAAAAAGTAAAAAAATTAACATATGTTTTGTAAAATTTCCAAACTGTAATCACCCTATTTATTTTACGAAATGAACAACCTAGCTGTAAAAAAAAAAAATTTGATACGGACGACCAGGCTTTCCATCAAATTTACCGAACTATGAACATATGACAGCGAAGAGAACGATGGCAAACAATCAGGAAGATGATCATCAGGATCATTTCCTCTTTTTATTCTCTAGTGCATTGTTATTATTATTTATCGTCATCGTTAACCATCATCGTCTCAGTCTGCGTCGTCCTCACTATCATCATTAAGAACATCAATTTTGAGAAAAGTCAATGACTAATCAAATTGTGGCGAAGAAAACGTGTTCTTAAGAGTTCTTCATTGCAAACGATTTCAAATTACGCTTTTCACAAAAGTACTTTATTCAATATTAACGAATATTTTCGTGTGTGTGTATATGTGTGTGTACGCGCGTGTGTGTGTGTGTGTGTGTGTGTTTACCACAAAAGTCACAAATTTAAATAAGAAACGTGTTACTATACTTTTTTTCATTATCTACAAGTCGGTAATCATTGTTCCATATACACGTGCACGTGCAAGTTGTTTTTCTAATCACGCCTTAATTGTATATAACCAGTGCTGGATTACCCAACAGGCAGATTATACACGTGCTTAGGGCACACAAAAAAAAGAAAAAGAAAAAGAAAGAGAAATTACGGTTTAGTATTGTTTTTATTTGGAATTACATTGGGGGGGGCACCATAATCTTTTCAGTACTTAGGGCCTCTAAAGGTCTTAATCCGGCCCTGTATATAGTTGTATCATCCCGCTTTCCGAAGGCGGTAGAACCTTAAGATACCAATGTAGATTTTGATGATGAAAGAACAACGTCACCAAACCATGAAAACCGTATCACAAAGATTTTTTTAAATTTTTTTATTTTTTGTTTGTTTGTTACTTGATGTAGTGGACTTTGCTGTCGAAACTTACCTTGTCCTTCAAGAGAGTTGCCTTAATGGCATAGTCAACAGCAGGGTATGTCATGCACTTGTACAGATATGTGCTAATTAAAAGCCAACGATGAATTCTGCACATAAGAAAATTAGGGATAACCAGGAATAGAAAAATCCATGACTGATAAAGCATGTCGGAACTGAGCTTTTTAATATTAGTCCTGACATTTCTCAAATTGCGTAATTGAATGATGATAATTACGGAGCTTTTTATTTATTTATTTTTGTTCGGTTATGGGCAATGCTGACCGAATCTTGAGTGTGCATTTATATTGCTAATAGCCTCGTAGACGTTGAATGAACGGATTAACTAAAGTAATAATACCCAAGACTCCGTTCACATATAACGATTCCAATAGGACCCTGACCGTATAAAGAAATTTTCGTTTACCGTGTGATGGAAAACAAAACCCACGTGAAGAGCAAAGCAAACAATTGTTTCAAAATTTACAGAGAGAGCAAGCCCTTGTCTGGATGAAGAGTTCATATATTCAAATGTCTGTGTCTTTTACTATGTGCGTCCAAGGTTAAAGTAAAATGTTATCTTCTACTTTCGACAAGACCAGTGGTTATTGCTTATAGCTTTAGTGGTGAAAATACCATATCTAGTAAACTGCAAATGTATGTTTTTAGAGCAACTGCCCGACTGTAATAATCAGAGATACAGGAAACACCCACCTACGAGGCGCTTTCATTTTCGCTGCTTTTGTTAATATCTCTTGAAACTATATTGAATACAACATTGGAGTGCTAACTTATATTTAAAATTTAAAAAGGAATATAAAAAATGAAGCGTTTTAGACCATTTAGAAGAACAAGACACTGTTTCGGTCAATTGTACCCCGTATTGAGAAAAACTCCCAGAAATTAAAATTTGAACTACAGCTTAAGTCTCCACTACCATATACAATAAGAAACTTATTCATGTTTCCTGTCAGGAAAATATCTAAGACCTGCACACCCCAGGGAGGATTAACTATGTCTGGTTCTGGTATTGAGAGAGACTTTACTTCATCTCGAGTTAACTATGTCTGGTTCTGACCTCGAGAGAGAATTTACTTCGTGTCGAGTTAACTATGTCTGGTTCTGGCATTGAGAGAGGCTCTACTTCATGTCGAACTCTGTCTAATTCTGACATAGAGAGAGACTTTACTTCATCTCGAGTTAACTGTTTATAATTCTGACATTGTGAGAGATTTTACTTCATCTCGAGTTAACTATGTCTAGTTCTTACATCGACAGAGACTTTACTTCATCCCGAGTTAACTATGTCTGGTTCTGACATCGAGAGATACTCTACTTCATCTCGAGTTAACTATGTCTAGTTCTGACACCGAGAGAGACTTTACTTCATGTCGAGTTAACTATGTCTAGTTCTGATATCGAGAGAGACTTTACTTCATGTAGAGTTAACTATGTCTAGTTCTGATATCGAGAGAGACTTTACTTCATGTCGAGTTAACTATGTCTAGTTCTTATATCGAGAGAGACTTTACTTCATGTCGAGTTAACTATGTCTAGTTCTGATATCGAGAGAGACTTTACTTCATGTTGAGTTAACTATGTCTAGTTCTGATATCGAGAGAGACTTTACTTCATAACAAATTTCATTTTAGACGATTTAAAAAAAAGTGTAATGGTTATTATTTAAACCGATAGAGACTGTAAATCCAACCATATTTTCCTGTATACTAAGTAACAAACAAAAGCGACCATAATAAATATCCGCTATTTCAATTTAAGTTTTTTAAAGAAAGCTATAAAAAGTGGAAAACTGTAAGGAAACACTGATCCTGGATATATCGTTCTATTTTAAGGACAAGTGGGATGGGCATGTGGGTCCTAAGGGGGTTAAATACTATTAAGAACGGTTATTCCGAAAATCACTTCAGGAACTAAGTTCATCACAGCTTTAAATGATGACAAATTTCTATCAGATCTGTTGCAAAAAAATGCACAAAATATGGTATAATTAAAGATAACAAATAAACGTGTACAGTTATAATTTTTCACCAAATGGAATCGCCCAATATGGTCGCCCTTAGGGTAAAGATTATGGCGGAATTTTGAGCTGAAATTTAAAAGAAAAGAAAACTGCATATGAAAATATGAATGCTAGGGCGATATGAATATTAGCAACACGTGGTCTCCCAACACAAAGTAATCGTAACACTTGGATCAAACAACCAACCTGGTTTGGTGACAGATGAATCGTTCAGAAAGTAAGTTTGGAACGCAAGACGTACAGAGCAAGTTCTTTGTCATTGAGCTATCCGGGTCCAAAACAGACATTCGTAAACATAAAAATACACTTCTAGACTGGGTTGGTTTTTTTAATTTATTTATTTTTGAAATTTCCAGAAAGGAAGCCTTTTACATAAAAGAAAACAAGAGGAAAGTAAATTACACACATACATACACAAAAATGAGAGTAATATAGGCCGTCAGCCTTCTAGTGGGTAAAAACATTCAGTTATGAGTCAAATTGATACAAGCAATCAAATACATGTGTAAATTACAAATGGAATTGAAACAAATAAAATATACATTTAGAAGAATCTAAGGAATCTAGGTATTTGTATGACTGTTAAAGAAGATATTATAATATTTTCACATACAACAGTTAATTATGAGCCACGATTATGATACCTTTAAATAACAAACCATATTACGTATCAAATCCATCCAAATAATCATACATCTCTGACCATTTCTACGTAAATTATTGCTAGACTGATTCACCTTCGCCAAATATATCTCTACTTCAAAGTAGTTCATAAAAGTTTGGACCAGGATTTTAACATTTAAAGATAACTTTACAAATGTGTACCCTTAAAAACAAATGCTTCGTCACTACAGCGAGGAAATAAACCAGTTTTGGACAATCTGCTGTTATAAGTATGATGGTTGTATTATTAAAATCTTTCATCTGTTACAGCTTTACCTTTCTACATTTAAGTAATACATTAATAATTTACTCTTTCTCCGATTGACAAAACTGCATATGTCATTATCTTACACTTTGACTTCATGAAAGAATTAATTTATACTCACTGATAACCATATTAATTTCTGTCTACAACACAAGTGGATTTTTGGCGAGAGTTTGCGTAACAAAACGATATTTCGCAGTATTTCTTTGAAAATATACGTCTTTTTTTGGACAAAAAACTTGTTTCTGATACTGATTTGACTCTCCTTACAGAACTTTAAAGACTGCAAATCATGTGTTGTATGATAGACAATGAAATCGTATTTTGTTTTTTAACATCATCAGTTTTTTTTTACCAACTACATTAATTTTTGATCGGCTCGAACTGACTTTTATAACCTCCTGTGTGAGGTCTAATTTGTTCCGAAAGATGGAATGGATAATGGTGACGAAATGATACGAACAGTCGTAACCGCGATCAATACCACACGCACACATGCACACACACAGACACAATTGATATCGATCGGGAGGTGATGCGTGTGGTACAGATTATATGCAAATAACGACTATTACTTTACTATTCTTGGATTTAATCCTCTGCCAGTTATTTACGTCTTCAGGAATCAATTAAGTAGAGTTACATCTCGCTCGATTTACAGAATGAACGTCACTATCTCATCATCGAAGAAGAGTTTTCAACGATAATTTTAAGTCTTATATTCTCCACCTACCTTTTCACCGTAATACTTCGGCTGATAATACCAGCTGACGTGCGACCCATGCGGTCAATTATCCATTCACATTGTTTTTGACTTATGAGTTAATTCAATTTATTGGAAATCAAGGCTAATATAGTCCTGTGTCTGAATCAGTAATCTACTCCACAAAACATGATGTTTACTGTTAAGAATATAAATCTCCACCAAGTGATGCAGGGAATCAATGTCAAATGAAATCTGCAACAAAGATCTTGTACACGTGTGTGTTCGTCGACCAAACTACCATCCAGTTCTTTATATGTATCCATGAAAATACACGAGGTACAATGTCAAAAAGGAACTTAAGAAAATGTATTTCGGGGGGGGGGGGGGGGACAGAAATATCGTTTAGGGGAAACGTAAGCCAGTGGGCGAGATATCTGTGGGACGGAACCCCAGGAGGAAGCCAACGGGGCGAAGCCCCACAATCTCCTGCATTTTAAACTTTCCCTGGAGCGTGATTTTAACCATCTAACTGTAAAAGCTGTAAAGAAAACTTACTCTAGGAAATGTTCCTGTTTCTTCGCTATTTTTTTTTTTTTTTTTTTTTTTGGGGGGGGGGGCGAATATTAGTGCTTATTCCGCTCCCCACCCCATTCCCCTTATGGATCCGCCCCTGATTTCTTTGTCATCTATCAGATTGTCTTCAATAATAGATCTGAGATAACTTACATTGGGATTCGGTCTTCATGCTCCTTTTTTCCTGATTAATGCAAGGAAGAATTGCATGGATTCTAGATATATTCCCTGTATGTCAGCACAAAAAGTTACAATTAAGGGGATTAGCTTAAGAAAATCGTCAAATTCAAATGAATGAAGACACAAAAATTCATCCCCGACAGGTAATAGGAGACGAATGACTCGTAAAGTCTGATTAAATCTTAGAGAGGAACCTTTCGTGCATATTACCTCAACCACGAAAAACGTACACATATTAATTTACAACTACAGAAATGGGTTGAGTATTGTCTATGGGCTGGAGTGAGACAGGAATTTGCGTTCTTTTTATTTCCCAGATTATATGAGAAAATATATTTTTGTGAAAGTTCATGGGTGATTCCATCTTGATACACATTAAGTGTTGTGCGTGAACTGCAGTATAGCATACATTCTAGATTAAATCTTGTGTGGCAGAAAAACTTGTTAACGGAAGGTTATTGCATAGTTTCTCCTGAAAAAATTACAAATAAGAAGAAAATTTTGAATTTCTTTTTATACCTGAAATAAGAAGAAATTCTTTTCCAACCGCATTTTATTCTTACATTTTACAAAATTTTGTATAGTTTTAATTATTTTTCACGAAACCCCCTATACAAACTTTCTTTCGTTTTCGTTCCTAATATTTTCGACAAAATGTAACATAAGGCATGAATTTCACGAACGAAATTAATGATTAGACACTATTAAAAACAGTAACATAAGATATGATTTTACTATTATAGGTTCATTAGACACTATTAAAAACAGTAACATAAGATATGATTTTACTATTATAGGTTCATTAGACACTATTAAAAACAGTAACATAAGATATGATTTTACTATTATAGGTTCATTAGACACTATTAAAAACAGTAACATAAGATATGATTTTACTATTATAGGTTCATTAGACACTATTAAAAACAGTAACATAAGATATGATTTTACTATTATAGGTTCATTAGACTATTAAAAACAGTAACATAAGATATGATTTTACTATTATAGGTTCATTAGGGCAAAACATGCAACTGCTAGTATAACGCCTTAGGTGCGAAATTCTGATAAATTTTTTCACTGTAAGAAAAATTGAATTGGCCAAGTGTACTCTTAAGACAGCGGAAACACTAGAAAACCCAAGACAGCTCGAAATAACATTTTATTTTACAAAAGATATTAGGCGAACTTCGTACCATACAATGTTCGACTGTTGATTTCCCAATGGGCCTTTAGAGCTACAGTAACAAAAATAAGCAAACCAACTAGGGGACGAATTTACTGCGATAAATATATACCTCACAAAACAAACCAACGAGAAAAATGTAACCTTAAAATATTCGGATCTAATAACATATTGTAAGGGATCTGTATTAATCACAGTTAATGGACTATGGACGCGATAGTTTTTCCCCTCACTTCAAAGATGAAAAAAAATAAATAAAGCGAATAGGCAGACTGTTTGTGATATCGAAATAATAATTGTTCCCCAAGGATGTAATCAGTGTCACTCGATCCCTTCGTAAACCTCCGCACCTAATCGGTGATTAATTACAATTATTATTCAATGTTCTAAATTCTTGCGAATGCAAATTGTTTTCATTTTCAATTTCATCATCGAGGATTACAACATGCAATCGCATAAAACGTGGAACTGAAGGAACCGTGAGGGTCAACTTAGAACAAAAAAATATATTGCAATAAGAAAAATCTTGGTATTTTTCTTTAAATGATGATGTATCGCAATGCCTGTATAAGGAAACATTAATACACGGTGAGCGGATAAATATTTTTACAAATATATAAATTCTTCCTCTTACACTGACTGAATGTTGTATGCATAATAGGACAAAAATAGTATAGTTTAAGTATCACTAATAATATTTAAGCAGTTTGCACAATGATCTGTTTTGTATGTACTAAAAGTTTAAATATTTACCAAACAATAGTATACACATGTATGGAAATCAATCTCAACCTTTTATCAGTTATTCGTATCCACAACCCATTCAACTCCTCACCCGCACACACACACACACACACACACACACACACACACACACACACACACACACACACACACACACACACACACGCGCGCGCGCGCGCGCGCGCGCACGTCAGGAAGGATGGATTTATATTTATACACATCAACGTATTACCTTCAATCATACGTCAGAGTTGAGAGTCTATTATTGAACGGGATGGAAAGAGGTACGCAGCAATTGATATGCAAGCGAGCAGTTAGGTACGGAAGCATGCACGGAAAAAGAAAGGTCACATGGTCTCCGTATTGTTTATCCCCCCCCGCCCCCCCCCCCCCCCCACCCCGAAAAAAAAAGGTCTGGGACAAAATGTTTGAAAATAAAACAAGATAAAACTAAAATAATAATGAACATACAACTTGCTATGAACAAAGAATATTAAGTGTTTAAATCAGCATCGGTTTATCTGGCCTGGAAACACTATGCATTGTCTCTGTAATATATGGTACCGATTGCGCATACTCATGTCCCGCTTTAATAAAATGTCAAAGTCTTAAAGACGCATTCCTCCAGAAACCAGTATTAGTAAAACTTGAATGAATCTATATAGATTCTAGCTACTATACATGGAAATTTTCCAGGAAAATCTTCATGTTATTGTTCTGTATTTTTGCCCTCTTTCTTTTATGAAGGGAACTACACACTTCGTTTATGAATGGTATTGTCAAATAAGAACGGAGGTCCAACTGCAGTTTTCCACGAGTCAGACAAGGTTAGTTTCATAATTTAGTAGTGGCACTTTGAAAATCAACAAATGCAGGATCCATCTTGCACAAAACCTTTCTGAGCTTCAAATGATTCTTCAATATATTAAAAACAGCTGACGAAGTAATGCCCGTGATAACAAAAACTTCTTCCACTGTGTATCGAGCATTTTCATCATTTGTCCCCTTCACAGTAGCCACTTCCTGTTCACCAATCGCAGACTACGGTCTTCCAGAACGTGGGTCATATTCCATGGATTCGCTACCATCTTTAAAACGATGAAACCACCTCATAATTATAGGATGTAACAGAGAATTACATCCGTAAACTTTATCAAAGACGATCTTGATATCAGTAGGAGAGTACCCTAAGAGCGCCCTGATTTTACAGTATGATCTTTGCTGAGCAGCTGAATTGTTTTCGGTCTGCGACATTTTCTTCGCTCATAGTCATTTACCTATGTTACGTCACACGCATATATCTGCAGGTGTCCGGCGTCCTGCACGTACAGCGTCAGGCATTTTAAAGAAAGTTTTTGTGTCTATCGATTAGTGTTAAATTTATTGACAGGTTCAAAGAAACAAATATGTTATAACAAAACATTCAGAACTTTTCAAATACCCCTCTTACTTGCACAAGATTGTCACTTCGGTATATTCTGAGGTTTTTCATGCATCGTATTTAGTGTAAAGTATGTTGTCATCTCATTAACGTGTTAAATATTGTGACATATCGTTTACATGTTATCATTAAATTTTAGTTTAATTATTTGTATAGCACTTTGCGGAGATATTTATGAAAACGAGTCATATAATTGCTTCTTGCCATTCTTAGAATGTTGTCTAATATCTTAAATCTCAGGGAAAATGCAGCGTTAAATTTATAATCGGCTATATTTTCAAATATATTACTTATGTAATATAACAGACATATTATACTCAAATAATATTTTGAAAACTGTTGTATTATTAAGACATATATGAAGAAAAAAAGCTGTTACTTTGTCTATAGGCAAACAAACGGAAGTACAAAACAATGTTGACACATATACAAAACGAGAAGTTCCACGAGAGCGAGAACGTGTAATTTTTCAGCTTTCCAGTGAGTAGTAACACCCTTAAATATTTCTGGCCTGGATCCACTAGCTCTTCGGTGAGATTAGAGAGACTTGTTACGGTTTTATGTAAACTGGATAATTAAACATTTTGGGAAAGGGAACTGTCTGTCCAAGCTCGGACACATTCTGCAGAGTTCTGACAATGCCAATTGACTGACCCTATCGGAACATTCTAAGCATTTTCCGTCAAGTCGAGAAAGAAAGCTCTGATGTAATTTGCCGCCATTGAGAACTATATTAGGAACTACTTGTGTTCACATGGCACAATATGGCGGCGAAAGGAGACAAATCACAATCAGGACATAATCAGACTTTTCTGTCGCAACATATGTGGTGTACTCTGCCGGAGCCGAATCACCAAACCCATAAAATGTATGTACAACTACATCCGAAGTTATTTCTAGACTTGACAGAAATAGCCGAGCGATGTTTAAGTTGTTGACTGACCATGACCAAAGCGTCTCACAGTATTCTGCAGCTGCAAACAATTTGCTAAGAATTAGTAGCACTCTAGAGCGTTCTAAGTTAGAGTGCGGCTCCAACTCTGAGGTAAAGCACTCTCTTGATTATAATCCAATGAAATTCTGAGGCTGCATAACATTCGCTACTCAAGAGATTTTTTTTTAATTGTTTATTTTTTTTAATTTTTTTTTTTTTTAAGTTTAGTGTGCCTTCAGCACTGGAGCATAATAAAGTTAAATTCACATTGGAAGAGGAGGAAATTAATGAAAGAGTATTTGAGTCCTGGATTGCCTTTTCTCACATCTATCAAGGCTTCACTCTTAATATTTCTTATGGAATTAGTTTTCTTTTTTAGCATCACTTTTCAATTTGTATTAATCACTAATTCATTTGAAAATATTACACAAGAACCGCATTAATTGAGATACGAAGTCTTAATAGTGATTCGGGGAAGATTTGTTTTCTTTTAACAGCACTGGAATCAACCCATCAAAAGTGTTTTAAGCACGTTTTTATTTATGAAAAAGAAAGAGGAATAAAGATAAGACCCCCACCCCACCCCAATTTATCAATTATTCCTTATACACCGCCACAAACAAAATGTACCCCTACTCGAGGCACCATGTCTCCTAGGCATAAACTGAACGCGTTGTCACATGTGTTCTGTCAGTGCCATATATTTTTGAATTATATGAATAACCGATTTTGTAGATGGAAAAAGTAAATTTTGCACTTAACCAATATCATTTTACAATATACTGTTTCTAAAGTGTTGAAAGTGCCGTTAAAAAACAGCCAACAAACTGACACTAAGTGGTGCTTCATGTTCTGGTACTGATTCGATGGTTCTTGACAATGACAAAAGTAACTGACAAGTAATCCAGTAATACCATTGAGCTGACATGTAAAATACTATAGTATGGGAACCCGTCATAACAGCGTTCTTTGCGTCTCATCCACATATATTTGCGAATTGCCGGGATTAATCAACTATTCCTAAGTAGAGTAAAACTGGATTTATCAGTTATGAGGATTATTTTCTATTAGATGTGATGCTAAAAGAACGAACTGAATTGCTTTGATGTGATTTATATGCTTGTCCTTTCGTATTTCTGAGTCATTCCTGTGGACTTGACACTCGACGAAACATACAGAATTGTAGCTCCCTTTGTCTCTGGTCTTAATGTCTTTTGCTGATCAGAATTACCATTAGTATAATAGAAATACTAAAGTCAGAAGCAATTATATCTTGCCTAATGTGTTCAACTGTGGGACTTCTAATTCCCAAAAGATCAAAATAATGACAATGGCGGATTGGGGGAGGGGGACCTGGTGGGGCAGGACGCCCCCCCCCCCCCAAACATGAGCGCGAAACAACCAGAACGTTTCCTAGAGTAAGTTTTCTTTTCAGTTATGCCTGGAAACTTTTAAAACGCAGAAGCTTCCGGGGGCTTCGCCTCCTGGATTCCCACTGGGGTTTCCGTCCCACATACACCTCACCTCCTTGTTTACGGCCCAACAAAATGATAATTCTGAATCTGCCTCTAAAGAAACCTGTGACCGCGTTTGTTATGAGAAAGGGTGTGGCGGTGGGCATAGTAATATATCGTCATTTTAACATTACAACGCGGCTTAAGAAAAGACACCAAACTAACCTTTCAGTACAGATCATCTTAACACACCTAAAATCTCATCACATCTGGAGCCAAAGCTCACATTAAAGTTGCGTTAAAAGTTTTAGAATAGCGTTTGTGTATTAGTTGCTATCGTTATGCAAAGATCATCAGCATAATTCCCTCACGTACGATCCCTGCAACAGTGGGTCCAAAACTATGACAGCGTGAAATGGAAGATATGGGTCAAAAAACCATCTCCGGTTGCAGAATTCATGTCTATGTAGCAAACAGAATTCCACATTGTGCACTTTAATCTTCACTTCTAATGATTAGATCATGGATGATAAAACATGCCTTAACCCATGTTGTTATGTATATATAAAGGATATATTATTTCCTTTTCTTCTGGATTCGTCTTTTTTCAATTGCAAGTTATTTCTCTCTCTCTCTCTCTCTCTCTCTCTCTCTCTCTCTCTCTCTCTCTCTCTCTCTCTCTCTCTCTCTCTCTCACTCACTCTCTCTCTCTCTCTCTCTCTCACTCACTCTCTCTCTCTCTCTCTCTCTCTCTCTCTCTCTCTCTCTCTCTCTCTCTCTCTCTCTCTCTTTCTCTCTCTCTGCTTTTTAAAAAAACTTGAAATTCTGTCCAAAACAATTATTGTAGGGAATTCATTCAGTTAATTAAGGATACATTGATCACGTCCTAGTCTTGTAAAAACACAGCCAACATATAGATTCCCTCTGAGCACGTTTAGCTTCATAAAATTATCAAAACCACAATATGATAGTAGACTAGTGGATTCCCTCGTCGTAAAATGATTTGTCTTTAATACGGCGTTCTATCTCTCTCTCTCTCTCTCTCTGGGGGGGGGGGGGACACAGGTGGCCGAGTGGTCTCAGGCGCTAGCCTTTACAGATCACTGACATCTCACCTCTGTCCGCGTGGGTTCGAGTATCGGGCTTGGCCAACGTGGGTATGTGAGAAAGCTTGCCAGTAGCTTCCCTTGGGTCGGTGGTTCTTCCCGGGGTTTTTTCGGGTTCTTCCTTCACCAAATATACTGGCCGCCATGTATAGCCTATCATGTGCTGAAAAATGGCGTTAAACCCATAACAACCGATTAACTCTCTCTCTCTCTCTCTATCTCTCTCTGGGTTTTCAATGTAGTACCGTCTATACTCGCGTATAAGCCAATACCAACTGCAAACAGCTTAGACCCAGATCTGCAATCGCACAATGCACCGGCAGATCTGGGTCTATGCAATTTGTAAGGACTAATCAGTGTAACAAACAACGTAGACCCTGATCTGCAGGCGCAGTACTGCACGTGTTTTGTACGATAATATGCGGTTTGAGGTCATGACTTGTTGTCTAAAAGTAAAAATGAACATGGGCTATGCAATTCAAATACGAAAGAAACTGAAAATGATTGAAAAGAGTTCCTTTCCGGATCAGAAACTAATTTATGCTTGTTTTAGATATATGTGAGCTCAACATTATATCAGTGTACATATGTGATTATACTTCAGAAAAGTGTCCACGGCTCTTGCAAAAAATATTTACAACCAATGAGAGAAGATTTTTAGGGGTTTTTTTGTGGCAGAAACTGCTTAATCATTTTGTTCTCAATCTACAGTAATACTCGTAACTTGTGCACAGTATACTAAAAATGGTAAGTACAATAAAGACAATATTCAGAAATACATCTAAAGTGCTAAAATATCAACTTGAATAAGATGATGAGTTTTCACATAGGAAATCTCATTCTGCCACAGGCAATCAAGCTTTAGTTAGACAATAGAAACAACACCGTTTCCTCTCCATATATGTGTGTGTGTGTTGTGTGTGTGTTGTGTAAAATAAGTTTGATCAAATGCTCAATAGTACTAATGCTATGAGCACTACAGTAAAGTTTTGACATTGCTATTCCTGAAATCTTCTGAATTCCATACAGTACATGGCACCACATTTATGATCTGATTTCCTGTCTTTAAGGCCACGCTTGTCTTAAGGCTTCCGTTATTTTCCAATTTTACCTGTGTGTCTAAACTTCAAATGACGGAAAGACAGCAAGACATACCGTCAGCTGCTTTGAACTTATTTATTGACTGATAGAATTAATAATTGATTGATTGATTAACTGTCTGATAGATGTTTAGGTTGGTTTCTTTTGCTGCTCTCATAACGGAAATGCACATAAAACGGCCGCATAAAACAAACTTATATACTGCTTGTCAGTGGGCATGCCTCGACAATACTGGCACATTCGATGACTCGAAGAAAGAACACTTCCGAAGTTATGCCACTGTAAGTTACCTTCAGAATCTGTTATACTTGTTTCTCTAGCAGCATAAAAAAATGTATATTAAAATGAGATTTTCATCACTGGCAGATGATGCAATTATTTCATTTTTTGTAGGCAGAAAAGCTTGAGGGACTTCAAGTCTCTGCTCCATCAAAGTCTGCTAACTTCCCGCAACGGGCCACAAGAAGCCAGTCATAAAAGTGAGTGTACGCGTCATAATTAGTTCAATAGAACTAAAACATACACAGTGCGTAATAACAAAGTAGCAACAGGACTTACACTGGATTTTATAAGAAAATACAATGAAATAGCAACAGGACTTACACTGTATTTTATAAAAAAAATACAATGCAATAGCAACAGGACTTACACTGTGTGGCGTGGGGGTGGTGGTGGTTGTGGTTATCGTTATCTAGAGGATGATCGACCTCGGTGTTATTGCCCGGATGCAATAGCAACAGGACTTACACTGGATTTTATAAGAAAATACAATGCAATAGCAACAGGACTTACACTCTTATAAAATCCAGTATAAGTCCTGTTGCTATTGCATTGTATTTTCTTATAAAATCCAGTGTAAGTCCTGTTGCTACTGCATTGTATTTTCTTATAAAATCCAGTATAAGTCCTGTTGCTATTGCATTGTATTTTCTTATAAAATCCAGTGTAAGTCGTGTTGCTATTGCATTGTATTTTCTTATAAAATCCAGTGTAAGTCCTGTTGCTACTGCATTGTATTTTCTTATAAAATCCAGTGTAAGTCCTGTTGCTACTGCATTGTATTTTCTTATAAAATCCAGTGTAAGTCCTGTTGCTACTGCATTGTATTTTCTTATAAAATCCAGTGTAAGTCCTGTTGCTACTGCATTGTATTTTCTTATAAAATTCAGTGTAAGTCCTGTTGCTATTGCATTGTATTTTCTTATAAAATCCAGTATATGTCCTGTTGCTATTGCATTGTATTTTCTTATAAAATCCAGTGTAAGTCCTGTTGCTACTGCATTGTATTTTCTTATAAAATCCAGTGTAAGTCCTGTTGCTACTGCATTGTATTTTCTTATAAAATCCAGTGTAAGTCCTGTTGCTATTGCATTGTATTTTCTTATAAAATCCAGTGTAAGTCCTGTTGCTACTGCATTGTATTTTCTTATAAAATCCAGTGTAAGTCCTGTTGCTACTGCATTGTATTTTCTTATAAAATCCAGTGTAAGTCCTGTAAATACTGCATTGTATTTTCTTATAAAATACAGTGTAAGTCCTGTTCCTATTGCGTTGTATTTTCTTATAAAATCCAGTGTAAGTCCTGTTGCTACTGCATTGTATTTTCTTATAAAATCCAGTGTAAGTCCTGTTGCTATTGCATTGTATTTTCTTATAAAATCCAGTGTAAGTCCTGTTGCTAATGCATTGTATTTTCTTATAAAATCCAGTGTAAGTCCTGTTGCTACTGCATTGTATTTTCTTATAAAATCCAGTGTAAGTCCTGTAAATACTGCATTGTATTTTCTTATAAAATACAGTGTAAGTCCTGTTCCTATTGCGTTGTATTTTCTTATAAAATCCAGTATATGTCCTGTTGCTATTGCATTGTATTTTCTTATAAAATCCAGTGTAAGTCCTGTTGCTACTGCATTGTATTTTCTTATAAAATTCAGTGTAAGTCCTGTTGCTATTGCGTTGTATTTTCTTATAAAATTCAGTATATGTCCTGTTGCTATTAATATGATATCTTGATAAAAAACAAAACGAGTAATATTAAGGATGTGTTGACGGAAATATTGCAACACACAGATCTGCCTATTTTCAGTACCTATCGTACATTGTATCTTTTCCTGACTAATCCTAATGTAAAGTCTTGAGTAATTTGCTAGTATTATAGCACCAAAAGACATTCCCAGGGTCTGGTCATCGTGCAGTTTATTCCTGCTCTCTGAGGAAAACCTACTGACGGACGGACAGACGAACGGGTACATTGACATGACATGACTTTACACAGTATGGCGGCCAAAGGACGGGAAAGATGATATTGAGGATGATGATGACGTTGATGATGGGAATCGATAAGAATGAAAACCTAATGTTCATGTAACAACGCTTCCACCCTGCCTAAAGCCGAGAAATATTTGACTGGGCTATAAATATAGTTTAAGATAAACGAGTTTGTTTTCATTCATTTGAGTGAATCATTCAAATTGCAACATTATCAGAAAGTATGGAATTAGATCAGTGATATCAAGTTTTAAATAATGCTGGGAGGAGTTTGATATATTGTCAAAGTTCCATTCAACGCACTAGTTTTTATTTCACATTATTGTTCAAACTTGACAAAATAACAATTTTACAGTGTGCAAAATTAATCCTTTGAATTTAGTGCGTTTCCGCACATACCCATTTCAATAAACTTTTAATCCGTCTGTTGCCAAGAAAACTCCAGAAATTGTTAAAGAGGTCGTAAACTAGCAACAAGATTATAACTGTGCCCCTGCACGCTGATCAGGAAATATATAATAGTAAGACATCATTTCATCTTTCTGATGCATTAGTAAAGATTTCTGTATCCATAGTTACGATATATGATACACGATAGTATGAGGAGAAAGAAATTAAATAGCCGAATTAAAAATTGAAATCTATAGACGTGTGGATTGTGATTGCTGACTTCTCGTAGAAAATCGACGGAAATGTGAAAGATCTTTGTTTTCATTGACGGAAGAGCCCGAAATTGGACCACAGTACTCGGTTTTCTGAATGCTCGATAAGGAATTCAAAACTGTTAAAAAGTATGATCTCAATGCTTCGTTTCAAGTAATGATCTAAAATCTGCATTATCAAGAGAGAATTTATTTTGTCGTCTCTTTCTGGCTTAAAGAGGGACCTTTTACTTCACTTCTGGTTTAATTTTAGGCAATTCTTGATAGGTATAAGGTTTCTTCTCCAAAAACGGATAATGTACATTAAATTCTATTAAACCATCGTTCCCTTTATATCAAGTGGCGAAAAAGGCAGCCATAAGAAATCCTCGTCGTCATTTTTAAAAAAACTTATAATTATATTATATCATCTGGAGTTCGGCAGCCTCCTACAAGAGCCGTCATGGATGACATGACAATTACATCCAAGTCAGTACCAGAAGGTATGTGGATGTTAGAAGATCTTGGAGACCTGATAAATACCGGTTCAAAATAGGAGAGGAAGTGATACCAACACTGAGTTAGCAACCAGTTAAGAGCCTCGGCAAGTGGTTTCAGGACTCCATGAATGACAGTGAGAGTGTCGCAGACATGAAGTGACAAGCCAAAAACTAGATGGAATCAATAAACAAGAGTGGGCTACCTGGGAAGTACAATGCCTGGTGTTACCAGCATGGTATTCTACCAAGAATTATTTGGCCACTTCTAGTATACCAAGTCCCACTGACAGCCGTTGAAGAAGTTGAGTGAATGTTCAATGCATATCTGCGACGATGGATGGGAATTCCAAGAAGCTTCAGTAGCATTGGCTTGTACAGTACCGGCAGCAAGTTTCAGTTACCACTATCATCAGTGACAGAGGAATTCAAGGTGACCAAGGTCAGGCAGGTGATGATGTTGACAGACGGTGCAGATGAGAAGGTGAGAAGCAGCAGTGGAGGTACGGAAAGGTAGAAAGTGGATAGCAGCAAAAGCAGTTGAAGAGGCAGAATTCAGACTGAGACAAGTGATATGGTAGGCACAGTAGTGAAAGGAAGGTTGGGGCTGGGAAGTCTGAAAAGACCTACATGGCAAGCAGCAAGCACCAAAGTGAAGCGTGCCATGGTCCAGAAAGAAGTACGTCTGGCAGAAGAGGATGATAGGCAAGTTAAAGCTGTCGGCATGAGGAAGCAGGGAGATTGGCTATGCTGGAAAGCTGCGAGGTCCAGGAAACTGTCTTGGAGCGACATCTGGAGATTTGATGCCCAGAAAATCAGCTTCCTCATACGCTCAGTGTATGATGTTCTCCCTACACCAACAAACGTCAAGACATGGGGAGTAACTGATGACCCAAGCTGTAAACTTTGTGGGAGCCTTGCAAATTTAGAGCACGTGCTGTCATCCTGCAATGTAGCTCTGACAGATGGTCGTTATCGTTGGCGCTTGCTGAGATTGCTGCCAGTATGGATATAGCCAGGAGAAAGAAACACCAAGTGAAAAGTTGTCCCA
This sequence comes from Margaritifera margaritifera, assembly GCA_029931535.1. Lineage (NCBI taxonomy): Eukaryota > Metazoa > Mollusca > Bivalvia > Unionida > Margaritiferidae > Margaritifera > Margaritifera margaritifera. Next base: position 8,354,696 of record JAQPZY010001696.1, on the reverse strand, counting down.
ACTTCATCAGCTTTCCCTAAAAAAAATCAAATTAATTTTTAAAAATGGTATAAAACACAAATTACCAAGAAACGTGTGCATTAATGATTCCTTAGCATATCGAATTGCCTTCAGGTTAAGCTATAGTCTGATAAAGTAACCCCCCCAAACCTGTGTTGATACTGATGAAAGATTTGAGGATCTGATGTCACATATTCATTAAAATGTGAAATTTTGCTGCATACAAATCTGTCTGGAACACACCAGCGTACAGTTTAGACACTTGCCGGTATTTGCTAACAGCCGTATGTAGCCACGAAATTCAAAATGGTCATGGGACACAGGGTTGTTTTATTCCACGTGGATTTTACAAGTCGTCAAACATAGGATTTGATCTGGAAATAGTCTGTACATATCACCAAAATGACCCTTCAACCGACTGTAGCTCAAGATACGCGAGAAAAACCGGTAAGTGTATACAATGTACACCAATGTGTTGCGGACAGATCTGCCTGCAAAAATTCCTCGATTTTATTAATAGGTGACGTCATACCCTTAAATCGTCCATCAATATCAAGACAGGTTGGGGGCGGGGGAAGCTGATTTATTATATTAGTGAAGCTACTGGCAAGATTTTAAGCAAACATTTTCTTTCTTTTTATTTCTTCCCCTTTTTTATTGTTCTTTCTTGTTTTTGTTTTTCTTTTTTTTAAAATGGAGTTGCACTTGAAATGTGAAAACTTGAACACCAGTAGTGTCATGGAAACTGGCATCATAAGATTATCGAATTAGGCGCTATTGTAACACCCAGAACAAACCACAGACTAAGATGTGGCAACAGGCCGTATTAGGAAAAGATGGCATGATGTCATTTACTTACTTCTGGTCATTTGCCCCTGGTACATGTCATTCTACCATAGCAATAACGCTACAATTAATCTATGGAATGAGCTGTCTTTACGGAAGAATATATTCCACAAATTCTGCACAATGATCTATGAAATGTATTATTTCCTTCCAACACGAAAATTTACTTTTATTAGGTTAGACTATAATATAGTATAAACCGCATCGAAAAACATTGACCTAAACAAGGTGACCCTCTTTATTTTGTATCCGCAACAGTTTATCACTAATATAGTTACTTTTTCTCCAAACACCTTCAGACTGAATCCTACATTCCTTTTTGAAGATCAAACAAATTGATAAGCAGAGAACCGTTCTATGAAGGATAACACAATGAAGATAGATAGATGTTACAGCAACCGTCATGTATCAGGAATCATCACGTTATGGCAACCGCCATGTATCAGGAATCATCACGTTATGGCAACCGTTATGTATCAGGAATCATCACGTTATGGCAACCGCCATGTATCAGGAATCATCTTAAAAGTCTAAGTATTCAAAAATAACATACAAGATGTCATGCATGTACGATATTGTTAATCACTGACTATGATATCACTGATTATTGATAAACTTTGGCTTGTTGCAAAAAGGTGAAGACAAATTAGAAGGTAATAATCCAATTATATTATTACATTTAATTTATTACATTTAAAATGATAGGCTTGAGTTACATACTGAGCTTGACTAACTATTAAAAGAATAAACTTGGTTTATTAGAATGAAAGTCATACAGAAACATTTGTAATTAAATGGCCTCACAAAATTGCTGAAAAAATAATTCAACCACTACTGACAAAAGCGTTAGTCTGGCAAACTCGGCGTAGGAATTGATTATTACATAGACCTGGTTACTCAACAGATCTTTTACGTGTTCCCTATAAATGCTAAATAAAAGTATGATCATGGGGTTGCGATAAACGTGTTGCGTTAAATGCATGAAAAATGAGTGCCTGCCAATATTTATGATTCTGAAGACAATAACACTATATTGGTTCCAAGTCACAAATCACAGACTGCCATATGATGATTTCCTTGTCTATCTGCGATGGATTAATCATTACCCGCCATGGAAGCCCATCATCAAAACTATCTCTATATTAAACAGGGGCGATATTAAATAAATGGCGAATTTTAATAAACACTGTTTGTGAGGCAGAGGAGATCATCTCACTGATTTACTGATCCAGCTTGTCATTTATTTGCACAGTGATAATATTAAACAAGTTCGCATTTACTATCTTCAGAAATATCAAAATAGCTAGTTTTCCAAGAGTCTGGTTTTCCTTCTGTTATTAAAATCCTACGCGTGAAAATATTATATGTTTGTCTAAAACAATCTGGACACAGTCTCATTTTATCTGTCGGTTAATTGTAAGATAAGGGAGAAATAATTACACATATTAACCCAAGTGAAACGAGGAAAGTAGGAATTGCACAGACACATCTCGAAAGTGAGGGAAAGAATATAAGATTATCTTCGCGTAATAATATACACTACACATAAGTTTACGCTAAGTACTGAAAATTATTGTGATATATAAATGTTCGCAAAAATGCGAACCAGTAATAGTCGTATTATTAAAAGTTGTCATTTTCTACTATTTTCTTTATTCTATCATTATTAATAATTTTATTAACTCAATGGAGATGGCATTAGTTTCGATGCTCCTTTTTTGCTTGCTTACGGAAATTCGCATTATTTTAAACAACATTGATTATCCGAATTTACGGTATTTTTAGCAGTAAGCATTCCAGGACTTAAAATCATTTTAGGCCAAGAAAATAAATATGGTTGGTTCAGGTTAGCCCACCGACCCTAGTGTTTAGCCTCGAACCCTGCCAACCCCGTCTGTGACGATGACGATTTGTACCTAATCAGACCATGCCAAAGTAGCAATCGGAATACTCGGTTTTATTCGCTCGTTTGCTTGTAAAACGGACATGCGCAGTGGTACACAATAAACAACGTTGCGTATATATGAAGCGTCCCTTCTACTCTACTCGCTGTGAAGCTTAATAACTGCCGTCAAGGCAACGGTGGCAGTTCTTTATTGTGAATCATGACTGGACATTCATGGACAGCTGCAGACAAGGACTGATACGAGGTTAGAAATGTCTCTAGTATACTAGTAAATCAAGTTTGATAGACATGTAGATGGTATTAAGCAAACTAAATTCACCATGCTGATTTTATATACATTCTCTGCAGGAAAACTGAAATGAAACTGCCCATTTTAAATATTGTCAGACGTATATAAGTGTCAATCCCAGAATTCTGATTTAATTTTTAAAATAAATAATTTACAGATGGTTTTTTCATTATCTACATCATCATCATCATCGCTGTTATTAGCAAACACTTTATCAATGCAGTCGAAATAAATTGTTTTGTGAACTTGACGTTTCGTGTTTTAGTCCATAAGAGTTTTAATATATCTTGACCAGTGAGAATTTCGGACGTTTTTGCAGTCGAATATATGGTACTGTCATGTAGAGATAGATATAAAATTCACCCTCCAAGATAAAGACATTTTCAATAATTGGAAACGTACAACGTTACAACCTTTGAGATACTTAAAACCTGAACTTCAATAGTTTCTGTTAACGAAAATAATCCACAGGACTACATGACTATGGATCTCATGGCATCCATCAACGGCCGCCAGGATTTCATTAACCTACCACCCTTTTAAGAAAATAGTCATACGAGAATGGATGCCCGCCATCTAATCTATATCGTTGGTAAGCAGAAGCGTATATTGAACGACCAAAGAATTTGATAAACATGTATTGAGTGTTTGAGAAAAACGTTTTTATGGTTACACATTTACCATCTCATCACTTTGAGCATTGTTCGATATCACTGCGTTATGATACTTCGCGTGTGAAGAAATTTCATGTTTATCGTAAACCATCAAGCTTTAGCTGAGCGTTACATGTCCGTTAATCATAAAGAATGGGAGAAATAAGTTTCTGAAATAACCATAGCGCAAAGAGGCGACTAGAAAAATTTTCATAGTTTAAAAAAATAAAAATTTATTCTCAGTATTCAATCTCGAAATACTGTCGAAGAATATTAATAAGATGGTCTGCTGTGAATATGTTAGACGTTTTCACTCTTTGAGTCAACTATTTTCAATAGCAATCTTTCTCGGTCTAAAATCAACTTGTCTAATAAAATAATACCCACATTTTACGCACGCACCTTCTTCGTCCTTTGAGTTCGAAGATGACCATGACATCACTAACTTGTTTGGTTTCTATGAGTACCTGATCAGGCCAATTTGCGCTTTGAATTGTCTGTGGCACGCTTGCCAGGAGATGCCGCTTGTGGTTGCTTGATCAATAGAGGATGTGCTGCAGTTCTGAGATTTACGCTGCTCACGCTTCTGCACTGCCTCGGCAATTAGTTCAGAGTCTGTAGCTCCAGTATGGATGAGACGGCACCGGGTGGAGCGATCCTGCGCGATGTATTCCCAAGGCTCAGGGTCATTTTTGAAGTGTTTCAAGGATGACTTGAGGGAATCTTTGAAGCGTTTCTTCTGACTACCCTGAGATCGCTTTGTCTCCTTCAGCTCGCCGCAGAAGATCTTATTTGGTAGTCTTGTGACATCCTGGTGACGTGGCCTGGCCATCTCATCTGTGATCTCATTAGCAGAGAGTGGATGCTCGGAATCCCTGCCTGTGTGAGAACCCCAGTTTCTGGGACCCTGTCCTGCCATCTTATCCTTATCAGTTTCCTCAGGAGACCCACGTGAAAACGGTTCAGCTTCTTGGCATGGTGTCTGTACACCGTCAGGTTTCGCATGCAAACAGCAGCGTCGGCAACACAATGGCTTTGTAGACCTTCAGTTTTGTTTGCAGACTGACGTTTTGACGGGGTGTACTACTGGACTGTGCGGAAATGGACTCTAGGTAATTCGTAAAGCTATGGATACTGGGGTAGACTGGGAATAAAATAACGATGTTGCGATTTCTGTCTCCTATTAAATAATGAAAAAGACCAACATTAATAATTGAAATTACAGTCCCGTGAAAGAAAATTTTAAAGCCTACGTGAAGTATATAAAACTTTGGGAAATCGCTAACGATTTACGACCTAGTATAAATCGGCATTGCAGGCTCCTGTTGCGAAAAACCGATGTGATTTAAATAATTGTGTCATCCTGAAAAAGTTCACTCATTGATATACACTTTTCCTCGTGTATTTAATAAGAGGCTTCTATGATCTTCAACCTGTGCAAATTTGATGAGTTTTTTAAATATTCATGTAGCTTTTATCTGAGCAATTAGTGACAGGGTACTTTTTCCCACACTTTTCTATGTAATGACCCTTAGGTTGAGATCATCCGTAAAGACAGGTTTTATTGTAAATTAATTGCATTTCCCGTGATCAAAGTTAATGTACTTCTCGTTGCTTCATTGTATTGATAAATATTACAAACACCTTGATATAGCATGTACTCATATGTACGTGTAGTCATTTGTGATACATCTGAGTATATCAGATGAAGCATCCGATTTTCAACTTTTTTGTCAGAAGATCCTATAGACGATCAGGCATGTCAGGATGCCGTGTGCACTCCAGATAATTTAATTGATGAAAATAATCCTAATTAGATTAAATACCGGTAATCATAGGAAATGACTTTTGTACAGAACATCGGGCTTTATAACTTGATTCAATATCCATTTTGCTACAAGTTTAGAGTAAATATTGTGTTGTCGTTTGCGAAGTCGTGTAATTAATTTGTAATTAAACACAAACAGAATTATGTTGCGGTACAACGTGAAATTGTTGTGTGTGCTTTATGTTTTGGCAAAAAGAAACTCGGCATTATTTCTAAGTTCGCTTATATTTGATTTGAATTCAAGAGCAAATAATAATAATAATAATAATAAGAAGAAGAAGAAGAAGAAGAAGAAGAAGAATAATATTAACAATAAGAAGAAGAATAATCACACTTCACAGTATTAAAAAAAAACAATACAAAACATAAGTCATCTATGCAGTAAAAGACAATAAATTATAAACTGTTTGTAAGGGAGGGATACAAAATTTAAAAAATTCGCGAACATTCCAGAAATACACAACACAACATACGTGTTGCGCTCTGAGAGGGCGAAAAGAATGAATTTCATTTGGTGTTGGGATATGTTGAGGCCAACAAGCCGATACTATGCATGCACTATATCGAACAAGTTGTTGCATTGACTCACAAGAAAATACGAATGTACTTTTGTATGTACTGCATACCCTTTCAACATTTTTCCAATAACTTATTGCTACACTACTTAAATGGAATTCGAGGACTTTGAATTTGTCAAAGTTATGATCTGGGGCATCTAAAAATATTCACTCGTGGACGTAAGTGAAAACTCCAGACTGGATGTGTTAAGCTTTACAGACTTAACATCAATAATGAACACTTTATACTAAACATGTAAAATTAAATTAAATGTATCTTTATAATATTGGTAAACACACACAACCACACACATATTTTCATTTTCCTCACTGTGATCTCCGCTATAAGTGTATGTAGGTACAAAAAAGGAAATAATAGCCAAATGATCTAAACAATTGCATTAAAAAAATTACCACACTGTCTACTCGAAAACCCAGCATCTCTTGTGCCACTCTATCTAGGCTCATGTAGTGTAGGAACTTTCACACTTCATTCCGAAGCAAACTGGAGATTAAAAAAAAAAAATAACCTCAGATCAGTAACATAAAACGTAAACTGTATTCCATATACATATTACATGCTGTAATTTGGTCATGGAAACTACATTTCTGATCTTTTGTAATATTTTTAACTGCAATAATAGAAGCCAAGGAAACATCCTCATGGTATGGATCGATAAAGTTAAATGTTATAAAATCATATGATTAAAACGAAATGGCGGGTTATCGATGCTCTGTGATTTAGTACAATACAATTATGTATACAGCGTATTTTACACGAAAGAGCAAATTGGGGAGCTACGGATGCTTTGAGTGATTTAGTAAAATATAGTTCTATGTATACATCGTATTTTATACGCAGGAGCTTCGCTTCGTTTAATAATGGACATTGAACACGAAATACAAAATATTAAGAGGAAACAGAAGGGGTAAAAGTGTGGATTTATAAGTCGGTAGAGATGTCATAGAGGCAACATGAGCGTGGTGAAATTGTATTAGTTTTGGTAGGGTTAAAAGGACTGTAAAAGAACATTCCAAAATCTCTTCCAGACTTCACTACATTATACTTCACTACGTTACATTACACTAAGCTCAGCTACATTACACTACGCTCCGCTACATTACACTACGCTCCGCTACATTACACTAAGCTCCGCTACATTACACTAAGCTCCGCTACATTACACTACGCTCCGCTACATTACACTAAGCTCCGCTACATTACACTAAGCTCCGCTACATTACACTACGCTCCGCTACATTACACTAAGCTCCGCTACATTACACTAAGCTCCGCTACATTACACTAAGCTCCGCTACATTACACTACGCTCCGCTACATTACACTAAGCTCCGCTACATTACACTAAGCTCCGCTACATTACACTACGCTCCGCTACATTACACTAAGCTCCGCTACATTACACTAAGCTCCGCTACATTACACTAAGCTCCGCTACATTACACTAAGCTCCGCTACATTACACTAAGCTCCGCTACATTACACTACGCTATCTTAATATCTAATTGAAAAAAGAGGGCTGTGATCATTGGTCAAGTTTAAGTCATAAAAGCTGAAGCTGCCAGTCCAGTAGTTAGTCAGTCATTCGAGTTGAATTTGAAAGTTACAGAATTTGAAACAAACATTTACTGAATTAGGACAGATTGGAATAGATGAGAAAGGTATAAAAAGAAAGAAATTTAAACTAAACACAAATATAAATTTGCACGGCACAGATGACTTTCTCAAAGCTATATTCCGTAGTTATAAAAGAAAAATCATACTGGTATATCTATGGAATGAAGCTCCAATACAGAAAATCATGTATTGCAGTGTTTTAGAAGATTTATTTTCTGTTATGGACTATATTTTGGAAATTGACTCTGATAAATACAGAAAACAATGCATTTGAGAAGAAAACAAAATCTGTGTTTAAAATTTCTTTATTGAAGTTTTTAATATAATTCAAAAAGAAAAATTCAGGAGGAAAAGTATGAACTCTGAGATATGTAAAAGATATGAAATAAATTCTAATGATCTTATCAAACAACGTATAATGCTTTTGTTAAAAGAAAATATTTTATGGTGGATAGACGGAGATTAGCTTGGTCGTAAGATGTCACAAAGAACCGGCTTTGGAATGCATGGAACTGATTTCAGGAATATAGAACAGTCATTTGCTTGGTTTCGATTTGACGGCATTCTTAAAATATTCAAAGCTATTTTAAAACCACCTTTGGTAGAAAACTGTCACTCTGACATAAGCAAACGAGATTTAGTTGGCGATTATGCGCCGGAAGAAGTTTTTAAATATTTGACATTGCTCGTTCCCGTTCCGCACACGTTCGTTCTAAAAATTCCATGCAGTAGGTTATCTGTGAATAATTACAAAATTTGGAAATGACTCACATAAGATAAAAAATTATCATAGGTGGTTTTCTAACTTAAAATATTTGCTGCAGCATTTGGGAAGAACGTTGAACCTTTGGGCTTTGCCACTGAGTTTGAAGTCTTCCCTCCTGTATTAGTAAACCTCTGAAACGAGCAGGTAGTGAATGATTCCTAGATCAGATTGTTTATAGCTATAAAAAGCACACTTTTGCTATAGAACCATTATTGTGGTAAATGTTAGACAGATTTAAAGTATTCATTAAAAAGCTGACAAATTAAAGATTTCCACACGCCCATTATTGAGCAAGACTGTCGAGTCCCACATTCGGAGTTAGATTATCTAGGATATAGAGAAGAGGGATTTTGTGTTGTATACAAATATACCAGTGGTATAGCAAGAAATTCTGCCCCACCCCCCGCATAACTTAATTCTGGGGCCCCCATCCGATAAAAAAGAAGCTTGATGGGAATTGTGGGCTCCCACTGGGCCTGTCCACCAACCCCCTTCCCCTCCCCCCTCCCCAGTTGCGGGAGTTGCTTTGGCGGTTGTTACGCCACTGTAATATACAGAGAGAAAAAGAAGAGACGAAAGAAAAAAAAATAGAAAAATGAGAAGAAAAAAATCGCGGAGTAGAGATCCAAACACCGAAAAGAGTAAGGGTAAGAAATGAACATTCTATCTGCATAATAGAAAACAAAACTCATTTGCTATTGTCATGACTTGAAAATTTATGAGGTACTTTCTCATATGAAGGGTTTTCAAACCATACAAAGAATCTGTAAAAAAAAAAAAAAAATTTAGAGGATGTTATTTCAAAAAATATCACATTAAAAGACACCATTTAGAAAAGTAAAATGTTTATTACGTGTATTAGGTAACGAAATATATAACACAATTAGAAGATAATAGCAATTGCCACAATATCAGCATCAAGTATTGTAGATTGGGTCGGTGGCGGCGCGAGGGTACGAGGCGTCCAGGAGCAATATTCTTTAGTGGTGCACATACCGAGGTGCCCGGGGGCAATGTTCTTTAGTGGCGCACCTACTTTTACCACATATACCAGTTTTTATGTCAGTTGCCAACCTGCAACCGACCCCTCTCCCATCTACGCCCCGGTTTTAGCTGAAACAAAAAAGCTCCTGAAAGCGCCCCCTCGCCTGGCGCCCAAGGGTAATTTCATCCCGCCCGACCCCCACCCCCACCCCCGTCGAGCCGCCAACTGGATTGGGTTTGAAGAAATATATATATATATATATATATATATATATATATATATATATATATATATATATATATATATATATATATATATATATATATATGGAAATACTAAAATAATCAGCATCAAGTATTGTAGAATGTGTCTGAAGATATGAATATATGGGAATACTAAGATATCAGCATAAAATATTGTTGATTGTGTCTGAAGATATGAATATATGGGAATACTAAAATAGAAAAAGATTGAAGAATGATTTGCAAGCAAAAGCTGAATTCACAACCACCCAAGCAAATGATTGCAATTGGTTCAAGCTTAACAGTGTTTTGTATTGCACAATGATTTCTGAGCTAAACCTCTTTGTGCATCCATCAAGACCTACATTATATTTTTTAAGAAACCGTATAAAGCAAAGAAAAGAGAAAATGAATCAAACTTGTATGGTAGTTCCCATTTCTATAAAGCAAAGAAAAGAGAAAATGAACCAAACTTGTATGGTAGTTCCCATTTCTATAAAGCAAAGAAAAGAGAAAATGAATCAAACTTGTATGGTAGTTCCCATTTCTATAAAGCAAAGAAAAGAGAAAATGAATCAAACTTGTATGGTAGCTCCCATTTCCATAAAGTGAAGTTCAATCGAAAAAGAACAAATTCGAAATAAACAGCAACGTAAGTGAAGATGCCACTTGGGACCCTCTTGAAAAAGTTGTTAAAGAAAGCCGAGGCACAGAGACATTAAAGTGTCACTAATAATAATAATAATAATAATAATAATAATAATAATAATAATAATAATAATAATAATAATAATAATAATAATAAAAATCTCCACATGTAGAGGGAATAATCGCAATTTCCTCCTCTCCAAGAGACTCGAAATGTTTCAAAATCTTCTCCACTGACAGTATGACCTACACTTTCCGTATCCATACCCTTATTCTTGAAGATTACTAGTGGTCTCTTAACGTCTTCAAAGTCTTTTCATAAGTCTGACAAATAATAATAGAATGTTTATCTTTCAGAGAGAAGAGACAACAACCCTTTAGGTACGTCGCGATAGAATATAGCCAGTCCTAGCCCCGTAGTCACGAAACATTTTGACGTCGCGTACGATATTGGGTCTTGAAGTATACACTAGCAATTTAGGACCAGTTACTGTCTTATTTTGGCATCTAAAAATATTTGTGGCAAAACAAACGCCTTAAGATAAACGTCTCAATACAAAGTTTTATTGTTTTATTGACTTTTTAGATTTATTAACTCTATAATCATAACATGAAATCCCAAACACTGTACATACCGTTCCGTGCATTGTCGCGTGTCCGACAAAAAACACTGCGGACAATTGGTATACGTATTTCTTTGCACGAATATTTGGTCAATTATGGTACTTGACGACATCTAGACTTTACATTTTTCTTGTTTCTAAGAATCTGTTTACATATGTAGTTGAACCTCCTATAGCAACAGAATATCGAACTTATTTTAAACCAATTTATTAAGCAAAAAACTATTTGGAAATTTAATAACTCCTTGCTGAAAGACAAAGACTATATTTTCACAGCGAAAGAGGTAATTAAGAAGTGTAAAACTCAGCATGCGTGTGCTGAACAAACATATAATATTAACAATATCTGAGATTCAGATCCGTGGCTTTCAATAAACGAAACTATGCTTTTAAAATTACAGGAAAAAACATTTCATTTTCCTCCTTGAAGAAGATCAACTCGAAAAACAAATTGCACAAGAAATAGAAACTCTAGAACAAGCTAATGAACCGGAATAATTTTCTTTTTTGAAAATTAAACAAGATCAGCTGATGGAAATCCGGAGGAAAAAAATGGAAGGAGTTAAAATTAGATCACGTGCAAAGTGGATTGACAATGGTGAAAAAACAACTATTTTTTACACTTAAAAAATAAATATTATATTAGTGAGATGATACATGAACTGAGAAAACATGATGGTAGTTTAGCTAATAGCCAGAGAGATATTTTATAACAAACTAAAATGTACTATCAAAATTTACGCTTTTATAAACATATTGATACATTTGATTTTGAATCTCTTTCAAGTTACACAGATATACCGAAAGCGAATAATGCTAAAAATGTATCTTGAAAAGGACCTATCTCATATTTGGCGGCAAGTTGAGATTTAAAAAATATGCCAAATAATATAAGTCCTGGCTCAGATGAATTTGCAGTAGAATTGTTTAAATCTTTTTGGAAAGATATTGGTTATGTTTTTGTAAGAGCAATAACCTTTTTGTATGTATCAAGAGGTTTATCCGCTACACAAAAGGAGGGGGTTATTACAATTTATACCTAAAGAAGGTGGTAATTACATGTATACCTAAAGGAGGGGGTAATTACATGCATACCTAAATAAGGTGGTAATTACATGTATACCTAAAGGAGGGGGTAATTACATGTATACCTAAAGGAGGGGGTAATTACATGCATACCTAAAGGAGGGGGTAATTACATGCATAACTAAAGGAGGGGTAATTACATGTATACCTAAAGGAGATAAGACAAAACAATACTTAAAAAAGTGGAGGCTAATATAATTTTTAAATGTTTCGCATAAACTAGCCACTGCTTGTATCGCAAATTGGATGTAAATGTTTTTACGTCATATCATAAATACAGACCAAACATGCTTTTTTATAGGTAGATATATTGGTGAAACAATATCCGCAATTTATATTATTTATTGTTTAATACAAAAAGTGTAACAAACCAAGTATGTTTCTTTTAATAGACTTTGAAAAATCATTTGATTCTTTACTATTTTCTTTCATAGAAAAAGTCCTACTCTTTTACAATCTTAGCTCAGATATTATAAAACGGATAAAACTGTTTTATAAAAATATACAATTTTGTGTAATAGTGAATGATCAGTGTTATTCGTGGTTTGACATACAAATAGGTTGCAGACAGGAGGATCCGCTCTCCCCATATATATTCATAATGTTTGTGCAGAGATTCTGGCCCACGTGATCAGGAAAAATCCAAATATTAAGGTTATTGAAGTAAATACTAAATCTTATTTAATACCTCAATATGTACATTATACTCCCCTTACTTTAGATGGTTCCGAATATAAAAAAAAACACTAAAAGCTGCATTAGATATTATCTATCAGTGTTCTAAATTTTTGGGACTTAAAGTGTAAATATTGAGAAAAAAAAACTAAGTAATTTGGTTAGGTAGCAGAACGGGCTGTAAAGTTCAGTATTGTCCTGAGCACAATCTAGACTGGAACTCTACTGAATTCACTTTCCTTATCATAAAATATTCTTTGAATTTAAATAATATTTTAAAGTTAAACTATAATCCCAAAATGAAAGAAATTAAAGATCTTCTGGTTCAGTGCTCAGAAAGATTTCTTACACCATATGGGAAAATAACAGGTATAAAAAAAGTTTGGCATTATCAAAAATTAACTATTAGGTAAATTCGAAATAAGTAACCAAGGGAATTTGTTGCAGATGTATGTCGTATAATCCAATATTAAAATTGGAAATAATAGTATATTTTTCAGATATTGGTCTAAAAAGGGAATTACGTACGTGAATAAGTTTGTTAATGTAAATGGAAAGTGGATTAGTTTTGATACCTCTATTAAGATATTCCAAGTTAAAACAAATTCATTAGATTTTGTAAGTGTAATAAATGCAATAACAAAGTATATAAAAATAAATACGATCTAACTATTGACAATTTTATACAATGACCTATTTTACATCCATCTATTTATCGATTAATTAAAAACAAAAAGGATAGTTGGAGAATCAATCAAAGACTTATTTCAAATGCATGTGACCATATAACTAAGGTTAAATGGAATCTCGAATTAGATTAGAATTTATACACGAGGAAGATTGTCCTAAATATTTAAGTTACTATTACAGATTACATAATATCCAAAACTATGTTGGTTTCAATATAAAATACTGCATAGAATTTTGGATACAAACAATTTTCTTAGTAAAATTAGAAAAGTGATAACTAACACATATTGTTTCTGTAAGAATGCAGTAGAGACAGTAGCTGTTATAGATTTCTGGATTAGATTAAGAGTAAATGTCAACATTTGTCTCATTTTGTACTCTGCAAGAAAAGATTTTTATTTGGGATAATTGACAAACATGCAGATGATGTACTGAATCTGTTTATTTCGTTAACAATATATATATATATATATATATATATATATATATATATATATATATATATATATATATATATGTGTGTGTATATATATATATATATATATATATATATATATATATATATATATATATATAGAGAGAGAGAGAGAGAGAGAGAGAGAGAGAGAGAGAGAGAGAGAGAGAGAGGTACAAATATACACCACACAGAGCGCAAAGTGATATTCCTAGATCCTACATGAAGATGCGTGATAATATAGTCAATTATATATATATATATATATATATATATATATATATATATATATATATATATATATATATATATATATATATATATCCACACATACAAATTGAGAAAAAATAATATCATGCAGGTTAGAGAATATTTTAAATTCGTTCCCAACCGAGACTCGAACAGCACATACAAGAGAGTATATTACCATCAGAGAATTAGTGGAAATGAAAATCGTGCATGATTGGACACTGAAAATACGAAGTACTGGCAACAAAATACCAACAAAAGACGGCCCTTAAATATGGTTACTTGAATACCGATTGCGTTGACATGCTTACGTAAAAGTTGTGACAAGGCCACTAACCGTCTTTATGACCATGCCGTTCCAGCTTTTTAGTGAAAAAAGTAACTAACATTTTAAGCAGAAGGCAAATTTGTCATTGCGTTCTTAAAAAGCCCGTATATAATCGTAGTATTCAAGATAAGAATTTCTCTCACTCAGAAATTTGTGCGCGAAAGAGAACGTGACATACCAAATTTTGCAAAAACTGTCGGTGTACTCGTTAATAAATTCAGGATCTAACTTTTGTGTTTCCTTCTTATACTGGTTTGGTACTGTTGAGTTCATATAGCACATACTATCAGGATATATATATATATATATATATATATATATATATATATATATATATATACATATTGTAAGGATGCAAATTTCTGTCGATGTTTTGGTAGAGCACATTTAGTTTGATAGAGAACAATCAATTAGATTTATGAGGAAAGATACAGTATTAAATAGCTAGACTGCGATTGTGTTAATGTCCCTGTTTGGGGGGCGAGATTGATTCTTAATTAAGCCTTCATTATTTAGCGGTCAAGGAAAAGGTTAATTGAGGTCTTGGTATCAAAAATGTCATAGTTGAGAGTTTGCAGGACTAGATATGAAGCAAGTGGAAGTAGGATTATCTTTTGAAATTCTCCAGAATCGGTTATTTAAAAATCTAGAGGGTTACTCTGACCGCGTTTGGCGTCTATTTATAAAAGGCGGCAGATACGTTTAATCTGATTGGCTACGCTAAATAAGGGCCGTGTTTCGGAGACGAAATTTCATGTTTTTAATATGCCCCATCGCAAAATTGAATCAGACAAAGTTTTTTCTGCAAGAGAAAAAGATCTTAACTCCGAGGTAGAATTTAGGCGAAATTCTCTCGTATAAACAATTATTCAAGGGACCGGATGTCTAGAAGTTGACGGACACAATTCTGGCGGTAGAAGCGAACGAGTCTCGAAAGCACACGGTATTTGCATCAATCTCATGTAATTCGTTCATATCAATATAATTATTTTTTTGAATTTATTTGTATAAATTCGTACATCAGTTTTCTTGATATGAGTATAACTATTTTGTTGAGTTCATTCGTCTGAATTCGTACAATAATCTTCTTTATATGAGTTTGACGAATTGTTTGAATTTATCGTCTTGATTGTTATATGAATCATGTATTCTAAAAATTTCATGCATTACTTTATTTGATACAAGTTGTCTCAGATGATTTCATGTATGATAAAGACTTGAGGGAGTATTCACTGAAATTAATGTAGTTGAGCCATGAAGTGAATTTCATTGATTTATTTGTATAATTAAGACGTGAACTGAAACTGTTATGTCTCGTGTGATGTTAGATTGAGTTAGGGATGAAATAGCCGTTAGAAAGTACATTAATCTTCTGAAACTAGGTTTGTTTATGGTCTGTCCAATTTGGCCTGACCAGATAATCTTTGGTATCTGTTTGAATTCCGATAGGACGATATCTGACGTAACGAGAGTGGAGTAATGCTCTACTCCCAGAAGGATATTTGACAGAAGATTTAGGTTGCTCCCTGTTTATTTTGAAAGAGGAAATAGCTCTGACCACCTATCCACCTACCCGCACAAATTTTGAGGGCCGGAACGAGGCGAGATAAGAGAGAGAGTGAGAAGGAAGGAAAAGAAGGGGAGAACATCAATCTTGACCTGACCGTAACATTGGATCTGGAGTGACCAGCGATAACCAGGTTATGCAGTCAGACTGGGCAATGACTTCGATTATTCACTCGATTCTATGATGAACTAAGTCTATCGTTTTTAACAGATCGGCTAATTACGTAATTATATTTGAGTTGATATTCGGTAAATGATTTGAAAAGAAGTGTATCTTTCTAATGTTATGTAATATTTCAATTTGATTTATGTAATTGATTAAATTGTTATATTTCGATGTACGGGGGCTCGTGTTATTCTGTTTTATATATCTGCTCAGATCTCTATTTATCCCATCTATAAAATTTCATATTTTATAATCTACTCGATCCGGGCAATAACATCGAGGTCGATCATCCTCTAGATAACGATAACCAACCAAATCGTACACTTGTAAGAGAGGAGAACCTAACATATATATATATATATATATATATATATATATATATATATATATATATATATATATATGTGTGTGTGTGTGTGTGTGTGTGTGTGTGTGTGTGTGTGTGTCGTTTTTATCAATTTTAATCGTTTATTATAAATATTAATAAAAAATAGATATAATTAACGTATGTCAGTTAAATCCTGTCACGTACCATACCTATGGACAGCAGACCAATGCTATCACTGGCAACGGTGTGAGGAGTCACGTGATTTACAGGCGCGCTGGTAACTTGTCTATGTCCGTCATCTACCCGACTGCAACTATAATGTATCATATACAAATTCAAATTTCTATAACTTCAACATTATTCAACCATTTTTCCTGAACGTTTTAGTGTACGCTTAAACGATTAACACAAATTTACATCAGTTAAGTGTTCGCATAAAATACTCGGATCTTTGCTAATAAGTAGGCGTGGTTATCTCTGTTCTGTCAATAGGTCAATTGAACCAACTCATGAATATTTATAAAAACACCACGCCCACGACGTAGCGTGTTGTCGAACTTATACTACAGAGCACAGCCAAACTAAGGTACTGAAACTTAAATAGGTCCATGTAGTGTGTCTCAGACTGAGCAAAACCTGTGTATTGCCTCCCCTCTGTAACCTCTATGTACTCCCATATTCACGACCACTAGAGAAGACTTGTTCTCGAATAGGCATTAAGTTCCGATGAATAAGCCTTAAGTACCAGCTCCCTCACTGTAACCAGACTTTCGGCACTCTAATGACCAAGCCAACGGCAGCGCCGACAGCCACGCCCACTGAGGACTGAACTCAGAATTTTAAGCATTGACCTAAATGTTTATCTCGCTCTGCAGGTTCTCAAAACGATACGAACAGTGGCACGTGTGGACGGAGAACGTATTCAGAACCAGTCGTTAGGTGAGAAATGTTGAGGTCACAAAACTACCTAAAAATGCCATACTACTTTTAAAGTTAAATCTGTGTTACTTTCCTGTTACCTCCTCTCCCAAAATAATTCCCCAATGTTAAATGCACATCGTACAACCACGGCTTAAATTCTAAGTTTCGCCTTCTTAGTTAGATATGAGATTCATTTAATTTTTATGATCTCCAAAATTGTTAAAATTGGCAGATCTGTATTAAATTTTAAATCTTGCAACTATTCAAATACATTTTGGTGCACGGTATAACCAGTATATTTATATTCTTTTCAATTTCGATCATCAGGATAAGTTAATAAGGATATATCGTATTTTTGATACCGTTCAGTAGTTTGAAAAGAGAGCCGTTTTTGGGAATCATACAAATGGATCAAATATTCCGCAATTTACAAACATTATGTCCCTGAACAAGAGTACAGTCAATGCATGAGTTTCAATCCCATCAGGTAAACATAGTTTTATCACTTTTAACTTCAATAGTACAATAAATGAGTCATGCAACATGTAACTAACTCATTGTATAGTAATTTCTCTAACACAATTCATCAGTTAGTTAGATGGTAGCTTGACATGCGACTTTTTCCATGTATGCTGTATACATGATATCACGTGATTTACTGCATGTTTAAATATATTTCGAATCATGAAGAAGCGTCTTGTTAAGGTCGGAGTTGAATATGACTATTCCTTTAAAAGAAATTTTTTTATTTATATTTTTAGATCTTATAAAGAAAATAAACCTGTCATTCCGAGTGACAACTATTAATAACAACGCACCCATATTCATCAGAAACATATCAATCATGGGAACTGAGTACAATAGAAAGAAATTTTTTTATACTTTTTCATCGTGTTTTCAGACTGGCAGTATAGAATGTTGGTTCAGTTAATTAGAAATGTAATTAAAAACTTAGATATCAGTCATAATATGAGGCGTTGTACTGTCTTTTCTCGTGTTACTTGAATCAAAACCAGAGGCGCTGTACTGTCTTTACTCTAATATGAGGTGTTGTACTGTCTTTTCTCTAATATGAGACGTTGTAAAGTCGTTTCTCTAATATGAGGCGTTGTACTGTCTTTTCTCGTGTTACTTGAATCAAAACCAGAGGCTTGAAATATCTGCCCAGGTCCTACGTAGCTTTCCATCAACAAAGCCATTTTTTCTAAATGTAAAATAGGAGAGACGTTTACTTATGGCACGTGAGGCATAGTTCACCAGATCGAATTTTTTATTTTAGTTGTGGAAATATGTACACAAAATCATGAATAAGACAAAGGGTGAAACACAAAGTCGATGTAAAAGAACGCGGGGCACGTGGTATATCAATGTGCTCTGTTCGATCACTACTCCATCCTAATTAGCTGATGTTTTGTATAAAATTCTTCTGTATTTACTGATGTTGATTTCTGCTTGTTTCAGGCGGCTGTCGCTTGTAGCCCACTAATCGAAAAAGTAAATGCTTTTACAACACACGCGTGTTCTTGACAAGGGTTTCTTTGTCACGGAGAAATTGTATAATATTTTCAGATATAGTTTCATTTTAGGACGAAATTTCAGTTGTGACGTGTTAGTCATTCTTCTGACACACTGTCAAAAAGTGTGAGTCACATGAACTATTAAAGCGAATGTCAAGGAAAACATGATCCAAAAATGATTGGTCTAGGAAAACGAGGTCCCGGAAATGATAAATAAAGATTGGGGGGGGGGGGGCTGGGTGGTTTGCGTGCTTGGTGGGGAGAATTAGATTCCGTTTTGTACGTAATAGAGAAATACCTGAATATTCCGTAACATTTATGTCGTTGCAAATGGCTGTAGTAAAATTTTATATAATTTCACGGTTGCCGTCATAAACTTAATTCTCTTCTAAAAGTTGATTTCGTAAAATTATTCATTGTTTCGTTGACAATCAAAGTTAAGTTGATGGTTCGTTGATCAAGCTAGAATGATCATGCATCTGCTTTACCGAAAAATGAGATAACTCAATCTTCCCACAGCCCTGCAATTGCATCTTTTCGATCGTGCTATATTAACCATTTTACTATATCAGTGTGAAGTTTAGGGATTTGACAGTATCACAATTATTGAAAATTTGCATATCAATTTTGTAAGAAACATTCAAAAACTGAGGAAAAGTACTCGCATTTACATGCTTTATTCAGAACTAGGAAGGAAAAATATTGATATAATTATCAGATTCCGAATGATAGGATTTTGGATCTCTATTATCGATGGTAAATGGGCTAAAATATCCAGACTCCTTTATCAAATACTTTTTTTTTTACGAGACCAGTACCAGTACTAACACTAATACTTATAAGTGGATGAACAGCATAAGGAACACTCTGATAAATGTTGTGGGAATGAATAACATAAGGAACACTCTGATAACTGTTGTGGGAATGAATAACATAAGGAACACTCTGATAACTGTTGTGGGAATGAATAACATAAGGAACACTCTGATAACTGTTGTGGGAATGAATAGCATAAGGAACACTCTGATAACTGTTGTGGGAATGAATAACATAAGGAACACTCTGATAACTGTTGTGGGAATGAATAGCATAAGGAACACTCTGATAACTGTTGTGGGAATGAATAGCATAAGAAACACTCTGATAACTGTTGTGGGAATGAATAGCATAAGGAACACTCTGATAACTGTTGTGGGAATGAATAGCATAAGAAACACTCTGATAACTGTTGTGGGAATGAATAGCATAAGGAACACTCTGATAACTGTTGTGGGAATGAACAGCATAAGGAACACTCTGATAACTGGATGAACAGCATAAGGAACACTCTGATAACTGTTGTGGGACCCGACCTCCTATATTACGAATCTATTAATAATCCGAAAGGAACAAAATGCATGATAACAGAAACTTTAAAACAGATGTCCTCAACGCGGTGCCCGCGGGCGCCATGGCACCCACCAAGGTTTTTTGTGTGCCCGCGGAAGAGGTTAAAATGAATAATAAAATATAAAAAGATGGGTCAAGTTAATTAGTTGGTGCCGCCACTCTCTCATAAACTCACAAATGTGCCCGTAGGCACAAAAAAGTTGGGGATCCCTGCATTAAAAGACCTTTATATACAGGAATGGCAATCGTCGGTAACTCTATCTTCTAAGGAAAAAGTTTGCCATTGTTTAAAAGAAGATTTGAGTATGGAAAACTACTTATTACTTTTACCTAGAAATCTGAATTTACCATTGATAAAGTTTAGGACTTCCAATCACAGACCCCCCGTGGGACAATACACTGTTTGAGGAAAGAAGATGTAATCATTGTGGTAAAAATGACATCGGGCACGAATACCAATTATTATTCATTTGTCCCAAATTTGACACAGAAAGAGGTAAGTTTCTAAAACCGTTCTATTACCGCAAACCCTCTCTTTACAAATTACAATAATCGCAAAATTCTCCAAAATCTTGCCAAATGTGCTACCTAATAATGAATACAATATCATAAACTTTGTGATATTGGTGGAATTGGTAAGTTTTCTTACTTCTTAATGATATACCATTTTTTCTCTTTTACAACTACTGCACACCCCAGGATAGTCATTGTATTCTGCCATAACAATGTTATATTTATATACCCAAATGTTATATTTATGTACCCAAATGTTATATTTATGTACCCAAATGTTCTCATATTACCTCTGAATCTTTAATATTCTTGCTCTGGGACAATAATGATTGTAAATGTTCACCAATGATCTGTATCTCCATAGGTTAGTGACGTCCCCTTATAAAATTGCATCAGTTGTGGTATTCTCATATGCCACCTATGTGTGGCCTGAAATTTACTTTCATTAATAAAGTTTTGTTCTGTTCATTTCTGTTTCCATACGACCGCGAAGAATTTTGAATTATTATATTAAGTCCAATGACCCTGCAGTGTCACTATACAGTCCATGCTATGAAACCAACGCAAAAGCAGAATCCATGCCGGCAACTAACCAAATGATCTCGAAATTATATTTCCCTACAACAATCAACTGCCTGGTATTAAGGTAGCAGCAATCATATCATCTTGTCTTTGATTATTGTCTATTCATTATATTGGAAATGAACCGTGGTCTATTTCTGCTTCAACAACTTAACCCTCAAAGCTGGCTTTATTTCCTTGAAAGAAAAGTTACTTCTTTTTATAGACGAGCGTGACCCATGAATGTCAATCGTAATTTACATGCAAGATATATGTTGGGTATTGTCAGCGTTGAAAACAGTACGTTTTTAATTAAATTTGTAGCAAACGTGGAAACTCTGTTCCAATTCATTTCATATAGAAGACAATAAATCAACTACTGCACTCTTAAGAGAGTTGAAACACGAGAAACAGATGCAAGCAAAAAGCATTGCATTTTTTTAAAGGCATTATGCAATCTACATGACACACTTGTCATGATAACTGATTTCCTAATTGAACATTTATAGTAAAACTGAAAATAAATGAGGCTGCAAGGCGCGCAATCGGTCGCAATAACACACGCGCTTTGGATCAGTGAAAAAAATAGTCTTATAATGTTGGTCCCTTCCCTGAGGCAATCTGTATTAATAAGAATTTACGATCGTTTGTGCAATCGTTTCTCATCTTTCCCATTCGTGACCAACAAGAACGAGGACGCAGCAGCAGACCAGTTAGGTCTACAAAATAATGACACGTCCCTTAAGGAGTGATCCATGTTATTCGATTTCTTAATCAACTGTCACATTGAATTAAAATAGCAGTGAATGTTGTACAATCGGTGGCAAGGGAGTCTCCTAGGGGTCAAAGGTTTTGCTAATGCATATTTGTTTTTGTTGTTTTGTTTGTTGTTTTTTTTTTGTTTTTTTGTTTCTTTGTTCTTCTTTTTTTTCGATTTTATTGTGAAAATGAACAAGATAATATCTCGTAAAATGTGAAACTGAGAAATAAGGAACGGAAAATATTTATTAAACAAGGACACATTTTCGTATTTTCCTTTAGTAGATCTGTTGCTTGCAGGTAGTTGGATAGTAATGATTTTTGGTAATTACTATTTGGCTTTGTCTGAATGTATATTGTGAAAATAATACCACGTGTAAGCCATTCAACGCATATTGAAAATATTAACTTTATGCACGATGAAGAAGTGTCTTTTTCATCTAAATAAGATACGAATGTACACCATTAACTCACATATAAATATAAATATTCATTTGGAAAAAAGGAAAATTCATACATTACACATAGCAAACAAAAACCGGACCCACTAAAAAAGACTGTCATCTATACCTCCAACTATAAAAACCAAAACCGTTGAACTTGAACTATCTGAAAACATATACGTCCCGAGTACATTCGAAACAAAATTAAATGAACATTTCCATTAAGTTTTTTTACAAGGGGTCTGTAATAGTGACTAAATAGATTCAAATGTGTAACCAGGAATATAATAATCAGTCAATATATGACGTTATGTGATGCTGTGCTGTCTCTTTAGGTGGTACTTGTATCAAAAACACACGCTTGGAACCTCGGTCCCGGGTTTACTCAAAATGTACAACGCCAAAGCCATTTTCTAAATTAAAAGAAGGAGAAATGTTTACTTGTGCCACGTGAGGCACAATTTGCCTGATCTGATTCCTGTAGAAGTTGTGGGAGTATGTAAACAAATGTCTGAGTAGGACAAATGGTAAAAAGGCTGGGAATTATGACATGTAGTATTAGTTCTCTGGCACAATTAGCCGATATTTCGTTTAAGATGTCTCAGCTTTTGTGGATACTGATGTTTTAGCTTTTTCATGCGGACGTCGAATTTAACCCACTAATTGACAGGGTAAATGCTTTGACAACGTACACGTGTCCCTGGCAAGAATTTCTATTGACAAAAACAAAAGAAAAGAACGTAAAAAATTGGAGGAAATTTAGGTTACGCAGTTTCGTCATTTTTCTAGTATTTTTTCAAACATTATGAGTCGCATGGAGTCCAAGCACAAATGCTGTGAAGAAAAAAAAAATAACGTGTTATGGGGAATCAATCTCTAACCTGAGACGAGGTAATTAAACCAATATGCAAGGTACGAGACACGATAAAGTTAGTCAGAAACAAAGGTTGAAAAGGGAAATTCGTGCAAGGTATGATACACGATGAAGTTAGTCAAAAACAAAGGTTGAAAAGGGAAATTCGTGCAAGGTATGAGACACGATAAAGTTAGTCAAAAACAAAGGTTGAAAAGGGAAATTCGTGCAACAATAAAGACATAATAGAGGGATGCTCTAGACTACCCCCCACCCCTCCCTTCTCCTAACATTTGCAGGATTAGAAATGACTAGCCAACGTCAGAAAATCACTTATGCTTTGTTAATATATCAAACTGATTTTTAGATTGATTATCATGGACTAAACAAAAAAGGTTAGAAGAAATTCCGTCAGCTAGGTCTGAATGGCTCCGGAAACTGGATTTCAATGACTCACTTTTCCAAGAACTGACAGCAGCCATCGATCGTGGAGAAAAAAAAAACATTAAAATTAATACGCAATTTGGGAGATTATTATACAGTTGGTTACGGAACAGTGTATGCATAACATCTGTTGCCTGAACAAACTTAAATGTATTCAGTGATTTACGACCAAATTGACTTAATTGTATTCCAGCACCTGAATAAAAATTAAAAACAAATTCACTGGTTTATTTCGATATGACCGAAGAATGTTACATATTATTTCAAGTCTGAGGAACTACTCCTGCAGTGCCATTATACCGGTCAAGCAGAAAAATTAATTAGAAAAGAAAGAAAAAAAAAAAAAGCGAAGCAAGACTTTAGCAGTCCACCAGACAAATAATTTCAGAACTAGAATATCTGGTTAACCAGTCAGCTGCCTTGCGTTAAGTTAGCAGCTATCACATTGTTCTCCAATTGATTATTCGTATATTATGTTTCAAAATCTATCTTAATCTTTGCAGTTTCAACAATTTAATCCTTAAAGCAAGGTTATTCCTTTACAGGAAATTAACTGCTAATAACAGAAGAGCGTCAGCCAAGAAAACCTTGTCAATCTCAATTGAAATTCTAGAAACATGTTGGATATTATTATCATGGAGAACTGAATTTTCCAATTGTATGATCATTGAAATGATGTAAAACATTATCATTTTTTATCATTTGGCGAAAGTCGCAATTCTGCATGATTACATCTTTCGGAGCGGAAAAATACATAGACCACAGCTTTCTGAACAGAGTGGAAACAAATGAAAACAGAATACATTCAAAATAACATTTGATTTGCAGAAGACATTTAGACAGTCTATTGATTTCCCAGTTGGACCTTTAGATAAAATTGAAAGTAAATGAAGCACAATTTATTAATAAAACATGCGCTTGAGATAAATGAAACAGGTGCAGCCTTGAAATTTCCGGCTTTTGTAGCAGCACGTTACATGTAAGGCAATCTGTATTAATTAAGTTTCAGTGACTGTGAAGCGATCTGTTCTCCGTTATTCTATATACGAAAAATAAGAAAAAGAAGAAAGACTCAATAGCAGACAATTTAGGACTTCAGAATAATGAATGGTCTCCAAGGGATTGATGCGTGTTACTCGATTTTCCCCTTGACTGTCACATTTGATCAATATATTAATGCTGGTGTATTGTTTTACATTTGGTGCCAAGGATCACTGAGGTGAAATAAAACTCGCGAGTATTGATACATGGGAATACCCAAGTGCTAAAGGCCTTGATGATGCGTGTTTTTAATTTTCAATTATACTTTGAACGATAATAAAATAATTTATCGCTTATAAGCACCGGCGTAATAATTATGCGATGGTTAATATAACAAGAAACAGAACGTATTTATTATAAGAGAACAATTTTAATACTTTCCTTTAACAGATGTGTTGGCACGAACGCAAAATAAATCATCAGTAATGAAAGAGTAGTAAAATGGGAAGGCATATATAGAGACAGACAGACAAACAGACAGAGAGATGGAATTCATTGTAAAATACAGAATACAACTACACGCTCATAAGTTATGTTGCATTCAATATTCCTTTTCAGAACTTCCAAACTGTCACAGCGAAAAAACTGAGGCTCGAATCCGGGTCCTTCTAAATTTTAAATGGGTGCTCTAATGCCTGAGCTGTCTGAACACAGTTTCACTGCTTTTTCAAAGACACGTTCTCGTGTCTCCATTTTCCATGATCACGCAGACCAGCCGAAATTGAAAATCAAACTCTTGATGAGTGTTACAAGTCTTTATGTGCGTGATTCCCACCTCTGCCACCTACTTGGTTTCAGGCACCAGTTTCTTCTGGGGCTTGCACCAAATTTTACAGGGGAAAAACTCAGGACCTCCCTAACTCATGACGGGCGCTATACCACTTGAGCTATCCGAGCCAATGCACCCCATCTATCCCCGCAATATATTCCCCATGCTTTACGAAGACACTTACTCGTGTCTCACATGATCCGTGATCATGAGAAGCCGGCAGTCAAACTCGTTTCGTGTATGGCAGGTCAATATAGCGTGATCTTACCGCTGCCACCAAATGTCACAGGGGAAAGAATTCGCGGCTAGACCGGAGCTCGAACGTGGGACCTCTATAACTCTAAAAGGGGCTCTATCACTTGAGCCGTTCAAGCTGATTTACCCGACTGTTCCTGCGACATATTATCTCTGCGTTTCGAAGGTACGTCCTCGTGTCCCCATTATCCGTACCACGCAGACCTACCGAATTAGGCTGAAAATCAAACCCTTTTCGAGTATGATGGGTCTATATTGCGTGATTGTACCACTGCCACCAAATGTACCACATGTTACATGGAAAAAATTTGCGACTGGACCGGCACTCGAATCCGGCCCGGGTTCCACCTCCTGTCCGACCCCGATTTTGTCCCATTTGACAGAATGCAACGCTAATGACGAAGAATAATGACGAATAAAAATGAACACTCTATCATACCAAGACTCGATTATGAATATTTACATGACTGGAGTAATGAAATAACTTAATCAAGGCAAATGCATGCACTGGGATGAAAACGTTCGTTAATGCAATATTTTCACACTAGGGGTCTAGAATATTGGCTAGGTAAATTAAAAAAGTATGGAGTGGTATTTTTGTTTTAAATGTAGAATTCAATTATGACATGACACGCGTTCCCTCCCCTTCAAACGCTACTTGTATCAAAGCCACATGTCTGGAGCCTGGGTCCTAATTTACAGATTTCATTGCAACACACAAAACCACTTTTTCAGTTGAAAATAGAAAATGGTGTTTACTTAGAATACTGAATCCATCATTTGCCAGATATGGTTCCCATACACGTCGATTAAGTCTGTAAAGAAACGCTTGAATAGGAGAAATACAATTTCATAAATGAAGGAAACACGGGGCTTTTTAACTGCTGTTGCACTTTGTTGGCTAAAACTATCGCTTTACAGAGGTTTATGTTTCGTATATAATCCATCCAATTAGTGCATGTTGAATCTTAGTCAAATATAACTGTCACCCACCTACCAGCATATTAAAATGACACACAGAGGAGATGCAACGACAAACCTGAGATGACAAAATACAGACGATATACTTTGTGTTAATTAAAGTAGAAATTCGGCCAAAAGGAATTTGGGCTAGGGTTAGTTGGGACGCGTTGAATACGTCATGACTGCAGGCAAAATAATCAAATAAGATTTGTTAATCTTCTGAATTTAATTTCGGATTTCACTGATTGGACTAGATCTCAAAAGAGATTGTCATCCACCAGATCTGAATGGATCCGGAGCGTAGATGCTGATGACTTACTTTTCCGAGCATTCTTACATATAAATGCATGCGCATCATTGTTGGACGGAGTGTATGAGTGTGACCTTACCCATGTATCAATATCGGATTTCACGCGGCATTGATGCCCTGGTGTGTTATCATACTTATCATTTATTAGGGCTGCACCCAAAACAATTGGTTTTACTTAATCCTTTTCCTGGGCGGCGCGCGTTCCCGATCAGCCAACTTCGAAGATTTATTGAGAAATAGCCACTTCTGCAAATCCCGCGGCATAATATTTGTCATTTCTAAAGATAAAGCAACTATTTTGGCAGGTAAATAGGTGAAATTGCACAGATTTTTAACAGTACTTTGATCGGTATACAAATGAGAATACACACCGGTTACTGTGGAGCAAAGGAGTTGAAAATAAATCAGCTTGCGAGCATCGTTATTTCTATCGCTTTGAGTGAATACGACGTATTAGGGCAAGAAACACACCTTGTTTCTCTACTCGGAAAATTTATCACATTGGTTTTGCGTGAGGCCCGTAGAAAGCGTAAGTACAATAACACACCAGAGCATCTATGCCGCGTGAAATCCGATGTTGATACATGGATATGGTCATATTTACACACCTCGTCCAACAATGCTGCGCACGCATTTTTTTGTAATTACATAACGATCATAATTTTTGTTGTTTTCTTTGATTCTGTTATCAACGTTCTCCGAATCATTCCAGTGTGTTGAAACCTTTGCCCTTCTGTTCGGGCTTCAACGACCCCTTCGGGGAAAATTCCCGAAATAATACAGAAGTATGTCCAAAAATAACTTAAATATCGAGTCAGCTGACAACCGTCTGAAAATAAACAAATTTTACGAAATTTAATTGTATGTCCAGTCAAGGGACAAAAGACAGGATATGCAAGAATTAAGTTCCTGGAAACTAATATGTGGACCTCCCATTAAGGTTGCAGAATACGCATTTTAAGGTCACTGATTGGTATTCAGTTCATTGTCGTAGAGTATAATCTATTTCTGCTAAGACGACGTATCACTCTTATAGGGTTTGTTTCCTTTGAAGAGAACTGACTTCCTGCAAAAGATAAACGAGTTCGAAATGGGTAAAATCAAGAGCTGCAGACTTACATAGTCCTGTTTTCGACCCTGAAAATCTTGTCAATCTTGAAATTAGTGTACACCTAAAACAGTTGTTTTCTTTTGTACTAGACCTAAAATGTATCGTTAATCCATGGTTTATTGTCGGTTTTCGTGACAGCATTGTTTGTAGAGAAAGGGAGGAGACTGGCAAAGAAATGGTCATCGTTTCGCTGTTTGCTCTTAAAGTTTAAACATATCTCACTACAAGATTTAACTGTGCAGGACAAATTCGCTTGATGGCATAAATATACGTACTTAAGTGTCAAAATCAGATTACATAATGATTCACAACTAGGTGGTGATCAGCTAGGTTAGTGGTCCATTTGAATCTCTGTTTTGCGATAGTGGATTGTACATATGTCATTGCGGCTGAGGTGTCAATCATTAGTAAAGCATCAATTAATTTGATGTAAAAGTCGCAATTCCGCACAGTGTTATCATAGGTTCAGCGAAAAAGTTCTCCGATTGCGCTTTTAACATAGTGAAAAAGTATATCCTCAGAAATAACGCTTAATTTTCAAAAGGTATTTAGTCTAAGAGTTTACCAACTTTGACGCGTGTTTTCCCCTCTGATTCTTTAGGATAAATTGAAAACAAATTAAGCTTGCAAAGAGCGCCACTTATTTTGATAGAATACACGTTTTGAATCAAACTAATGAAAAAGGCTGGACCTGAAATGTGGGGGTCTTATAGCACGTTGTCAGGACATTTATATTAATCAAGGCTTATGGACTATTGACGCAATCTTCTCTTACGTTCCGTAAATAACACGAGAAATATGACTCTTGACAGCTTTGGAATTATAATATGTCCCCTGAGGGAGCGATCTGTGTAACTTGATTCCTCCATCGACTATTACGTAGGATCATTCATTAATTTAAGCAATTTTCAGTGTTCTACAATCGGTACCTAAAATAATTCAGAAGAATAAAGTTCGCTAGCAATAATATTTGGGAATACTCATTGGAGTGAAATATCCTGCCAAATTGTATTTTCAGTTTTCCATTTCATTGTGAAACATAGCAACGTGCATTACTCGCGTAAAATATGTTTGAAAGGATTATGATCAATAATGGTTATACCAAGTATGTTTACGTTGTTACACCTGTTCTAGAAAACTGATGAAAAAGTACTTTTGAATCTGAGTTACCGTCTATACTCGCGTATAATTCTACACCAACTGCAAACTGCATAGACCCAGAATTGCCGTCGCATAATACGCCGGCAGATCTGGGTCTATGCAGTTTGTAAGGACTAATCAGTAGAACAAACAACATAGACCCTGATCTGCTGACGCATTATGCGAAGGCAGATCAGGGTCTATGTTGCTTGTAGTATATACGGTAATATATATTATAAGCATGTAAAACTATATATATTGATTTGTCCATCCCCTAAGTAACCAGATAATTAATTACAGTGGCGTCGTGATGGTTCGAGGCGCCCGGGGACAATGATCTTTAGTGGCGCCCCTACCGAGGCGCCCAAGGGCAATGTTCTTTAGTGGCGACTCTACTTTGCCACAGAGAACAGTTTTTATGTCAGTTGCCAACCTCCAACCCCTCTCCCAATCTACGCCCCGGTTACAGCTATAAAAAGCTCCCTATGGAGACCCATTCGCCCGGGGTCCGGGGGCAATTGCCCTCCCCGATTCCCCCCCCCCCCGTCGCGCCGCCACTGATTAGAAATCTATATTATGACGTATCAATTCCTGTCAATGCCACAGTCAAACACACACACACACATACACACACTATTGTTGGAAAAACCTTGTACTTATGTCTGTAATTAATATGAAAAGAGATGTTAATTACATAAGCACACAATTTACAACATTTTCTTTTAACATATAATGAGTTGGCATGCACGTATGTAACATCAAATGCGAAGAAGATAGAGAGAAAGACTGATTTTCCTTTAAAAGCATAAACACAAGTTCTAAAGCTACTGTGACAGGAGATAAATATTTTTGTACAATTCATAAATCAGCAATGCACACACAAACTCTCGGATTTAAATTTAAACTTTGTCATATGTAGATTTTTCTATACATGCTTTGGTCAGTGGAATAATAAAAAAAATTAATCCCAGGAAGTGAATAGAGTGAAGAGAACAATTAAGTAACAATATGTTTCCATAACATTTTGAAACTCTGGATTGGAATATTATCTGATGAAATAAGTCTTTTAATATAAACCATTAATCTTGGTAACCATGTCAGATGTACAAGAAAGACGAATTTCTTTTAAGAAATCAATTAGGGTACGGATAGTTGATGCATTTAACACACCCTACCACGTATTTTTGAAACCTAATATATTTTTGCATTATTTTTAATTAAACAAATTTATGAACAGATAAAACTTGAGGATAACAGCGTTAAAAAAAATGTGTTATTTTCTCGATATGTCTACATGTTGTCTACATGTTGTTTCTACATGTACGTCATTTGAATGTATGTAAATGTCTATTATATTTTTTCTCTTTATTAGGTATTGAAGTTGTCACTTTATTCTCCACAGAAATGATCCTACATTTTCTTTTCGGAAATTTTCCAGAATGTTGAAATTATGCATTCTTACAGAAGGTGTAATTGCTTTGGTGAAATCAAACGATTTATCACCATTAAAGCATTTACCTTAAAATAGTTAGCAGCTATGATCAATGCAGAGACAAAAGATATTCAGTCATTAGTAGAAAACAATTCATTTATTTGCTAAGTAAAGTCACACTCATGTTCGATTTTACCTTTGGGACAGGTAAAAAAAAATCACTAACTGTGTTCTTACCAGAATGGAACATAAAGAAACAGACAACGTATAGAAATAACATTTCATTCACAAAAAAACATTGGCTGTCAATGCTTCATTTAAGCTTTGACAGCTTATTTCCTCACTAAATCTTTCCTGTAAAATTGACGACTTACGAAGCCTAATTAACACAGTTTATTGAGTGAGCATGTACGTTTTAAATAAATCTGATCAAAGTATTAAATGTTGAGCTAATATTGCAAATAGTAAGGCAGTCTGTATTTATCAACTTGTAAGGACTGTGGAAACATTATTGTTTTTTTCACAACTAGAACTTGACATGTAAGAAAAATGAGACGGTGTAACCAAGGGGTTTCACGATTTTTATATAATGATTGGTCCCCAAGGAAGTTTTCCACGTTACTCGCAATATAATTTTTGATTAATTAAAATGTTATTGACTGTTCTTCAATTAGTTCGCATGATAACTGAGACGAATTAAATTCGCTAGTAATGATATTAGGGAATACCCATGAGGTTACAAATCGTATTTATGCATATTTGTTTTGTTGTTTTGTTTCATTGTTAGAAATAATCATTCCATCGCTTCATACATGGGTTTGAAAAATACTTGATACCAATCAAAGAGAACAAGCACACACAAACACTCTCTCTCTCTCTCTCTCTCTCTCTCTCTCTCTCTCTCTCTCTATATATATATATATATATATATATATATATATATATATATATATATATATATATATCGTCCAACCACCCGATGTCGTAATCCTCTTTCAATCGTGCGCCATGTTTCTCGCGATCTAACGCGCTTGTTTCGAGATAATGATGTCATCAACTGTGCCACCAGCGTTCTTCAAGAGTGACCGGAACAGTAAAATCATACAAAATGAGATGTAAACAGGTAATTTCATGTAATTTAAAAAAAATCATAATGAAAATCTATATTTTCACTAATGCCTTTTTTGTGTCACACAGTTTGGCCGTAAATTTTCTATTATATGCTAAAGATAGCGCCGACGATCACATGTTGGCTTTGTTTACATATTTTGAACAGGATAATCTACTTTGGGAATTTCTACAACTGGATTGCCAATGTAAATATTTGGTTTTAATCATGTGGAGTTTTTATACAACGTAAGAAAAATTTACACTCGAAATGTATATTCACAACGGACTTTTCGTTTCAGTATTATTTCATAATGAATATATATTCTACATCAAAAGACATTTAATCTATTATAATAAAATGTGTATCCATTCACCAGTGTCTATTTTTAAATTTTTCTCTCCCTCTGTCTCCCTGTCTGTCTGTCTGTATGTCTCTCTCAGTTTATTGAGTCATGTATTTATATGGTAAATAACAAGCAAGCAGTAATGTAGTGCACAAACTGCATATATAGATAACGGATTTTTTTTTTCATATTTAAATTTAATTTTTTTTATTTCAAAAACATAGAGACGCTATGAACTAATAGTATCCATATCTTGACGTAACTGGCGCATTCCGGTCATATGCCACGTGACTTTTTAGTTTGCGTCACGAACCATGGACGCCACTTCCGGAAATAAGCAAAATAACACACGCTCGGAAAAACGGTAATTCTGATCTAATGTACATGAATGCCAAAATTTTTTAACGATGATTAAATGAAGTTGATATAGTTGAACACTTTCTATAGTTATTTGAATAGATTATCACAATATTAATACGAACGCGTTAAAATTCACGTTAAGTGCACGAAAAGTGGTTGCTCGAGGCTATACATTACATAAAGTTACTTTTTAAGGTTTTTCGTTATCGAATGATTTTGTTTAGCATATAGTGGGACTTCTGACCAATATTATCTTTCTTCTGCAGATTGTGGACTTTGAGAGAGACACATATAAAACGAAATATTTATAAATCAACAATCGGAAGTTTCCCAAAAACTTCAGTATAGCGAGATAATGACTACCTGAATAAAATTATACGACAAATCGGTATGGTACCGGCCTTGCAACGCCGTTGAGATATATGGTAACTGACAGTCTTTTGCAGGATGTACAGTTATGTCTCCTTTCTTACAGACTTGACGTTATTTCCATCTCATACTGTGAAGCAGGAACGTGCAACAATACGGAGAGAGCGTCTTTTCCTTATTTCTTATCAAATTGAAGCGATGAAGTTTACACTCGACTTGATGTCCAACATTCAGTTAAAAACTATATTTATAGAAAGAGTATGATAACTGTATGCAATACAGAAAAAAAGTCTCCGACATTAAACGATGCTCGAAAATAACACCTTTCGTTTTGGAAATCTACAAAGTTTTTTTTAAAATTCATTTTATTCCTACCTAAACGATAATTAGATAAGTTTGCAAATGGTATGTTGTTCCTATTTTCTCGATCTAGTACTCGCACTATTTTTATTTTCTTACTAACGTTGTTTCTTTTTAAGTATGCAATTCACTGACTGGCTGCTTTTAGCAAAATATTATCACTACCTATTTTTTAAATTAACAATCACTAGCTGCATGTTTTGTTTTGTTGATTTTATGCTCTATGTCCTGGCTTGTATCTTAAATCTTACTACAAGGGTGCAATTTACACGGTATGGCCTGGCTTATACGGGAAATCTTATTACAAGGAGTGTATTGTACCCTGTATGACCTCGCTTCTATGAGAAGTATTATTACAAGGGGTGTATTGTACCCTGTATGGCCTGGATTATATAAGAAAAATCTTAATACAATGGTGCATTTTACCACGTATGGCCTGGCTTGCATGAGAAATCTTAATACAAGGGTGTATTGTACCCTGTGTGGCCTGGCTGTGTATTGCACCATATATGGCCTGGCTTGCATGAGAAATCTTATGACAAGGGTGTATTGTACCATATATGGCCTGGCTTGCATGAGAAATCTTATGGCAAGGGTGTATTGTACCATATTTGGTCTGGCTTGCATGAGAAATCTTATTATGTGGGTATATTTTAACAAACTGAAGCCAACGATAAACGTTAAAGCGTCTGTAAGTTTCTTTTTTGTTCCGCAGAACGAGTGAATGAAATTACATTTTTCTCTTTTTTGCATTCCATCTAAATAGTAGCGTGCCGTTGAAAATGTATTACAGCCTGTAAGATAATTTGTCTTTATATATTTTTTATACTATTATTGTGCACAACAGCGCGAACAGGCGAAAATTTGGCGGTACATACCTTCCTGAAAGGGAATGTGGTTTAAAATAAAAGTACTCAATGATTTAAAGGGCATTATTTTGATTCCCCCTTCTCTCTGACAGATACACAGAGAGAGAGAGAGAGAGAGACACACACACACACATATATATATATATAGAGAGAGAGAGAGGAGAGAGGGAGATTTTTATCACCTTCAAATTTATCAGTATGTGGATAAGTTTGTCTGCCGGTCTGTCTGACAATAGCTCTCTCTCTCTCTCTCTATCTCCCTCTCTCTCTCTCTCTCTCTATCTCCCCCCCTCTCTCTCTCTCTCTCTCTCTCTCTCATATCGCAGCAAGGAGTGTGTGTTTTTAGGTGGACAAAACTTATATTTAGCATAATTCAGATTACTAAGTGAACAATGAGCAGTTATAATAAATATTAGAACAAACTCAGGATCATGACGATTACATAATACTAGTTTCCATCCCGCAAATCTTATTCTCCTACAATTTCAACAACAGTCACATTAGCTGACGTCACGGCTGTTCTGTACTTAGCACAAATTAAAAAAAAAATAAAAATAAAAATAAAAAAAAATAAGTCGACTTGTGTGTTCTGCGATCTTTAGTTTTCTTTTCTTTACGTTCGTCGTCCCAACTTTGTACCTCACTGGCCACAGTGGCGCGTCATTCAACACAATGCTACGATTGAAAAACCGTTAACGTAGTATTTCGTCACAGGATTCCGTCATGTGATAGGTTCGTTTTCATCAATGAAATTCAAAATGGCTGCAACTGCGACACATCTGAGGTATTTTCACCGAAAAAGCTGAGGATGCTTGTAAGAGGGGCCAAATTAATATCGTATTGGGTGGGGTGGGGTGGAGTGGTCATACAGGTGTGAAGCAAAGAAAGTACTAATAGTCTGGCCAATCAAATGGCTAGAAATAAACATAACAAAAATAACTGAGATTTTCTTTCGAGCCGGTATATTTTTTCTTCTTTCACCTCAAGATAATTTATTTGTTTCAACTACTATAATGGGTATAATAGGTATTTTGTGCTATAATTCACAGCATGAATATTGTTTAAGCTATTTGAGAACCTTACATTTTTACCAAATAAAACCCACCCCTACTCCTCCACCCCCGAAATTTAAATGGTAGGTCCCTTAGGTCGTTTTGCCCACAAGTCAAATCGCCCCTTGTCGTTTCGCTCCCTATTCATTGTAAACAATGTTGTTCGGTGTATATTCAGGAGATTTCAGTATTGTTGTCTGATCGCGTTATTTACTGAGCAAATGTCATCTGCATAACGTTAGTATTTAACTCCAGTGCTTTTTTAACATTACGATGACGGTGACGGTGACGATGACGGTGGAGAAACGAGCAGGACTTTAAGGTCAAATATCAAAGCTTCTGTTTCAACTTATTTTTAGTCTTCCATACCTGAAAACACCATATTTGTTGTTATGATAAATTTCTATTACATCGTTTACGAATAATTCCGTTGAAAAGTATGTACCTCACTAACGTTGTTGCAGTTATTACATGGCCCTGATGTGTATACGAAATTGACGCATTATCAGAATTAAGAACTCGCTAACGCAGAAATTATAATGTAGGGAATTTGAGATATGTTATGACATGAATGTTGATCCTGTGGAGATTAAAGATATTGAAATAGCTATGACAATTATTGAGAGAGAGAGAGAGAGAGAGAGAGAGAGAGAGAGAGAGAGAGAGAGAGAGAGAGAGAGAGAGAGAGCGTTCGCGTCATAAATTTGCACAAAGAACAAAATGACCTAAGTCCCTTCTTTGGGGGTGGGTGGGCTCCACCCTCCCAGCGTATAAATACGAAACCCCTCGCCAACAAAAGCAAACTTGGAATAGCCGAGAATATACAGACAGACTAGTATGGATGAAAATACAAAAGTCGCTCAAGAATGGCAATTAGGTCACATAGATCTACTTTGGTGTGGCTGAGTTCCTCTCCTATAGATCAATAGATACACACACATAAGTATTTTCACGAGTGTCGCTGAAATAGGGTTCAAGGTATTGACACTGCAACAAACGGACAGCTGAAAATACAAATTCACGGAAACGTGAAAATTAGGTTACAGTGACATAGTTTGTGTATGAGTGAGTTACCCTCCTTGAGATGCATCTCATGTGCCAAATTTCATGAGTGTTGATGAAACAGGGTCCAAGATATGGAGCGTTTAACGAATGAATATATGAAAACCAAACGTCGTTTGAGCATGAAAATTAGGCGACAATAACAGTTTTTATATGGTAGGAGTAGTGTATGGGGGGGGGGGGGATATTGAGTCTCAAGATTTCCAGGGGGCCTATCCAGCCTCAAGGGAAATTTAACATGGCGGGGCACTTGAGACTCAAATGGGAAAAATGAACATGGGGGCCTATCCAGCCTCAAACGGGAAAAATGAACATGGGGGCCAATCCAGCCTCAAACGGGAAAGGAACGGGAAAAGGAAACAGGGTGGGAGGGAGGGATAGAAGTATGGCAATAATGAAAATTAATCTTTTCTTAAAAAATTGTTGGCCCTGAAAAGGGCAGTTGGAGTGGTGTCAACCAATTCAGTTAACATAGAAGACATCTCCTGGAGGGTCTTCTTTTCCTTAGACTTCGTCTGACTTCCGGACCGTAAATCAATACACGCTTCAAGCATCCTTGGCGTTCCACATAAATTCTTCGTTTCCAAATAGTGGTCTCTGTCATTTTCGTAATTGCCCATGAGGCTTTGACATACATGGCATAGTCTGGGTCGAAGAGCATTCCCGAGATGATGGTAGATGACTCTACACTAGTCCACATATTTTTTTCTTCTTCTGGAGTGGTCTTGTAGAAAACCGGTGAAGCTCTATGAGACAAGCGGTGGTATATATAGCCTAAGAGCGGATCGAAATGGATTGAAATGAACTACCAATCCAATGTCGCGTTACAAGCGGGTAGGTTTTTCTTCCAATGGGAAGAGAGCGGGGTGTGACGTCATTTAGAGTATAAAGGCATCACAGCGTTCGTAGGGATTTTACTTTGGACAACCTAAGTATGACGGAGACCACGAAGACCATGTATTGGGGTGAGCCTGCGACGACAGCAACGAATGCCGTAGCGAACTTCCAACCGGAAGATTTTAATTTAGATTTTGGGGATTTTCTGTCTTCTTCTCAAGAATTTGTACCTGAAACAATGACTGCTGCTGTACTACCAGCCTCTTTGCCTGTCATGGACGATTTTAAAAATAGGCAAAAAGAAGAATTAGAAATTGTTTTACAGCTTCAGAGAGAGGCTGAAGAAGTTTTTCTTCAGCAAGAAGAGGAAAGAAGAAAACAAGAAGAAGAAATAAGAAAGTTAGAAGAGGAAAAGGGTGAAGAACAGATCGAAGAGAGTGAGGAAAA
Organism: Margaritifera margaritifera; assembly: GCA_029931535.1. Taxonomy (NCBI): domain Eukaryota; kingdom Metazoa; phylum Mollusca; class Bivalvia; order Unionida; family Margaritiferidae; genus Margaritifera; species Margaritifera margaritifera. The sequence continues at coordinate 8,316,941 of JAQPZY010001696.1, read as the reverse complement.
CAAAACGGTGAGTGTGTTACAAGACATTTTAGCGGAGTTAAAAAATCTGAGAAACATGTATCAGATTTCTTTAACACGACCCAAGAGAAAGAGACCATCACGGGCCAAACATTCGAAACCCATCACTACTACTACTAGTGAGATCCTACCACCACTATCACCACCACCGCCACCACCATTCACTACTACTACTACCACCAAAGCAGCAGCAGCAGGAGGAGGAGGAATAGGAGTTGGTCGTGGAAAGGGATTGAGACAGTTGAAGCAGATCATGTCCAGTCCATAAGTTTGTTTAACAAACAAACACCCCAACGGTCCTTTTCAGGGCCACCCCATTTGCCAAGAAAAGTTAATAATCCAATTTGCCAAAAAATCAAGTAAAACTTTAAAATCCCATCTTCGGTTTGTGTATGAATGCGTGCGTGCGTCCATACTCTAAAAACAAAAAACAAAAAGACACTTACTTTTTTCAATTCTGGTATATTCTCTTTTTAAAAAAATCACAATCAACATAACACCACACTCAAAAAAGTTCATCGTTCACTGTCTGTCTCTCTTGTTCTTCTTGAATTTCTTCACAGGGATCAAGGGTTCTTTTTCTTCTTCTTTCTCACTGTCTTCCAGTTGTCTAGCTTTCTTACTTTTCTTGACGACGAGGATGAGTTCTTCTTCTTCTGGGGCTGAAGATCCCTCTGCTTCCTCCCTCTCTGTTAGGTTCTCTTGTATCTGAGGACACTCCGAAGACCAATGTCCTTTTTCTTGACAATGATAACAGGTATCTTTCGTTTTGTCTCTCTTTTCTTTTCCTTTACTTTGACGATGTGGACATTCTGGAGCCCAATGTCCTTTCTCTTGGCAGATATAGCAAGTATCTTGACTTTTATCTCTTATTCGTTTTCTTTGAGGACATAATGAAGCCCAATGTAATTTCTTTTGGAAGATATAGCAAGTATCTTGACTTTTATCTCGAGCGCAGTTGTGTCGAAATATCCTGTCGTCTATATATTGATAGTAATTGCCAGGGTTATAAATTGGAATACGTCTGCGGTATAATGCATTTCTTGGCTCTTCCATCTTCACAGTTTGAAAGTGGAATAATGAATACTGATTCTGAGGGTAGGAAGGTCTCTCTATATATAGGGAGAGACCCTGTGTGAAACTGAATCAGATTACAATCAGACTTCAAGATGAAAAAAGCACACAATTTCCATGAGAAAACAGAAAAAGAAACGAAGAGGCCACGACGACGGAGAATTTCCGTGCCGCCTGAAACTCCGCTCGCTGAAGTGCTAGCTCAAGTACATACTAGCGATTTCGAAGAAGAGATGAGTGAGCCTCAAACCGTACGACCTTCTACCCAACCCAAAGAATCCACCACCACCCGTGACCAAGAAAATCGTACCGTGGCTCCCGAAAATTACTATTGGATTCGAGAGACGCAAAAAATGACCTCTAGAAAATTTAGAACTACGGCTTACACTAACACGGTTCGCTTTAAAGACTTCAAGTCCGAAGTGCCTCCCGAGAAAGCTGCAGGGTTCATTACCGATTTGTGGGATTCTGTGTTACAGAACTTGAAACGACAATGCGGAGCCAAAGAGGACGATCGGTTGAGACTGTCCATCCATCACGACAGTTTGAAGAGTTCTGTCTGGATCGAGTTCAGCACGCCGGCAGAATTAACACCAGCCAAAGTCATGACCAAAATAGAACACGTTCAACAATCCAACGAAGAGTATGCCATCATGGATGGAAAGGCTACACTTCACATGACTCACGTCTCCCCTCCTCGAGGTAGCGGACGAAGTAGGGAAGTGTTACTGGTGGACGACGTTCGCAGTACCAAACAGAGTGTCGTCCAAATCGACAATTCTCAGGACCAGATGTGCTTGGCCCGTGCCATCGTGGTGGGGCGAACGTATGCCGACAAGAACGAGACCGCAGAATGGAAAAGAGCCTGGAAGAGCATTCGACAATCGGACAGAGCCAAGCAACGAAACGAAGCAGAACTCCTGTTACGACAAGCAGGCATCCCCAAAGACACCGTGTGCGGCATTTCTCAAATGCAACAAATTCAAGACGTCTTGGCTCCTGGTTACACTTTGAAAGTACACCCTCAAGAAGTGCGCGGAGATCTGCTGTTTCGAGGACCCAATTTCCCCGAGGGAAAATACATTCACATCTATCACCATCAAGAACATTTCGATGCCATCACCAGTATCACAGGATTTCTAGGATACTCTTACTACTGCGAGAAATGCGAGCAAGGATTTAACAGTCGAGAGCGATATATTCACTGCGGAGAGAGATGCGGGGCTGTTTAGCTGCCAAGCCATGCCTTCCTGAACAACACGTCCATTGTGAGACGTGTCGACGAACTTTTGTCAGTCCCTTTTGTTACGAACAACATCGCAGAACACAAGGTCACCAATAAAAATGTGCTTGCGACTTATTGAAATTGTGCTCCACGAGTGGACACCTGATTCAAACCAACGACCCCAAGAGAAACACTTGTACCGGAAAGAAAAGATGTCACATTTGCCACCAGATGGTGGATTATGATCATCAATGTTACATGCAAAAGTACGACAATACACTGAAGAAAGAATTAAAGAGGGATCAGAACAAGAACCAAGTGGATTTCATCTTTTTTGATTTTGAATGCATGCAAGAAACGGGCATTCACATTCCCAATTATTGCGTCGCTCATCGGGCTTGTGAGAAGTGCATGCAAGAACCTATCCACGTTCACTGTCCTCATTGTAGTAGGATTCCAGGAAGACGTGAACAAATCTTTTGTGGTCCTAACACTCTGTCTGAGTTTGCTCAATGGATTTTAGACCCTACCGACGATACTTGGAGCGAAGAGGACATTCAACGTTACGGAGACTGTCGTCGATTTGCGACCGTCATGGCTCACAATTTCTCTGGATACGATGGACAGTTTTTGTTAAAATATTATTCACAACAAGGTACCGAATGCCCCCAAAGCACCATGAACGGAGCCAAACTCATCTACATGCAAGTGGGACAAGTCAAATTCAAAGATTCCATGAGTTATTTAGCCATGCCTTTGAGTCGAATGCCTAAAACATTTGGTACGACAGAAATGGCTGAAGGATATTTTCCTGACTTTTTCAATACGGAAGCCAATCAACACGCTGTACTACCGCATTTGCCTGACGTTGACTATTGCGACCCCGACGGAATGCACCCCGAACACCGAGAAGCCTTTCACGCTTGGTACCACGCTCACCAGTCAGAACCGTTTGACTTCCAAGAAGAAATGCTGAAGTATTGCCGATCCGATGTGGACATTTTACGCCGTTGCTGTGGAAAGTTTCGACAGTTATTTCTATATCACGGTGACATTGATCCTTTGAAGGAAGCGTGCACCCTACCCAAAGCCTGTTCCTTAGTGTACACCAAAACTTTCATGCCCGAGAACGAACTAGCCATCATAGACCCGAACATGTCTCTCTTTGCCGGTCGTCAATACTCGGCCAAAGCTTTGCGTTGGCTCCATTACTTGTGCCAAAAGGAAGACAAATGGATACAACATGCCAGAAACGGAGGAGGAGAAAAGAAAATAGGCAGTCTTTCCGTGGATGGTTGGGATTTAGAAAACCCGCACACGGTGTACGAATTTCAGGGCTGCTTGTTTCACGGATGCCCTACCTGTTTTCCTCAACGACACCTGAAAAATCCTCTCACGGGAGTCAGCATGGAAGACTTGTACGAACGCACTTACCAACGACGACTAAAGTTAGAAAGTCAAGGATACCAAGTGGTAGAAATGAGGGAGCACGAGTACGATCGACGTTTCAAAACCGATCCTGAATTTAGGAGCATTGCCGAAAGTTACGACGTGGCCGACATCGAACCTTTCGATCCACGCCACTTTTTGTTTGGAGGACGAACCAATGCCACTCGCTTGCTGTACGACGTAGACGAATCAAGAGGAGAAGAAATCAAATACATCGACGTGTGTTCTTTGTATCCTTGGGTGTGCAAATACAAACGATTTCCTACCGGACACCCTGAAATCTTGACAGAACACATCGACGTGGAACACATTCGTCAGTACGAAGGATTGATCAAATGCAAAGTCTTACCCCCGACCCACTTGTACCATCCTATCTTACCTCATCATTGCCAAGGAAAACTGATGTTTCCTTTATGCCGTACGTGTGCCGAAACATGCAACCAAGATCACCCCTGTCACCACACGGAGGAAGAACGCGCTTTGACAGGAACGTGGGTCAGCGCCGAATTGTTTCGGGCTCTGGATCGAGGATACCGTTTGTTGAAAGTGTACGAAATCTGGCACTTTCCAACCACAGCACAATATCAAAAGGACGACGCTTCCCATCCAGGCATTTTCTCGGGGTACGTCAACCAATTTTTAAAACTCAAAAAAGAAGCCAGTGGCTATTCCTCGTGGTGTTAGACTCCCGAAGACCAAGTCCGATTCAAAGAAGAGTACCGTGCCGTCGAAGGGATCACTTTGGAAGACGTAGGAAAGAACGAAGGAAGAAGATCGTTTGACAAAGTCATGTTGAATTGTTTGTGGGGAAAAATGGCACAACGTCCGATCTTACCCAAGACGGAATACTTGACCGATCCTAGTGACTACTTTAAACTGGTGGACGACAAAAATAGACTGATGAAACACGTAGAAATCGTCCGTGAAGATTTGCTCTTAGTCAATTACGAAGAAGAATGCAAGTTTGTACAGCCCGACCATTTTAGCAACGTGGTCATTGCAGCCTATATGACAGCCCATGCTCGCTTGAAATTGTACGAAGAAGCTTTAGAAGTGTTGGGAGATCGTGTCCTGTACTTTGACACCGACAGTTGTATGTACATCCATCGGCCCGGTTGCCCACATCCTACAATCCAAGGAGATCATTTTGCCAGCGGTGGCACTAAAAATTACGGCTACCGATACCGAGACCAACAGGGAGAACTTCACACCAAATGTAAAGTCAAAGGATTGACCCTGAACTAACGAACCAGCCGAGTGGTCAATTTTGAGGTTTTGAAAAATGCTTTGCTGTCTGGACAAGTGGAAGACTTTCGAGTGAAAACGTTAGAACCTCACAAGATCGTACGGTTACCTAATCACCAAATAGTCAGTCGTCCTGTAGGAAAAGTTTACCAAATTGTGTACCAGAAACGAGTGAGACTTCCAGACCACACCACTTTGCCTTACGGACACGCCGATCTTCAGTATAAAAAAGGGACCACTTGAACAGAAAGACACCAAGATTGACGATGACTTCAACACAGCAACCGTGTGATGAACCCACTGCAGACCTCAAGTTGAAAGAATACAAACTTCCCGTTGTCTTGCCTAACTATTGTGAGTGTGCCAGTCGATTGAACACGTTCAAAAAATGGCCTAAACATAGGAAGAATGGATTACCCACTTCCAACTCTTTAGCCAGAGCAGGATTTGTCTACTTTGGACAGGGAAGCGAAGTGCAGTGTTTCAGTTGTGGTGCAACCATTCGCATGGACTATAAAGATTCAGCTATCCTGGAACATGCCAGATGGTCTCCAAACTGTGCTTACCTTTCTTTGGTGTTTCCACAATACAAACAGTACCGTTCTTCAGTATAAAAAGGGGACCACTTCCAAGCCTAACCATTCATTCTGACTTCCAACGTTGACCGAACAAGAAGAAGAAAAAAGAAGAAGATTAATACTATTACCACCCACCCACCGAGTGAGGGATCTACTGTGGACTCCAAGCGCGATCACGACCTGGAGTACGATGCGGTGCCATGCGACGAGACGGATTCCGTACGCTTTGACATCAGCAATGATGCTGTGCGTGTATTACCGTCCCTCTAGCGATGCAGGACGCCCTTTCTTCTTTATTGGGAATGCTAAACGTATCCCTAACTGTATATGCCATCCCTACATGGGTAAAGATTTGACGCTACCTGTGGTTTTGCCTGGCTATTGCAAGGTTCTAAAGCGACTCCAGACGTTCCAAGAGAGGTGGCCTAAATATCTACAAGGCCCTACTCCCAATGCTTTAGCCAGATCCGTATTTATCCACTTGGAAGAAGGAGATCAAGTTCAGTGTTTCAGTTGCGGTGTGAGACTTCACCAATGAGAGCCTAACGACTCGGCTTACTTCGAACATGCTAGATGGTCTCCGCACTGTCAGTTCTTGCCTTTAGTTGGTGAAGAGTACGCGTACGATGAGCCAGATGCCAGTTCCAAGAAGTAACATGTCGGATGATACTTTACAATGGTACATTCGTGGTTTGCCTTGGGAGCTGCGAGAACGCATTTACCAAGAACTGGTTCAAATACAAGTGAAACGTAAAGAACAATTGCATCCTTTAGGACATACACGTTTTAATCATTGGTATCTGAATGCTTTAATAAGTTTAATTGCTTTGAAAATATTCAAATGGTCAGAGATTGATCAAATAAGAAATTGGGCTCGTAAGAGATTGGATGGCACCACCTACAATGTGGGAGTGATACACAAAATTCCATGGAACGAAAACAAAGTGACCAGCTTTGAAGAATACCAAAAACGTTTACAAGAAGTGTCACCTCAAGACGAAACGCCTTTACGTCGTCTAAGGTGTAAGGTCATCAGTGAACATCTTGGAAATTCTTTGCCCACCGATTCCATTTGGCAAGTGTATGACTATTTCGTCACAAAGAAAGTCGTGCCTGTGAATGACTAGTTTAGAAGAGCGCATTCGTGGTTTGCCTTTGGAGCTGCGAGAACGTATTTACAGAGAGTTTGTCAAGATACAAGTGAAACGCAAACTCAAAGTCATTTCTCGATTTTTAAGCTATGCTTACTTCCAAACTGTAAGAAGAGTTATTCTGGGGAGAACCTTTCATAGTAGGTGCTCTGGAGTAGTCTATCACAAAAGATACCAACCTTGGGAATCTGGATATAAAAACCCACCATGACAGGACCGTTGTCTTCACTCGTGAAACGTATTCCGTGGAAGGAAGTCAACGATCGTGTTCAGACCTTAGAGGATTATAAACACTTGATACAAGAACTGTTTCCATTGAATTTTGGACGATATGCCGTGTGTGTGTTCGTGACTACTTTTCTTGGATTTCGTTTTCCAGGACATTCGTTGTGGACTATTTTGGAGGAACAATGTTGTTGGTGGACTAACCAAAGACATGACCATTCATGCTTTATTGACACACGAAAGACAAATTGTGCTCAAAGTATTGAGACTTGTGATGAACACGAGTTGTGTACCTCCGCATGAAGAAGACATTTGTCAAACTTTATCTACCCTTCACACGTTTCAAGAAGTGTGCATCGCTAGTTGGTTACACCAACAATTTTACGATTGGAAAGATGTACGTGACTGGAAAAGTGTTGGTTTCGATGCTTGGCTACAAGAAGTGGCACAGTTTGCCAAAGACCTGTCACGTCACTAAGTTTCCAAGACCCAAAGTGAACCACTTGAAATCCAAGTTCACCACCACCACCATGACACTCCAACCTCAAAATTCTTCCTACCTCAGTCATGGCTGCATCTTCTTCCTCTGCCTCGTCTGATACTTCTTCTGTGGTTATAGTGATCGACGAAAAATTAGATCGTCCCAGTTGGGAAGCTTTGTATCTGCGCCATCCTTTTAACATGTTGATTGCTGGACCCAGTGGTTCAAGCAAAACCGAATTTATCAAACGTTTGATCGAACACAAATCTCATCTGTTCGATCGTCCACCTCAACGCATCGTGTGGTGTTACAAAGAGTGGCAATCGTCTTACACGTTACTTCGTGAAAGTCAAGGAGAGGCCATTTCGTTTGTGGAAGGCATCCCTCGCGAAGACGATGGGATCGCGTCTGACATGAGTCAAACACATCTGGTCATCTTCGACTACATGTTAGGAGAAGACGAATAAGAAATTAAACTTTGGTTTACACGAAAAGGACATCATCGGAATGCCAGCATCATTTACATTACTCAAAATTTATTTCAACAAAGTAAAGCCCATCGTACCATCAGTCTCAACGCTCATTACGTGGTGTTGTTTAAAAACCCCAGAGACAAATCTCAAGTGCAAGTGTTAGCCAAACAGTTAGGCACTCCTTGGCTGAATTATGCGTACGACGATGCCACTCAAACACATCATGCGTATTTACTCATCGACTTAAAACCCACCACTCCCGACTATTTGAGATTTCGTACTCAATTGTTTCACCATTGGTGCCAAGAAGGAGGTCCCGTCATTTACACGTCCCCTCGGCCACTCTCTGAAAGAAAAAAACTATAAAAAAAAAACATCCACTGCGTCATTTCTTTCTCACAGTCTTCGAGATGGCCTCCTTTCAAGCTCATCCTTCTGCATCAAGTCGCGAAAAAAATGCACAAGTCCGTGCCCGTTTGTTAGAAGCTAGTTTCAAAGAAGTGTGCCGATGGTTTACTTTGACGGCACGTCAATTACTGCAAGGCATCATTCACATCCCTCATCAAACCCAACGTTATTTTCAAAAACACAAAGTGGCGTTGTCACAACTGGCCGATCCTAGAATCGATCCACCGACTAAAAACAAATCATTTTGACCCCTGGAGGTAGCGGTTCTTTAGGAGGTGTCATGATTCGTTCACTTTTGAAATATGATCCTAATGCCCACAAAAAAACCAAAAACCGAAAAGAAAAGCCCCAAGAAGAAAAGCCCTAAAAAGAAAGCCCCCAAGAAAAAGAAAAAGAAAAGCCCTTCCAAGAAAACACCAACCACTGCGACCCGCAAGAGAGGTACTGCTGCGAGGACGCAAACGTACACCCGCAAGCCACGACAGGCAGCAGTGACGAGGTCTCCTTCTCCTCCGTCCACTTCTTCTTCTTCGTCTTCGTCCCCCTTCATGATGATGCCTGCCAAACCGGACTTAAGACGAGTGTTTCCTAATTTGATGCAAAAATGGAAACCCATTTCGAAAGTCACCACTCCGGGACCCTCGACTTCGGCTGATTTGGCCACTGCAGCGGCCGCTAAAAAAGTACCGTCCCCTAAAACCAAGTCCAAGAGAGAACCGGCGTGTTACAAAGTTCAGTGGATTTATCCAAAGAAGAATTGAGACGATTTAGTCCGTTGAAAACACCTCAACGTCGAGTGATGCCTGTTATGAAGATGGTACGCAGTGCAGACAACGAGTGGAGACGTGTTCCAGTATAAAATAGAAGTGTGACATCCCCGACACCACAGTTCTATTTTTTGCTCTTGAACATCTAAGATGGCTCCCCAACGTGCACACCACCAAAAGAAGAAATGCAAAACCAAAAAAGGACTTCCACCTCGTCTGGCGAAACATTGGGACGTCTTGTCTGTCCTGACCAAATCCAATCCTCCCATGCGAAAACAACTCATTCAAACAGCCCCCAAAGAAATCATTGATACCGTGTGCGAATGTTGTTTGAACGACTTGAAAGGAACGGTACCTTTGTCCAAGATACAGAAACAGAAATTAGGCAAACATCGGAACGTTCTTCGCCAAATGGTCAAAAAGAAAATACCTCTCCATCAAAAGAAAAAAATGTTGGTGCAACGAGGAGAATTTCTACCCATGCTGATATTACCGTTGTTAAAAATAGCGGCTCCTTTGTTAGGAACGATTGCTGGACCACTTTTAGGAGGAGTCATGCGATTAAAGGACGGGAAGAAAAAGAAGATAAAAAGGACACCCTTCTCTGGAAAGACCACACACTTGTACCTTTGGATGAAATGGAAGGACGAAAACTAACTTTAGTTCCTTACAAACGATGGATGGAATTCCATCGTTGGAACGAACAACGGATACCTCATTTACCTCCCAATCCCAATCTCCAAGAGATGTCACAGTTACAACAAGAATTACAAGCGCTGATGGAACGAAGCGATTTGTCAGAAACAGAAAAATCGCAACGGTACGGCCAACTCTTGCATCGTCTTCAACTCTTTCACCAGAAAGCTGCAGACGAAACAGCTCAACCCACTCTCAGAGATTTCAAAGCCCTGATGAAAAGCCAACCTAAAGTCACCACCACTAAAACAGACACTGCCACGTTGACGAAAGAAGAAGACGTCGAGCCCCGAGAAGTGTTTCAAACTCCGTCTGCTCCTTCCATCTCTAGTAAGATTGCTGCGGCCTTGTTGACACCCTCACCTACCCCTCATCGAGAAAAAATGAAAGATTGGGTTTATAAGAGGATGTCCACTCCTTCTTCAGCAGAATAAAAAAAGAAAGAAAGCAAGACTGAAGTGAAAAAAGACACCACCACCAAGAAGAAACCTGCCATCACCCCTTCTTCACTACCCACTCCTGTGGCTCGACGAACGCGTCAAGCCACTTCGTCCAAACCTCACGACACCCAAAGTAGTAGCATCGAACAGTGGGTGACTTATTGAGAAGTCAGACCATGGAGAAACTTATAGCAAGTCTATACTACAATCCTGCACACCCTGCTGGTTACGGAGGAGTTCAAAAATTGTATCGAGCTGCTAAAAGTAAATTGAAAAGTGTACGTTTGCCAGAAGTACGACGATGGTTACAAGAACAATCGACGTACACGTTACACAAACCCATTCGACGAAAATTTTCTAGAAGTCCAACCCAAGTGGATGGCATCGATCATCAATGGCAAGCAGATTTAGCCGACGTCTCTCATTTGGCAGCCTACAATCGTGGTCACAAATATTTATTTTTTGTCATCGACGTGTTTTCCAAATTCGCTTGGGTCGTGCCTTTGACTTCTAAAAGCAGTACCGAATTGGTACGTGCCTTAAAACTGGTGTTGAAACAAAGTGGTCGTCACCCTTTACGATGGCAAACCAAGCTTTTCAAAAAGAATTGAAACAAAGACACATTCATTTTTTACCACCGAAAATCCTAAAACCAAAGCTAGTGTCGTGGAACTTTTTCAAAGAACTTTGAAAGAACGCATGTGGAAATATGTTACACATCAACACACTCTCAAGTACATCAACGTATTACCACGTTTGGTCAAAGCGTACAATCAATCGTACCATCGAAGCATCGGATGTGCCCCCGAAGAGGTGACCCCTGAAAACGAAGTGAAGGTGTTTGATCGATTGTTTGGTACACCCCAGAGGAGTCACCAGAGGAAAACCCTACTGCTTAAGACGGGAGATTGGGTTCGCATCGGAAAAACCAAACGCACTTTTGACAAAGGTTATTTACCCAACTGGACCACCGAATTGTTTCGTGTCACTGGACCCGTGCGTGGACGTGATCCTCCCGTCTATAAATTGGAAGACATGCACGGAGAAGTGTTAAAAGGAACTTTTTACTTGCCTGAGTTACAACGAGTGACCAAAAAAGAAGACGACTTGTACGACATCGAAAGCATTCTCGAACGAAGAACACGCAAAGTGGGCAAACGTCGGGTCGAAAAAGTCAAAGTACGTTGGAAAGGATATCCTCCTAGTTTTGATTCTTGGATTGCCGCTTCCCAAGTCGTCGACTATAAAAAGAAGAAGTAACCAACATGGCGTTCAACACAGCCACGACCTCTACTCCTTCGCAGAGTTCTTCTCTTCAAGAATTACAAAAACAACCTTTGTCGGTGTGGTGCGGAGAACGTGTGCCTAAAAATCAAATCGTCTTTTTCTGCCAAATCTTTGTGATGTATTGTGCCATCGGAGCAGCCATTGCCAATTTGAGTTTGCAACAAGGGGATAAACAATTGTGGACCATTTTACTCAGCAGTTGCATCGGTTATCTTCTACCCAGTCCCTCCTTGAAATTTACGACGACGGAAAGTCACAACAACAACAACCACAACAGCAGCAAGCACAGCGGTACGGTCCACCTTCTTCCAGTCACCACCACAACAGAAGCCCTCTTTTGGAACCGTTTGAACATCATTCTCCTTTGAACTCGAGTGACTCCTCAGAGAGCAAAACCCTCGAACTACTATGAATGACCAATTTTATTTAACTTTATCTAGTGACAGTTCCATGGATGTGTTTCCCAACAACACCTTATGTTGTTTCACGGCCAAATTGCCTCAGGCCATCCAAATGGATCACGAAGCTCATTGGGAAGTGGCTTTGGTAGAAATCATTCATCCTACGCAAGTCCAAAACATCGACAAAGGTCAAAACACTTTCGTCGTGGATATCTTGAACGAGGAAGTGCAACAACACTTGGACAAATTTCAACCTGGCTTTTAAGAATCCAAAAAGGTACCAGATAAAAATTCTCCCTTGACGACCTATACCATGAGAATTCCTGAAGGGTATTATTTTAGTGGACGACATTTAGTGGACACCATTGCTGCCATCTTCGAGGCCCAATTTGCCAAAGCCTTAGAGAAAGCCAATAAATCGGTACAGATCAATTACCATCCTGTGGCACGCCGTATCGTCTTGCAATTTTCGGACAACAAAACCTTGGCCATCACTTTTTCTCCTGGGTTGTATGCTATTTTGGGTGGAAACAAAATGCTTCTCAATAAAAAATTCCAAAGCAACTTAGATTTCGCCTGGGTTTTCATCACCCTATCGAATTGAACGTTGGACTGAATTTAATGTTTTTGTGTACTCGGATGTTGTGGAATACAACGTGGTGGGAAACACATCCGCTCCGTTACTGAGAGTCATTCCTTTCAAAGTGGATTCTGCTGTTGCCGCGTACGAAGAAGGTGGAAACACGTATCACGTTCACCGTGAATTTGTACACCCTCATTATCTTCCAGTCAACAAATCGTATTTTGACAGTGTCAACATTAGTATAAAAGGGGATTTGGGACAAATTGTTCCATTCATTGACAAAGGAAAAGTCACTTTGAAACTACATTTTCGAAACAGGTTCTCCAGCGAATTGTAACATCAAAAAAATGTATCCGGTGTACCACGGAGTGGCTCGACAACGAGGACACGGTTTAGGAGATATGTTAAAATCTGCTTTTCGGACTTTAGCCCCCAATTTGAAACCTATGGTAACTCGAGGATTGCATGCCTTAAAAGATGCCGCTTTGACGCAAGGAAAAGAATTTCTGCAAAACGTCCTCATCGACAAACAAAATCAAAAAGAAGCCTTTATGAGAGCAGGAAAAAATGTGTTGCTGCAAACTGGCAAAGATCTTTTGGGTCGTCGAGAGACTCCTATAAATGCACTTGGCGCTTCTGGTCATGGCATTACTTCTTCCTTCACTCCACAGCAAGGACAAGGCAGAAAGAGACGACGTCGACCTACCTTCAGAGCTCATAAAACATACGGTGTTCCAAAAAAGAATAAGAAAAGAAGAACGGTCAGAGAATTAGACGTGTTTGATTACTAAGCCATTGAAAATGATGCACCGAGATTCTTGCGAATGTACCAAGTCAGAACTGGATCTGTTTACCATGCCCCCCACCATGATGACGATGCAAGAATCCCAATGGGTGGAATTTTACATCGATCTGAATAGCAGCCACTTGTACCTGAAACTCAAAGTGATCAAAACGGACAACAACAATCCTGGGGCCGATGCCAGAGTGGCACCCGTCAATAATTTCATGCATTCCTTGTTCAGCGAAGTGGATTTGTACTTGAATAACAAACTGGTCAGAAGCAGCATGGATACTTACCCTTACCGTGCTTACTTGGAAAATCTCTTGACGTACGGAAAAGAAGCCAAGAACACTCATCTGGATTCTTGCGTGGTCTGGAAACCTGACACTTGGGAAAAGTTCAACGACACAGACTTGGCTGTAGCGGCGGCTGGTGATAATCCAGGAGACGAGCATAATGAGGGATTTAACAAGCGTCGAAAGAAAATCTTACAAGGGCTCAGTTTAGAACTGATGGATCGTTTGCATTTGGACATATGGTTGCAAGACAATTATTTGTTGAACGAAGTGGATGTACGCCTGAGACAGAATCGCAGTAGTGCCGTCTTCCATTTGATGGCTAATGCCAACGAGTACAAAACCATCATCGATGAAGCCAGACTTTACGTACGCCGTGTGGAAGTCTTACCTAAAGTAGCCAACGACATCAGTCAAACTTTGAGCAGAACCACCGCCAAGTATCCTGTGCGACGAGTGGAAGTGAAAACTTTTACCATTGCCACTGGACTCCGATCCAAAGTCGAAGAACACGTCTTCCAAGGACAGCTCCCCAAAAACGTTTGCTGATTGGCATCGTCAGTAATGCAGCCTTCAACGGAGTCCACAACGAAAATCCTTTCAACTTTCATCACTACAACGTCTCCAAGATAGAAGTCAGTCGAGATGGCAAGACATTGTGTACCAGACCTGTCAAACCTAACTTTGGCAACGCGAAAAATTACTTGCGATCTTATTTGGCCCTGTTTGAAGCCACGGGACAGTTAGGCACCAACACCTGCCACGGCCTTTCGTACGAGGAATATGCAGAAGGATATGCGTTGTGGGGATTTGATTTCACTCGTGACCAAGGCAGCGACGAAGGACATTTTCACCCTATAAAATCAGGCCAACTTCGTGTGGAACTTCAGTTTGCAGAACCTCTACCTCACACGGTGAACGTTGTCTTGTATGCAGAATTTGATAATACTCTAGAGATCAACAGTTTGAGAGAAGTGATTCAAGACTATAAGAAGAAAAAAGAAAAATAGACGAAGAAGATGAGGGATTTTGTGAAGCACAGCAGCAGTCACTACCCTCTACCACTGATGATGACGAGGTGATTCATCCAGAACCCCAAAAAGAAGAAGAGAAAAATACTGTTCCCAAGTTTACTGGATTTATGGCTTGTCGATGGCCAGAACAAGAACAACATTTACTCTGCTGTTATGTTAAGGAATTGGCTGAAAGAATTACCACCCTGACCCGAGAACATTGTCATGGATGTCAAATCGATCATCCCAGTCAGAAACAACACGACAAATGTATAATGATGACTGCAGAAGAAAAAATGGATGAATATTTGGAGGACGCCTGGTCTCATATCTCGGAAGAAAAGGTGTTGAGAAAATGGTATAAAGACTTGCAGAATTCTTCTTCACCTCCACTCACTCCTCTGGAGATCAAACGCATCGAAGCTCTCTTGCAACAGAGTACAGAGACTAGCCGCATTGAATCGTCGTGGACTTACTTGACAGATCAATTCAAGCATAAAGTCAAGTGTGAAATGATGACTTATTATTACCTGTGAAAAAACAAGAAAAATGGATACCTGGGAACTTCATTACCTATTGACTCGTAGTTCGTACACTTCTTCTTGGAATCCTGTGGTGTGTGAAAAGATGAACTTCCCCATCGCAAACCTAAAGACGTTAATGCCTATGTCATCAATACTGACGACAGTGATCGACCAGGAACCCATTGGGTGGCCGTGTACTTTCCCAACGATCACAGTGTGGAATATTTGGATTCTTATTGATTACCTGCTTTGGAAGACGACATCACTGACTTTATGAGAAGAAATGCAGTCTCCACTCGATTCAATAATGTCTGATTACAAGGATCGGATTCTATAGTGTGTGGACAATATTGTGTACATTGTCTTCATCAACGCAGTCTCGGATATTCCTTAGAACATTTAGTGACTTGTTTTGATAGAGAGTATGCTCGAAACGATGCTAAAGTAGAACGATGGTTTTGTGAACATTATGGTTATCTCTTGTCTTTAGCTCAGAAACGTAGTGTGCATCGAGAACCCCATGAGTGGAAGTCCAGTATGACAACCCAACGTTGTCAACCCTGTAAATACGTTCATGTTTAATCTTGTTGGTTGTTTGTTGGTTTGCATTTTATGTCAGAGAAGCTTCTTATTATGTATTAAAAAATTGTTGATTTTGAAAAAAATGGTGTTGTGTTGTTTATGGATTTGAAAAAAATGAAAAATGTATAGAATCTTTCTCTCTTTCTATCGATCTGAGGTCACCGACCCTGTCCCTTCACTATCGATCTGAACCATGTTTTCCATCGCGTCCGTGCTTCCAGCATATAAAGCGGTGCGTTGACCAGTGCAGTCACTCTCGTTGACTCGTCAAGATCTCAACATGACAGCTAGAATTAGTAAACTGAGCGAAGCGATGGTGAACATGCAGCGGGTGAGGCATCATTTGCTTCAGAACAACCCGGCGAAGAAGACGATGATCTTCCTGCAAATGGCTCAAGATCTGGTGGAAGAAGTTTTGCGAGAAGAAATCATCAGGGACAGAACAGAATGGGAGGAGAGACAAAGACTGCGGCAGCAGCAGCAAAAACAACAACAACAGCAGCAGCTACAACAACAACAACAACAACTCTTGCAGCAGCTGAAACTACCAGACGGAGAATCACCTGTAAGATGGACTGTGATGAGTTTGCCTTCTCTTTCACCAGAAAGAGAGCTTGTCCTACAGCCATGAGACCAGTGGCGAAACGTGGCCGTCCTGCGGCTGCCGCTAACACTGCTACTAGAAGTTAAACATAACTTCTTATCCCAACGGCCCTTTTCAGGGCCACCCAGACCTCTAGAAAAGATAAGCACTCTCAGATTGCCTAAAAATGTTGTGTTTGTATGTTTCTGTGTTTGTCTTTGTCTTCCCACTCCAAAAACAAAGTCCCATTCCCTTGTATGTTCTTGTAGAGTGTTTTTGTATAGAGTGTTTGTTTGTGATGTGTGTTGGATAAATAAAAATAAAAAAATGGATTGTGTTGTGTGTGTTTGTGTTTGATAAAAAAATAAAAAAAATAAAAAAGGATTGTGTGGTGTGTTTTGAAAAAAATACAAAATAAAAAATATTGTATGTAGGGTGTGTGTTTGTGTTTGATAAACAATTTTTATCAAAAGTATTTTCTTTTAGGTCCGCGCACTTGGTCTGTGTTTTTTTTTTTTTTTTGGGGGGGGGTAAGGGGTGGTGGAGTGCAGAATCCGCGAAGCATAGAATGACGTCATATGGATGACGTCAGACGCGGGTAGTGTGGGTAATGGGTTTTTTTAAGGTGTGAGTGATGTTTTCCTTCACGTCCGCGCTTCTAGCATATAAAGTGACGCCTTCCCCGATCGAGCTACCCCGTTTTTTTTTCAAACAGTCAGGAGCCAGCTGTCCAGCAAGTCACATCGTTCCAGTATCGTCAACACGTCCTGTGGTATGATGAAGGGTAGGGGGTCACCTGTGGTTACATACGGACTGCCACGTGCACGTAATGACCAGCCTACTACTGATATACAGGAAGTCAGGGGCATACGTGCATATACGTGGCAGTACGGCACAGAAGATGGCCAACCTACCCCCACCACCAGAGCCGAAGCCCCTTAAGAGCAGACGCCGAGTCGAGGAGTACAATGCACTGGCACAGACCCTCCGGAAGTACCCCGACGCAGCACGTGCAGCCTGCCCAGCCATGAGCTGAAACTAGGAGGGAGCAGGGAGGACAACGCAGGAACCAGGGGAGCGAGCTACATTATGCAGCCTATGACGCAGACCCAGGCTAACCCTGCGCCCACCCGTAGAGACAGGCGACATACATAGCTCCAGCCTCAGACGATTTGCTGTTGACAGCCGGAATCGAACCAGCCTGCTGTCAGAAAATGGGAGAGCCAGATGAGCAGACCGAATATGGAAAGGGTCTCCCACCAAGCAGACTGGTCAAAATTGCCTGACTGTTATGGGGTTTTCCTTTCGAATTTTTGAAAACCCCTTTTGATAAGACTCTGTATATCACAAATTTGATCTATTTTGAACCACCGTCAAAAATACAATCTCTAATTTATTAATATGTGCGTGATACAAAAATGATATGAGTAACTTTACTCGTTTATTGGTAAAATCTTTTTTGGACAGATATGTACACTATGTACGCAAAATTCAAATTATACGGAATTAAGTAATCAAAATTTGAAACTCGAAAGAATTGTCATAATTAAATATGTGGTTAACACATTATTGGTATTAGGGACAGCCCGACTTAGCTAACTGGGCAGGGCAGAATTTGATCATATACGTTCCTGGCATTTCAGTTCTCCGTCACGCTTCGCGCGTGCCTTGCCTAGCCCGGTCTGCCTGCCACTCCAGACATCAACAAAGCAATTAAGTAAGTAAGTGCGCTTCGCGCACACCTGCATACCTGTAAACATTGTGGTTCTAGTCCTATGTACAGGTATAAACATTTATACACACCCCCCAATATCGCGCCTTCAATGAACCCCCTTAATTGTGGGGAAACCATGCAGCGATGGAGGGGTATGACAATAGCGTTTTTAACGCTTTAACGTGTCAGGTGTGTTGCAAACAATCAACACACTTGACCATAAATAAATAGTGTGCGGTGCACACACTTTAAAAAGACGTACATTGTCGAATGACCGAACACGTCTATAATCCAAATTCTCTCTCTCTACCCCGTTTTTATCTATCAAGATGGATAAACAAGAAATCATCCGACAGATCCGAGTGCATCTAGAGGTAGCGTGGCACCTCCTCCAGGAAGTGGAAGAAATGGAGAAGAAGGAGGAGGAGGAAAAAGAGAAGAAGGAGCCCATCAGGCCGCATCAGATGATGACGGAGGATTGGGAGTGTGAAGCGACCCATCCTCCGTCAGCTTTCCCTATCTCCAACGATGGTGGTGGAGATAGAAATCAATGGAGTGAGAGCTGTCCTGCGTGTAGGGCTGGACCAGGGAGGTGTCCGTACCTCTAGATGCACTTTAAAAAAAAAACAACGGCCCTTTTCAGGGTCATCCATTTACCAAGAAAAGATTAATTTTCATTATTGCCATATATATTTATGTCTTTGTATAGAGTGTGTTTGTCTCTATCTTCCCACTCCAAAAACAAATTCCCATTCCCTTATATGTGTTTGTATAGAGTGTGTTTGTGTTTGATAAAAAATAAAAATAAAAAATTGTATAAAAGGGTTGTGTGGTGTGTGTTTTGATTAAAAAATATTTTATCAAAAATACTTTCTTTTAGGTCCGCGTACTGGGTCTGTGCTTTTTAGGTGTGATAAGATTTTGTATGTATGTATGTTTTTGGAAAGGGATGTTTTCCTTGACGTTCGTGCTTCCAGCATGTAAAGAGGCGCCTTCCGCAGTCGCACCATTCACAATCCACTGAACCAGTAGACCAACATGACTACTGTAGAACTATTGCAGGAAGCCTGGGATGTGATGGTTGGTGTGGAGTCTTTGGTGGAAAGGATGGAGTGTTGGTGGAGATACCCGGCCACCAAGCCATACGTCACCAGCCAACTGGCAGCTCTCACCTCAGCGAGGAGGCTGGTGAACGATGTCTTGGTGGAGGAAATCCAAAAGAGTTCCTTGACCCCTTGTCGTGTGGGGTTCATCAAGACGACCCTAGACTTACTGGAAGGGGTGGAATACTTCCTAAGCAAAGTCCAGGAAGATTGGTGGATCTATCCACCCCCCAGTAGCGTCAGGCGCGAAGACGTGAACCTCCACGTGACTAAGCTACTTCTCAGGAAAGTCTTAGAGAAGGAAGTTGCCCACATCAAGATCCTGTGGGCACTAGAAAGAACCAAGAAGGAGACGGCCAAGAAAGAACAGGAATTCCAATGCCAGGCCAATGGGACATCCCGACTGGCTACCGGATTCTTCACCACCACTCCACAAGAAAAAGACCAACATCCTCCTAGGTTTCCTGACCCAATGTTGGAGGAAACATTAACCATCTCCAACGGCCCTTTTCAGGGCCAACAATTTTTCAAGAAAAGATTTATTTTCATTATTGCCATACTTCTATCCCTCACTCCTTCCCTGTTTCCTTTCCCGTTTGAGGCTGGATAGGCCCCCATGTTCATTTTTTTCCGTTTGAGGCTGGATAGGCCCCCATGTTCATTTTTCCCGTTAGAGTCTCAAGTGCCCCGCCATGTTAAATTTCCCTTGAGGCTGGATAGGCCCCCTGGAAATCTTGAGGCTCAATACCCCCCCCCCCCCCTACACTACTGGTAGGATTATTCACCCTACATGCATCCATCCACACTGCATCCACGTTGCAGTTTTCATGTTTGTAGGTAAATAGGATCTAAGATATTGAACATGTAACGAAAAGATACCTGAAAATACAAACGTCACTACTGTGTGAACATTAGGTCACATTGATCTTGTTTTGACATGGCTGGTTACTTTCGCTGAGATGTATCCACATGACAAATCTTCATTAGTGCAGGTGAAATAGGGTTTGAGTTACCGAGGGTGTAACGAACGAAAAGTTTAAAATACAAAAGTCACTGAAGCGTGAACATCAGGTCACATTGACCTAGTTAATGCAATGTTGACCGAGATAAATCGACATTGACCTTGTTTTGTTACGGTTGAGTTACCAACTCAGAGATGCGTCCACATACTACTTTTCATGAGTGTAGGTGAAACAAGGTCCAATATATTAAGGCCGTAATGAACATAAAAAGTCACTCAAGCGTGAAAATTTTGTTACACTAACCTAGTTTTTGTATGGTTGAGCTACTCTTCTGAAGATGAATACACATGCCAATTTTTCACGTGAAGGTGAAATAGGGTACGTGATGCCTAAGATGTGTGAACGGATTGCTGAAAATAGAAAGAGAAAGTATCTCAAGCGTGAAAATCGTGTCACATTAGTCCAAGTTTAAGTTACATTCTTTGAGATGTATTCATATATCACTTTTCATGAGTGTAGGTTTAAAATAGGGTCAGATATATTGAGGGTGTAGATGTACTCCGCCTGGAAAGTGTCCTGGACATCAGCTACCATCCCGGATCATGGACGCTATGAGAAACTAAAAGGCAGAAGCCCATGGAAAGAAAATATATCAGAACAAGGACGACCCTCAGAATATCAGCCGCAGAATAGCAAAGCGTGAACTAAGACTGGAGCTCTGCAAGCTACAGACCAGAGACCAGCTATATAACGATAGCAACTGAATTAGTTCGATAACCCTTATACAGACTGGTCAACAGGCAGAGGAACTCCCATCATGTACAGACAGAGTTCCTCCTCGTTGATGACAACACCTTAGTACACCCTGAGGAAATATTAAAGGGATGGAGACGCCACTTTGAGCGCCTTGCAATTCCACATAGTAAAGAGCATTACAATGAGTCCCACCTGGAAATAATATCCAACGATCATCTCTTGCTTGAAATTGTGAGTTGTATCAAATCGGTACCCTCCCCATACTGGAAGTAACAGAAGTGGAGCTTGCTATCAAGAAGCTGTCAAATAACAAGGCTCTGGACCACCTTGGCATAACCGCAGAATTCTTAAATATGGAGGCCAGCCTGTGGCTATGTACCTTACCAGACTTCTGAACAACATCTTCCAATGTGCAAGTATCCCAGAAGTGTTAAAAATAGGAATTATCACGCCAGTGCTGAAAAAAAAAGGAAAGAGCATACTCTACCTAATAATTACAGTGGTATTACTGTGACAACTGCCCTTAGCAAGCTACTAGAAACAGTGATTCAACTCTAGACAGTAAACTGACTCAGTGCAGGCGCGAAGGAGGTACGGGAGCAATTTCCCTCAGACGCCGGGCGAGAGGGTGCGCCGTCGGGAGCTTGTTTTTTTGCAGCTGTAACCAGGACGTAGATGGGGATGGGGTGGAGGTTGGCAACTGACATAAAAACTGTTCTCTGTGGCAAAGTAGGGGCGCTGATAAAGAACATTGCCCCTGGGTGCCTCAGTAGAGGCGCCACTAAAGAACATTGCCCCAGGGCGCCTCGAACCCTCGCGCCGCCACTGTACTGACTCCGACTCAAAATAAACTCAGTAGGGGTTTGACACAAAACACCTCACCTAACCACGCAGCACTGCTGGTATCTGAAGCAATCAATGAGGCAAGAGATACAAACAAGCCCTAGCATCAGTTAGCAAAGGAAAATGCCTAGACCAGCTCAGCGACCACTTCCACATTGGCAAGGGCATTAAGCAAGGTGCCAAACTATTCCCTACCTTCTACAAGTGCTTCAGCAACTACCTACTCTATACAATCCAAATAAAAAAATAATCTGGAGGCATCAATTGGAACCACCTTCACAGGATCACCCACAGTAGCCGACGACATGGCAATACTGGCTATCGACCCAGTAGACCTGCAAATCTCACTGCAAACATCCTACAACTTCTCCAGCGCTGACCGCTTTTCATCCAGGCCATCCAAAAACAACATCGTGATCTGGCATTAAAAGATGAGGGTAGCAGCAGCTGGTTTACCCAGATAAACCTACAGAAATACTCCCTCCCTTCTGCCATCGACCTGACTGATAACCCCCTTGGTAAGCAATGCTGGAGAAATATGGTTTAGGAGGCAGTTAACACATGCTGGCCCAAAACATGGTAAAAGGTGAAGCTAATCAACCCATCACTCAGATACCTCCACATCCAAGACAACCCTCTGCTGCAGGCACACCACTTATGGACATCCGCTTCAACCTACCCAAGAGTGGTAGCCGAAGCATCCATCAAATCAAGGGTTCCAACATACTCCAAAACACTGCAAACTAACAGCCACAAGTTCAACCAACACTCTGTCTACCCTATCTGCCACCTCTGTAAAGGACAAGTCGAAGATAGAAAGCACTTCCTTCTTATACCCCCCTCCCTACAGTGCAAACGTGATAAACATCTCCATAAAATCCTAGGATGTATTCAGTCTTGTAGTGCAGGTGCAGCTAATATCCTTAGAAATGACATACTGTAACTCGTGCTGCAGTATGTTTTCCATTGCAGTGCTCAAATCATAAAGATCACTTTTGACTTGAGCAATGATCAAATCCAGGAAATGTAATGCTTCAGTAGAAGCTTTATTTGCGACTTGCATCGTCCGAGTGCAAGGCTTCTAACTTCTACGAAACCCGCCTGTACCTAAGAACTCAGTATAGTATTCCTGCTACACTTCCAATAACAATGTACATATTTCTAGAATGTAGGAATGGTCCTAGCCTCCTTCTCAGCATCGCAATCAGTCCTCTTAACTCTTAATGCTAGGAATGGATCAACATTCTGTATATATTTGTAATTAAAGGATTTATTTTTTCATACTCTACGAATGCATTGTGATGGTATTCGGGTGGAAACTAGACGGTACACCACAGTACCCTCCACCACCTCCACCAGGTTATAATCATATATATATATATATATATATATATATATATATATATATATATATATATATATATATATATATATATATATATTACCCAGACCACATAAAGTACTGGAGAGAACATCAAATCAACAACAGCATGGTGGAAGCTCTGTTAGGGTGGTACATGTTGTATGGATTTTTTAATAGAAAACAGGCTGCATTCTCTGGATCTGTTCCACCTGCTTGATCTTGGTCATTTGTTGAGGGTTCCGTATGGTGGATGCATATTCCAGCTTCAGTCTTACGACGTGGAAGTAGGTCCTTTTTGTTTTACTTTGGATGGACAATTCCTTCAATTACACTTAAGAAATTCCAGCACACT
The DNA here is from genome assembly GCA_029931535.1 of Margaritifera margaritifera. Lineage (NCBI taxonomy): Eukaryota > Metazoa > Mollusca > Bivalvia > Unionida > Margaritiferidae > Margaritifera > Margaritifera margaritifera. Next base: position 8,293,565 of record JAQPZY010001696.1, on the reverse strand, counting down.
TGAAACTTTGTTGATTATGTTGTTAATATGTAGGTTGTACTTCAAGTTGTTTCTTTAATTCTACACCAAGGTATGGATGGTGCTGCGCAACATCAAGAGCTTGGCCTTCAATGATACAGGTTAACTGCTTCTTAGATGTTTTACTAAAAACCTGCATGATGGCGCATTTCTTTATGTTAAACTCCATATGCCATGTCTGGTTCCATTTAACCAAAATGTCAAGATCTTTCTGTAGAAGCGGTGATCACTGTAGTCATCTATTTGTTATTACACTATGCAGTCATCGGCAGAGGCGGGGAGTTGCATGTATGTTATCGGTGATGTCATTTATGCAGATCAGGAACAGAGCTGGACTAAGTACTGTCCCCTGGGGAATGCCAGATGATACAGGAGCGTTTGTTGACTTCGGCCATGTATGAAAGATATAATCGATCTATGGGTGTCTCCTGTGACTTCATATTACTTGTTTGACAGTCTCTGTTGTGGGACATTGTCAAAGACTTTGGAGAAAACTAGCATGGCCATATCGACTCGAGTGCCTTTCTTCAAGTTTCTGACAATATCATCGCTGGTCATAAGGAGCTGTATTTCGCAGGACCTTTTGGCTTTAAATCCATACTGGTTTTCATCCAGGATGCTCTGATTGTCAGGTGGTCCATTACATGGAAGATTATGATGTGTTCCAACATGTTTGATGCAATCACAGTTAGTGATACAGGGAGATAACTTTCTGGTTTGGATCTATATCTATTCTTGAAGATAGTCATGATGTTAACATTTTTTCACTTATATGGTACCAATAGAGAGTGTTGATAGATTGATGCAAGGACTGGTGCTATTATTTCCTGTCTCATTGAGGACTAATTTTGGCATTTTATTTGGACCACATGTCTTCTTGGAATTTAGTCTTCTAATGCATATTTCCACACCTCTGATAGAAATATGGATCTTTGGCATGGGATTCACCTTTACTTGGGATGTTATACATATCCTCCATTGTAAAGTCAGACCTGAATTGTTCATTCAACATATCTGCTTTTTCCTGAGCAGTGTCTGCTGCTATGTCATTTGATTAATAAATTCCTACGCTCGTGGTGTCTTGTTTTCTAGATTTCATGTATTTCCAACAATTTTTTGAGTTATTATCTATTTCTGGATTCAGTTGGTTGTCTATGGGTTCTGAAGTGGTTGAACAAGGCACCCTTCCAATCACTGTATAGAGTCTCGCTGACTCATTTTTCATACAAGACCTGCTTCCTAGTCACTCTAGCTTTAGCAGGCAGAATCAGTGAAATTCACACCTTTTTGGTCGACGCGAACTATCTGTAATTCTGTCACGATGGTTCTCTCATTATGGCCCCTGGTTTCACTGCTAAGATTCCAGCTCATGTAAAATCAGTCTTTTATATGAAAACTGTTCTCTTCTTTGGATCCTTCATCCCAAGGACGTCTTGATGACCCGATAAGTGCATTAAAGTGGTAACTAAAACATACTTAGTCAGTCAGAAGAGTGAGATCCTGCTGTTTCTTACCATTGAGAGAAGAAAGGGATCCACTGGGTTATTCATTCAGAATATAAGGAATTAACCAGATACGAGCTTCTTACATATATATCGGCTCATGAGGTTGGGGTAGTCGCCATCAGCATTGCATTAGAGTGAACCGTTTCCTGCATGACATAATTCAAGTCATGGGATTGAGGTTTGATGCAGCATTATCCAGCTTCTATGTGAGAGACCTTTCACAACAAAATGCTCAATTTGACCTGGTGATACCTATATTGGCAGTGTAACAGGCTACTGTCCTAGGTCACACAGCACTTCGTAATGACACGAGTTACTCTACTTCCACTTGCTCTGTGGGAGCAAAAACAGTTTCCTCAAGACTGACTTTTCCATTGATCTGAATGTGCTAGGTAGTTCATGTTCTCCTAGCATATTAGGATCAGCTAAGTATTATAGAAAAAACATACTTTACTCTAAAATTATTGTTCCCTACAACAGCAGACTTAATTTGTAAGTTAGTTACACATTGTTACACTAACCATCAGTGAGTACCTTTTGCATATTTGCTGACCATTAGTTTGATTGCATGATGAGCTGTTGTTTACTGTCAGTCCATTGGCTCAACACATATGACATTAATAATGGACAAACATTAAGATATTTAAACATCCAAAAAGAACTTAGTAATAATAATTGAAGAAAAACATACACAACCTACTTCTTGTAGGTAACATTGATCTTAGAGTATTTGCACTTCAAGTCCAAATAAAAAGCTGGTCATTCATGTTTGGAATAACCAGAATTGTCAGAAAGTGAGTGCGTACAGAATACCCACCACCTACAAGATATGAAGTGTACATACAATTTAAAAAATGGGGAGATAACTCTAAAACAACTAATCTGACAAATATGATACCAAGTTTCATGAAATTCTCTCAAACGGTTTTGGAGATATTAAACGGACAAAACTGTGATGGGCAGACACAATGTGTAGTAACAAGAGTACCTTGATAGAACTGAAAATCTATCGGCTTAAAAGAATTTTCAGAAATCCAACATAAGGTCATTTCTTCTTTTTAACTGCAGAGTATTGGAACCATCTCCGATAGTTTTGAGAAGCTAAAACATACCAAATTTGGTAACAAAACTATTTCCTTATGTTTGAGCTAACATGTCTATAAGATACCTGTTAGTGCAGGATAAAATTCTTTACCATGGCCTCTGACCTTGAACCTGATATCATGGACTGATCATTGAACTTATCTGAAACAATGTCAACATATAACCACATGCTATGTTTTGATAAATCTCTAAGTAATATTTCCTGGAAACAAAAGAAAGTCATTGAAGTGGTATTCTTCAGATGTATCCACAAACTGGGTTAAATGATAAAAATTCATTCATACTTGTTTATGTTATCATGCTACAAGCCAGTACAGCTAAAAACTTAAGACAATTAATCTTAAATCAATATCCGAGTATGGACTAACAAAATGTGCATTGTAATGTAAGTAAGTCTGGTCAAAATTCACTTCTATATGTACCAGTCATAAACTCAAAGAACAACTTAAATGCAAGCAATGACCTTTGATCCCAAGGTTAATTAGGTTTGGTTTTCAAAACTTTTTCACAAAAGTTACGGATATGCTGGTGGTCAGATCTGCACCATTTTCATTCACTACCAATTAAATATTACAAGAAGTGTTTTAATGAAAACCTAACATCAATGCCACAATTCATGCAAGAGGAGTAGTGATTGCTATGTTGCCATGTTGGCGGTCAGATAAGCACTATTTTCATTAAAACTAGCTACATACATGTATTGCTATAGTGTTTTTGTGAAAACCCTGTTCAGGAGAAGTAGCCATATGAAGATTTTCAGGATGGCCATCAAAGCAGACATTTTGGAGGTTGTATCAGCATCATTTTGATACAGGAACAACTATATATTGCAGGAAAGTAGAAGTTTTTAAAAGAAAAACGTTGGTAAAGCCATCTGTTCTTCCGAAGTTTCTTTTACAAGATTTGTCTTAATTAGGGAGGTTGAATTGGCAGAATTTTCATTTTGGACCAACTACATATAGTGACTTGTGTTTAAGTGAAAACCACATGTCAATATGATCATTCCTTAAGGAGGACAATTGATAACAAGATTTTCAAGATGGCCACCATACCAGCCATATTGTATGTCAGATGGCATAATTTTCATTAAGTACCAACCATACATGATTAGAAGTCTTTTGGTGAAACCCCATGTAGCTATAGCCATCTGCTAAAGAGAAGATGTAATAAATAGATACGGTGGCCATGTTGGAGATTTGATAGTCTTTTAGTGAAAACCGCAGATATGATCATCTGTTCAAAAAGGGTAGTCATAAGATTTTCAAGATGGCCACCATGGCATCCAGATTGGATGTCAGATCAGTACCATTTTCATTTTGGACCAACTGGACATCATAAGAAGTCTTTTAGTGAAAACCTCATGTTGATAATGACCATCTGTTCAGCAGTCATAGCAATAGCAAGATTTGAAAGTGGCAGCCATATTGGATGTCTGAGACCATTTTCATTTAGGATCAACCAGACCATGGGATGAATATGTTTGCAAAGTTTTGTGGCAATCCTCCCAGTAGTTTAGGAGTAGCAGCAATAATAAACTTGTGCCAACAGAAAACAGAAAACAGATGCTGGACAAAAGGCCATTTGCATAAGCTCTTCCAATCTGTGACCAGTAGAGCTAAATATGGGGATTACACTTAACATGCTGATCAGACTCCTGTTTATTACAGAACAAAATTTCTAGTCAAAATACAAAAGCATACCAAGTTTCATGAATATATTTCTACGAGTTCAGGAGATATTAGTTAAATGAAAATGTGACGGAAAGACAGATGTTAAAGTCCCCCAAAACTTTGCGGCGGTATAAATTAATTTGTCTGGGTGTTATTTACTAGCGCATGCATACTACATTGGAAGGGTCAGATATTAATTGATATACATGGATACAACTTTCAATATATAAGTAGGTGAGACAAACACCACCAAAAAAAAACCCCCGACTGAAATGCAACAAAGGTTTTTTTACAGGCATTATTTACTTCTGTATGAATGAGTAATATCTGAAAATGGAAATACTTTTATAAACCAGAAGTCTGAATAATTGCGCACAACCACTCAGAGTTAGAAATTAAGGCACACATCAAACATTAGTATGATGTATAATTTATTCTACAAGACGATATGGAAGTAAGGATGTCATATCTTTAAATTACTGTCAAGAAATCCACTTTTTGACTTTTGATAAAACAAACTCTATTTTCTACACAGGTAGTAATGTCAGATTTATGTGGCTGAAGATGTCTATGGTGACGAAGTGTGCTGAATGATGGAACTTTGTTCCATGCACACACATACAAAAAAGACAACTAAATAAATGCAGGACCAGGAAAGAAAACACAAGATTGTCATTTACATATTTATATTGTTTAATGAACTTTCACAAAACTGTGCCTAATGAAGCAAAACAAGACAAAACAATAATAAATCATTGTCATAATTTCAAAAAAGATCTTTGGACGTAAGATTCACCCTGTAACTACAGATATCATTTATTAATACAAAACATATCATTAAAGAAAATTTGAAGAAAAAAATGAAACTGTCAAACATTATCTGATGATCAGTCGAAGGAGAATGTCTTTATGCTATAGCACTGTTATACATGAGCTAGTAGCAATTATTGATGCTTTCAGCAAATATACTAGGATGTGATATTGCCATGCCAAAGGAATATGGGTAAACACCCTGATCCAAGGAAGATGTGCACATATCTAACGCTTCTTCTAGTGTGTCTGAATCACAAAGGTTCCACAAACATGCTTTACTTGCTCAAATGCTTGACTACTTTCTATTTTACTTGCTAAACTGTTGCTTGATTGCTTGCCTTTCTAGCTTGCTTGCTGAATTGCTTCTTGATTGCTTACCTACTTTCGAGCTTGCTTCCCAAATTGCTGAGTGAATAGTTAAATGAGCTGTATTATACATGGTAAATTCTTGGCCAAATAAAATAACAAATATACAAAAAAGAAACTGAGTTGAGGAAACGAAAAGTAGACTTCTATCTCAAAAGCTACAAGTACAATCTATGTGAATGCAATACTGAAACTAGCATAATTAAAAACTGATAAAACAGTCTGGAAAGTTTCAATACAAGCATTCCATAAAAACTTGTAATATTATCTTAACTCTTTGCAATTACAAAAATATTTAAATCTTTAACTTGGAAAGGGCCATTTTCATTTTGTCCATATCAATTGGGGAAAATTCTGTCATACTCTTTTTCTCAATCAACAACAAAACATGACAGGCATACAGAGAGACATATTTACTGACAGATATGATAAAGAAGCAGGATGACAGATTCAAATATGATAAACATACTGACAGAATTAGACATGATAGGCAAACAGGTTGAGAGTTAGACATGATAGGCAAACAGGCTGACAAATTTATACATGATAGACAAGCAGGTCGACAGATTTAAAACATGTCTTTGCTCTGATGGTCAATATCAAACAATTTAAATTACATTTTGTGCTAAGGAAAATTGGAAATGTGATATAATTGGTACCTACAAATTAAAACTGCTAGTCATTATGTGTACAGGTGTACTGACATTTCCATCTGATTAAACAAACTATAAATGCACACTGTGCTTTTAACTGCAAAAATAAATAGCAAACCATCTTTTTTTCAGGTGAGTAGCTTACAACTTATTCTTCAGTAATAAGTAAAACCAAAAATGACCCCCACTACAACATATATCACTAAATACTAACTTGATGATGTAATTACAGAACATGCTCTAGAAAAATTATACTTAAGCGAGACATGAAGAATAAATCACAACATCAATGCATTTCTTTGAGACACATGAACATTTTCACTGACTGCAAAACCTTCAACATTTATTCTCACAGCATATAAAAACACACATAAAGGTTACTGGACACAAAGGGATAATGTAAACAATGGAAATATGCATCATATGCAAAGTAACTTTGTTCCCATTCAAATGTCATGCATGCCATTGTTGTTCATAACTGTTATTTTGTTTTTTACAGTAATTATTTCCAAAAACAGATAATTTAAGAAACTATTTCACATGCTTTAAAAACCGTTGTTTTAATTTTTTGGTTTATTCAAACTTACAATAACCCAATCTCTTCACAATTCATCCTATACAGGTAATGCCATCAAGTGGCAAGTGATATGAAACATGGATTAAAATAATCTACTGTTATATTATAAGAAAGCAATTCCTACCTTCTCATATGAAAAGAAAACTCTTTAATTATTTCCCTGGACATTTTTTAATACTGGCTATAGAGTGATACTGAAATTAAGTTGACATATCTCACTACAGAAAAACATCTAAAGAACATTTGGATCAATGAGTGTTTTTTGTAAATGGTTTTAAAGCAAAAATAAGTTTAAAATTTGTATCAAAATAGACAATAAAATTCACAAAAAAAAAAAAAAAAAAAAGAGACAGTACAATACTGACATGGAAAAAACAATACAGTGAATTTGTTTATTATCAGGAGTATAAATTTTCGTTCTTTTTTTTTAAAAAATGACACTTTGCTCAATATCTGCATTTACTGATTGGAGCATGATTCATATTGTTTCCACAGAAGGATACATTTTTTCATTGGGTCCTTAAATTTGTGGTTTATAGCAACCGTGAAAAAATCGATGAAAATTGATAAATAATAAATTGACAGTATATTGAGTATATTGACTCTATTCAGATGAGAACTGAAGTAGCACCTTAAATATGATATTATCTGGATATGATCATTGATAAAATAAAACAGAACAGACTTTGAGCAATGACAATTTTGAAATAACATTACCAATTTATGGTCCCAATGGATTTACATTCAAAGAAGTCAAATTTACATTTGAATAATCCTTCAAGAAAAGATTTTTCCATACATGGAATTTGGTATTGTATAAACAAACAAAACTGTAACAAAAAAGGCACAAAAATATACATTCAACATATATATGGTAGAATAAATTACAAGCTTATTACAGCTTCAAGTCTGTCGACATGAGTATTTAAAAAAAAGAATGTCACTCAAGTATAACTGATATGATTGCTCATGTAGCTCACTGCAAATATACAACAATGCTCAAGCATAAACAAATAAAACAAAATCAGAACAGGAGTGCCTTGAAGGGACTGATGTTCTATTGGCTGAAATGAATTTCCAGAAATTCAAGACCATTTCTTCCTTTTAACTGCTGAGTGTTGAAACCATCTTTGATTTTCTTCAGCAGTAACAAGATTTCCAAATTAGTGGTTGTGGGGACATATTGGATGTCAGCTTGGCACCATTTTCATTTAGGACCAACAAGACATCATAAGAAGTCTTCTGGTGGAAACCCCATGTTGATATGACTTTCCATTTTGGAGGAGTAACAATAACAAGATTTTCAAGATCAATGCCATGGTGTCCATATTCTATATCCAATTGCAATAATACAATAGCACCATTTCTATTTAGTATCAACTAGACATCATAAGAAGTCTTTCAGTGAAAACCCCATGTTGATATAACCATCCATTCAGGATAAATAGCGATAACAAGAATTTCAAGATGGCCACTGTGGCAGGTACATTGACTGTCTGAATGGCACCATTAGGACCAACTAGACATCATATGAAGTTGTTTAGTAAAAATCTCATGTTGATACAACCATCCATTCAGGAGTAGTAGTGATAACAATATTTTCAAGATGGCCAGTGTGGTGGTCATAATGGACATCAGATCGACATCATTTTCATTTTGGACCAACTATACCTCATAAGAAGTCTTCTGGTGAAAACAGCATGGCAATATTCCTTTTCATTCAGGAGAATTAGCATTAACAAGATTTTCAAGATGGCCCCTGTGGTGGCCTCACTGGACATCAGATTGGCACCATTTTCATTTAGGACCAACTAGACATCATAAGAAGTCTCCTGGTGAAAACCCTATGGCAACATTACTTTTATTTCAGGAGAAGTAGCGATAACAAGATTTTCAAGATGGCCACCACTGTGGCGGTCATATTGGACATCAGATCAGCACCAGTTTCATTAGGACAAACTAGACATCATAAGAAGTCTTTTAGTGAAAACCCCATGTTCATATGACCATTCATTCTGGAGAAGTAGCAATAACAAGGTTTTCAAAATGGCCACTGTGGTGGCCATATTGGACATCAGATTGGCACCATTTTCATTTAGGACTAACTAGACACCTTAAGTCTTTTAGTGAAAACCCAACATTGATATGACCATCCATTCTTCTGGAGTATTGATAACAGGTTTTCAAGATGGCTGCTGTGGCGGTCATATTGGATATCAGATTGGCACGATTTTCATTTAGGACCAACTAGGCATCATAATAAGTCTTTTGGTGAAAACCCCATGTCAATATGAGTTTCCACTGAAGAGTAGCAATAACAAGATTTTCAATATGGCCACTGTGGTGGCCATATTGGACATCTGATTGGTCCCATTTTCAGTTTGGACCAGCTAGACATCATAAGAAGTCTTTTAGTGAAAACCCCATGTTGATATGACTGTCCATTCAAGAGGAGTAGTGATAACTAGATTATTTTCAAGATGGTCACTGTGGTGGCCATATTAGATGTCCAAGTGCACCATTTTCATTTAGGACAAACAATACCATGAGATGAATGTGTGTGAAAAGTTTCATGGCAATCCTCAAAGTAGTTTAGAAAGAGTAGTGATAACAAACTTGTGCTAATGGATGGACAGATGGCATATGATGGACAACAGATCATCCCATAAGCTCTTCTGGTCTATGACAAATAGAGTTAAAAAAATTGTTTAAGCAAAGCAAAGGTGAGAACTTTTCTAGATGTACATGAGTAGGTGAGAAATTTTCTATCTTTGAATGAGTAAGTGATAAAAGGAATATACTGTTAAAATATGCCTGCAACAGTGGAATTCTAGTGATTATTTCTACAAGTGTCCTTAAGGTAGTCCAACATAATAATTTATACAATTATTCAACAAAAAACACTATGTCATCTGGGCTGCATTCAATAAGAAAAACCTTCTGCACTATTAGGTCAGAAAACAGTCAAATTTATCAAATGGCCTGCTACATTTAGGAACATAACATAATATCATGCCAGTGCACACAATTTTCCAGAAGTCTTTTATTTCCTTTAATTTGAGACATAAATGTGGATTATTGACTTTATTTATATTTAGAAAAGTTAGATTTGGCCATAATCAAACAGTTTTGAACCATTTGGACTGACTGTTTATAGAACATAAATGGTGCACAAAATGCACAGTCCACAAACCAGGCATCTACATGTTAGCCTTAGAAACCCCTTTAGATTCTTCATCGTAGCAAACTGTTAAGTATGTGAAATCACAGCTGCTTATTTTCCTGCACCAGAAATGCCCTTACTAAGCAACTGCTTTTGCTTCTGTTACCATAAACTGGCTTATCATAACTAATGGCTGAATCTTTCAAATTTTTCCATGCAAAATATTTCTTAGTTAATGCAGGTTAGATTTATCATCAGAAAATCACAACTCAAGATATTAGTGCCTTTTCATTTGCATTAGTTCTATTCATTAGCTTCACAGTAAAAAAAGAAAAAAATCACAAATTACAAATACAAAGTCCTTTGTATTCATATATTCTTCTAGTCTTTAGCAACAAATAAATTTCCAATTTAAAAACTTTAAAACAGATCTTTTAAGAAATCTTGAAATATTCCTGTGCCGCTGTCCAGTGTTGTACAGGAAATCGAGATGAAAGTGTAATTCTTACTTCTGCTCCTTCCTTGTCTTTGTTATCTGGAAATTAAAAAAATCCAGTAATTGCTCTATTTACATCTGTAGACACATCATCAATTACATACAAAATCCTAGCAAATCTGAGTATTTACTGTTTGATCTAACTGTAATTTCATGTTGCAAATAACAAAAGTCATGGTCTTATAGTCAGGAAACTGTTAGAGCACAAAATTGTAGCCCCATGCTTAAACTTCACAAATTTTGATCCCCCACAGCTTCATTCTAAGAAAGGTTAGAATCACAAAAACTTTGGGATTTTCCAATTGTTTGTAATTCTACATACTGTGTATACTCGCATATAAGCAGATACCAACTGCAAACTGCATAGACCCAGATCTGCTGTCGCATAATGCGCTGGCAGATCTGGGTCTATGCAATTTGTAAGGAATAATCAGTAGAACAAACAACACAGACCTTGATCTGCTGGCGCATTATGCAACGGCAGATCAGGGTATATGTTGTTTGCATTTGGACCCGATTTATACGTGAGTATATACAGTACATGCCAAGCTTCAATGCAACTAAGCCACTCTAAGTATGATTTTTAACTTTGAAGCTTTTAGTTTGAGTTCACTTTTTGTGTTCAGATGTTTTGTGTTTTGTTACTATGGAACCATGTCCCATAGTCATGAAACAGTCTGAACACAAAATATGAGCTCGTGCTCAAATTTAATTTTTTTTCCCTCAATCTTCAATACCTTTGCTCCATGTGAGGTTTGAAACAGGAAAGTTATGGGGAAATCTTATTATAAGTATCTCTATGTATATGTCAAATTTCAAAGTTCTATCAAGACTCAAAGTATTTGTTTTTAATTTTGGAGCTTTGAGGGTGAGTTGAATTTCTGTGCTCAGACAGTCGAATGACTAATTCTGGTTTTCCAGCACATTATGCAAAGGCAGCTATGGGTCAACACTGTCTGTATTGGATTCAGTTTATGATTGAGTAAATATGATATAATGCAGAATTATTTCTGAGTTCCATGGCTTTAGATCAAAGACCAAAGGAGTGCAAGCAATTTTTAAAAAAAATCTTAGCTACACATCATCAGCTGAAAATAATATCTTCAAAAACATATTTAATTTTGTTATAATCACTCTTTTTTGTTGTTGCAACATCTTTTATTTTCTATGGAAAAAACATGAACTGAAGATAAAAAGTCCTTGTCTAATGAATAAATGTAAAGCTAAAAGTTTCATTTTTGCATTTTCCCCCAAAACAAATATGTCCACCTTGCAATAAGCCAGAGTTATGCTATGAATTCTACCATTTTACCACGGAAAGATTTCAGTTCCAGTCAGGTCTACCTCCAATGGAAAAAGGCATCTGCCTTTTTGAGTCAACCTTCATTAGAATTTATATTGACAGGAATAATAATTAATTACATGTTATAACTAGGGCAACAGAAATATGATTTAGCATGCATACATGTATGTTACTGGTTATTGATAAATCTTTTGCTTTTTTGTTTTCAAGATACAGGGACTACCAGAAATCATTTAATTTTCATTGAATCAATTTATCTCATTAATTTGTGATGGAAGGACATCCCAAAAGTAACCTCATTCAACCAAACTCGTGCAACTCCGAGAGATCTACACAGAGCAAGAGTCTGGTAAAGGTTTACACAAAAGACTGAATTACTGAATATTAGGCTTACCATAAATCTGGTCAAATTACTGATTGGTCTACAGACAACTTTCATTATAATAATCATTAAGGTCTAGTTCACTTCATACAATGGTAAAGTTGTGTATATACACTGTGCATGCTTGATATGAATGTGATAACTCATCTACACCAGCATGCATGATGTATGTACAGCAATACCTACTGTTAAGTGAATTTGGGTCTAATGAATATTCAAGTGAAAGGTCAAACAGCCAGGTCACTTTGGTTGAGTATAAGCATGCACAATGTTTTCATTTTTGTTTTTATTTTCAACTCAGTAATCAGAATCTTTCAAGACAGAACTGATTTTTGCTTTGGCATCAAAAACTTCATGCAATTGTGATACAAAAAGATGAACGACATATATTGGTAACAATACCATATATACTCGGGTATAAACCGATACCAACTGCAAACTGCACAGACCCAGATCTGCCGTTGCATAATGCGCCAGCATATCTGGGTCTATGCAGTTTGCAAGGACTAAACAGTAGAACAAAAAACATAGACCCTGATCTGCCAGCACATTATGCAATGGCAGATCAGGGTCTATGTTGTTTGCATTTGGACTCGGCTTATACGCGAGTATATACGATAAGTTGTGTAGATCTTAACCAGACTCTTGCCCAGCATTGATCTTTCAGAGTCATGCCTGAATCTGGTTGAACGAGGCTAGATCCAAATGTGTCATTTAATAATTTCATTAGAATTATAATGTAACACAAGTACCCTGGTAGTTATGTTAATAATTGCCTTCCTTGTGTACAACCGATGTTGCAATGGAATAGCTCTAATCAAATACTGTAAAGGCAGATGACCTGCAAAATTATGTTGAAATATCAGACTATAGAAAATGCTAAATGTTCAAAGACATACCCTTCTTTCCTGTTGGTGCAGATGGTATTTTGCTTAACTGAGTCTCCAGTTGTTTCTCCTGGGAATGAAAAACAGAATTTTTACTACAAAGAGCATAATTACAGGTTATGTTTATAGCAATTTTTACAGATACAAATACTCATAGTAAAAAAGAAATTTGCTATATTACAAAACAGATCAAAATAGAAGGCAAAACTAATTTCTTGGGGGTCATGGCAAACTCCTTTTGCATGTTATGTAAAATGCAAAGAAATTACTATAACTACCTTGATGAAGCTGATCTAAAACAAACTAAAAATTAGCCAAATTTTTAATAGGACCAAGGATGTGTAACCATTTAAATTTGATATATCTATTCCATTTACTATACATTATTTAAGTAGCTGAAACTTGTTCATGGCTCCTGGAGCCCTTGCGACTCTTTTCATGGACTTTTGAAGAATTTCCATCATCTTTCATCTTACCTATTTCAACAATGCTTAAATCTTTATAACTGTGGTATGCACAGCATTTTTCATTTGACATTAGTAAAGCAATTATTGTCTTCAAAGCCAATCCTACTAAAACAGGAGTACTGTGAACGGCACATTATATACCTGCCCCTAAATTAATAGCCTTCTTCTTGATCCCAAATGCAAACCATCCACAAAGTTTGGTCCAGGTTTGTGATGTAGAACTAATGTTTTTGTGAGGAAACCATTTTTCTTCTTTCAGTCAAAGTGACCTTGACCTTTGACCTCAAAATATTGAAAGAGCCTTATTATCAGAAAAAGAAACTATTCCTAGTAACAGACCACAGAAACCATGCCACAGGCTATGTGGGATGAAATCCCTCCAAGCAAAAAAACCTCAATCATCTCCAAAAAAGGTATTCTATCTAAAATTCATATAGATTAAGCGAGATCCAAGGCGCAAGCTGGTGGTTATAAATCTTGTTTGATCATGAAGTTCTTTTCAGGCTAAATATGTTAAGTGTTACAAATTGTTAAGGACAAAATAGTGTTCTAAATTTGACAAAATTATAGGGGAGTGTACTTTGATAAAATGCTGTAGATTTCATTCTTGTAACTTGATGCATGAGTGTTATTTATTTGACAACATTTTCGTTCTACCCACTAGTATGAAATTATGCTCAAAAGTGTTTAAATTTTGAATACCTGCTCTGTGAAGTTGGCGCTTACCTCAATAAAGTTGGAAAGAAGTGTACAGCTTAGTTCCTGCTCCAAAATTACCCTGTTTGCCTGGTTGTTATAGCAACAGGAGATAAGTGTTGGGAAAAGGACAATTGTGAGGCGGGGGTCGCTGAAATACTGGAATGGGAGGGAACACAGTTGTTGTAGAACGGTTGGTGCCTGTCCTGACTGAATCAAGACCTGAAAAAGAAGAAAAAAAAGCCCTGGGCTGCATTCTTTTAGCAAAAACGTTACCTGGCAACTTCAAAGTGTCATATACAGTACGCACATTGTGGATTATGGAAAATCCATGTTCCCACAGTCCACAGTGGAACTTAACCCTTTCACGCTGTTTTTTTGTCATGGACCAGATATATTGGTCCGTCGTGGATTGTCCACATTGTGGCTCATAGTGGACAGATTAAGTTTTATTGCCCCAATTAGAAAGTTGCAGCAATATAATTATGTAATAGTGGACATCCACTACATTACATAGAACTTATGTCAGCTCAGCTACAGTACACAGTACAGGTTGCTCTTTTAAGTTGTACACAATGCCGTTTAATATTCAACGATGCACCCACTAAAACACATTCACATATATGTATTGCGAGAAATGAAAGATAAATTTCTGCGCAAAGTTTAATGATAGTCATTTTAATGAGAGAGAGAGAGAAAGAGAGAGAGAAAGAAAAGGCAAAAATAACTCACACGTAAGAATTAGCGGGTTTCATTCCATTAATAAAATAAAAAATGCTGTGATTTATTTTTTCATTCCCCCAGTCACTTTTAAATTGTTGGCTTAACATGTTCATATGAAATATACACAGTGCTGTCCAAAATACAGCCTCTAATAATCCAGCCTCTGTTTAGTACTTGTGACCCAAATATATATGCCCATCCGACGCATTTTCTCGGGAACTAGACACGTATTTACTTTTACCACAGACCTACTGTTTTTATGCAGACTCCATGAAGCATGTGATGCTGCATTCTATAACAGCTTAAAAAAATATACTTAGGATTGCTGGTTTGGTCATCTGACAAGTTTAATATTACCAAATGGATGGATGCAAGTGATGAAAAAGCTTAATCACTTATATTTTAGGAGATAAAATTGTATGTATTATTTTCAGTTGATGCAGAAACAACTTCATTTGGTACAATACATTCTTTCAGTGCACATGACAAATAATGCAAAACTGTTCCAAAATGTCAAGCAAATATTGTTTATCAGTTTAGTTACTAATTTGTTACATTTTGACACAATTATCCTTTTTAAGTAGTTGACATGAATACAAATAAAACATTTTGTCGCCAAAGAACACAGACCAAATGTGTATTTATACAGGGTTTAGCAATTAGGCCAACAACGTGAAATTACTGAAATTATGTCCATAATTACCCAAATGGCACTGAATCTTTGGGAACCAAAACTAAGCTTATAGTTACTTGAACAAACTCTGGACTCCAAAGTTGAATTAAAAGCAATAATAATCCAAGGTTAACTGTCTGAAGATATACATGTATACAGTGTAGAAAAAAGGGTCGGGCCAGCTAGTATGTGTGGATTGGGTGGGGTGGTGGTGAAATGGGTGTTGTTTTTTCTTCCATACTGCAGTAGCAGGTAATTTCTCCTAGACATCCATTATATCATCATCATCATCTTTTGAAATTCAACGAAATGCTTACTATATAAGCAAACTTAGTTGCAAAATGGGTATCTGTGTTAGATACGATTGTGTTTACTGTATAATAAATAACCTCCAGTTTTGTATTCCAGTTTGGTTTTTATAAGTGGAATTTCTTCATATTCATACTTCGTTTTCCTCTTGTTTAACTTGTACTGTATTATGGACAAGTTGAACACATAATTTCCATCAATAATGCCTTGTATACTGCCCCAAACTGCTAAGTCACGTGTTTGCCAAATCTATCACTAATTGCATTGATTGCTATTAATACATGGCTTCATATTTTTAATGGCTTTAAACAGGTATTCCTGGTAGAACTTCTTTATTTACTCCGAACTGGAGGTGGAAGAGGTTTTGACTTCAAAGGTTGTAAATCCCAATTATTTCCTGTTTATTTTGAACCGTTCATATTAATTCTAAGGTCGTCATGAATATTGTCACTGTGTTCAGTTTGATTATTGCAGTAATGCTGGCTCATTCAACTTTCAATATATTCAATTTCTGAAGCGTTAAGTTTGTACATGTTAATTATGACCAGATTTGACTATAGATAATAAGAAAATAAGAAAAGCACACTAATAGCAGGTTAATAACCCAATCAATTATATACATTCTTTTTAAATACAAATTGCTAAGCAGAAATATACTTACCGGGTATTTACTTATTCTGAATAAAGAGCAGTATAAAAACTTTATTTCTAAATCTTGTCAGCAGACAAATTCCAAAATGAAGATAATTGCAGCACATTTCAAAAATGCATACTCTCTAATGATCAATGCCTGTTTCCGAGTTAACGATAAAGGCTATGGGTAACGTCGATCAAAAGTTAATAATATCTCTCTCTCTTTTTCATTTTTGCATATAATAAACAATTTTTATTACATAGAAGGATGCAGTTTTTAGAAAAAGAAAGCCTGTAGTGTAATAGAGTTTTCTTAAACATGTCATAGCTATGTGACTTATATTATATGAGCTGCATTGAAAGATTAAAGGGGAGAATACAAATTGAATATGGTTTGTTTTATATACTGCTTGAAACCAATTTTATGCTAAAATATCACAACTCAACCTAATCGCGTTTCTCAGTCCATATTACAAGTCCAAAGTTAATTTTTCCACAAACAACAAAAAACATTTCCATTCAGAAGATAATGTGTCTTCTGAAACATCGGTGCTAAAAAAAAAACATCGAAACTCTACACCTTCCTGACTGACCATTGATAATAAGCATTGCGGATGACTTCGTTTTTCACAAACTAATATCTTGTTAGTTTTATAGTGTTTGGTTTTGTGACAACAAGAAACATTTTTGTAAGTGTTTATTTTAAAACATTGACAAGTAGCTCCCAGGAACTGCCATATTTAAGTCATTTAAGACTTCCACTCTATTCGTTTATTATGCTACGGAGGGGGGGGGGTATGCTGGTAGAGAGAGACGTAGGGGATGGGATATAACTTGAAACAAACACACTTGTTCTGATTTTTAGCAAAATAGAACTTTAGATGTGAATCAAGGCCATTGCACATTTTTCTAAATTTAATTTAAACAGTTGGTCTCTAATTTGGAAAACAAAAAAATAATTCTATTTAGTTTTTCATATAACGCCAGAAACCAGTTTTACGTGACAATATGAGAACTTATCATCAATACGTTTCTCAGTCCAAATTTGTATTGCACAACCTAATATCTTTTAAATTTTAAGGTGTGTGGTTTTGTGACAACATTTTCATTTGCCAGTTAATGTGCATTTTGAAACATCGAAGCGCGACACTGAAAAGTAGCTGGTAGGATCTGTCCTGACAGATTCGAGGCAGGAAGCTACAGTAATAGAAATAGTGGCTGACTTCAAAGTAAGAATGCCACTCGTCAGCCAGTGCCTGGTGATGCATGTAGATTTGTACACAAAAAAAACCTTACAGAATATATCTTTTTTTCATTGAAATCACTTTGTTCATGACATGAATGGCCACTGATAGAGTGCAACAGTCAATACAGTGTACACAATTCTGCATATTAAAAAAAACTCTCATACTCTTTTGGAGAGCCTTAAAATTTATATGATTTCTTGACCTAGGATTTCGACCACCAAGACAATTTTAATGCTTTGAATTCAGAACTCGTCATTTTAGGATATCATCTAAATATGCATTTCTGTGTAGACAAATAATGTTAATATCTCAAATGATCAAGAATAAATTATCAAAATCAGAGTAATTTTCTATAATTTTAGTCCATCTTTATGTCCACCATCTTAAAATTTTTAAAACATTTATGCTTTCTTGAAAGCATATTTGATTGAACTCACAATAAATGTTCTATTGTGGGTAAGAATGTATAGCTCAACTTAATGTCTTTTGAAATGTGATACTGAAGTTCTATGTTATGACCTTTAAAACAGCTCTTATCATATGACTGTCAGTGTTAAGAACCGTGTAGTATGCTTGGTGAATATATAATTGATTACTATTTATGTAAATGCTCTGATATGAAGGCTAGATAGGTAAAGTTGGAGAAATTTCATGAAAAACATAGCTGTATGTTATGGTAAATAACAAAAACTAACAAACTTTGACCTCACTCACCTGATTTTCAGCATTCATAACAGTGAAGTATCCAACACAAAGAACAACCTCGTGAAGAAGTTCCTCTGATTGGTGATGAGAACAGTACCATATCAGGTAGCTTGCGATATGACGGAACTCAAGTGACACTCCTTCATCTCCAAGGGTTTTCTAAGGAAAGATGGATAAAGTTTTACTGAAGTTCAAGACAGGAATATTTTTTTACATTTTTCTTCTTTCTCTGTTGTGCCGATATATTTCAGTCCATCCTCCAGCCTTTCTCATCTGATTAAAAAACTGCCATTATAAACATCAAAACAAACCTGACAAATTTAATTCTACTTGACAATCATTGTATTACTTCCATTTGTGCTGCTGCATTAAAGCAACAGCTGGGTAAAAGAAGCAAGATAAAATTCAAATAGACTGTTTTAAATTCTCTATTAAGAAACCTAACAATGGCACCATTACAAAGAAGCAAGAGGTCCAAGTGGACCCTAGGTCACTCACATAGCTGACATCTGCTTCAATAGCCAAATGCAAGAGCAGTTGGTCAAGACATCTAGGTCAGTAGGATGCTTTCCAACTTGATTTCTTCAAATGAAGTTGATTTCATATATGACGAAAACAGTTGTTTCAAGGTTTCTCTATATTTTCAATACCTTCATCCATATCTGAAGGCATATCAGCATCATTTGTACAATACTGAAACCCTACATGCTAATATGCTTTCAGTCAAATTTAGTTATATTTTGAAAAGTTGTTTTTGAGAAGAAGCTGTTGAAAGGCTTTTCCCTTTTTAGTAACAACAGCCATATCTGATGGCAAATTGTCATCATTTGTACAAAATTAAAAGCCCTTCATACCAGGATGCTTTCTGTCAAACTTGATCAAATTCTAAAGTTGTTTAAAGGTTTTTATATTTTTAGTAATGATGACCATATTTGATGGCATATCATCATCCCTTTATGCCAGAATGCTTTCTGTCAAATTTGGTCAAATTCCATTAAGCTGTTTTTGAAAAGTCATCTATGTGTTTTTCAATTTTTTTTAACAGTGGCCATATCTGATGACATATTGGCATGATTTGCATAAATCTGAAAGGTCTTCATGCCAGCATGCTTTCTGTCAGATATGTTCAAATTCTCTTTAGCAGTTTTTAAGAAGAGGTAAATTCAAGGTTTTTCTATTTTTAGTAATGGTGGCCATATTTGATGGTGAATTTGCATAAGTTGGACAAATCTGAAAGCCCTTCATACCTGGATGCTTTCTGTCAAATTTGGTCGAATTCTGTTTGACCACTTTTGGGAAAAGTAATTGAAAGGTTTTTCTACTTTCAGTAACAGCAGTCAGTGGATCTGCATAATTTATACAAATGAAAAAGAAAGAACTTCATGCAAGGATGCAGTCTGCCAAGCTTGACTGAAATAATTTCAGTGCTTTTTGAGAAGAAGTTGACAACAGCAATTGTTGACAAATGCATGATATACAACAGATGATGCATGGTGGATGTTGTGCCATACTATAAGCACACTTGGCCTTATGGCCAGGTGATCTAAAATTGAGTCTTTATGTTTTTATTGAATTAGCCCTGAAAGAAAAGGATGATCAGTGCAACAACTCAATAAAATATTACTGTACACAAATAGGAACTACCTTATATACTCACTTATAAGTCAAAACCAACTGCAAACCGCACAGACCCAGATCTGCTGTCGCATAATGGTCTGAACTTATAAGCGAGTATATACACTAATGGTCAGAATTACTTTTAACGCAGTTATGGAACAACAAACAATATTCATACCTGATGCCAGTTACAAATTTAGACATACTGAAAATCTTTTTCTTGAGGAAAGAGAATGACAAACAAAAACACTGTTCCTTTAATGCACATTTCTTATACACATTTAAGTATTCTTTTTTAAAAAAATGCCTTGTGATTTCTATTAAGAAATAAAAGTTTTCATTAAAATCTTGATTTATTACACATACAAATATATCTGGTGTATGATAGTGTTTCCTACATCTTATATAGATGATCACGAGTTACTATGAGACCATAGTGCCTTACTTGTAACATATCTATATCCAATAATGCCATGTGGTTAAGCATTCGTAAGCCTGTTGTAGCAACTGCTATTGTGTGTGTCGGAAACTCGGGTGGTGTAGCATCTCCACGATTGGGTGTGCCCGAATGCAACAACATGCCATAGAGTAGTGACACTATTCCCACCAATTCAGTAACCTCAAAAGTGGAGATCAGCTGGGTTGGATCTTCCATTTTTTTCTTCTGAAATATGCTGCTCTTTCTGAAAATGTACATAAAGAATACTAATGCAACTTTTATCCACAGTCTAAGCAAGGTGGATAAATCTGAGTATTTTCTACTTCCTCAGAAATTAGTTTACATCAATCTGGCCTGAAAAAATATAATCTAAATGTATGGTATGTTCTTGATCATGAAAACATGAAGCTTTACTTGCTCTGCAAAACTTTTGATTAGTCCTGTGCTGCATCAAAAAGCATTTTTTTTAGCCCACTACAAGAGTGATGTAAGAAATGAGTTTACGCCCACTACTGGAGTGGAGTAAGGAATGATTTTAAGCCCACTACAGGAGTGGAGTAAGGAATGAATTTAAGCCCACTATAGGAGTGGAGTAAAGAATGATTTTTTAAGTCCACTACAGCAGTGGGGTAAGGAATGATTTTAAGCCCACTTCAGGAGTGGAGTAAGGAATGATTTTAAGAAGAAAGAGAAAACAAAGGCAGAGATACATTATTCTAGAAATTGTAATTCTCTGAATTTTTCACTTTCATAGAAGGAAATTTCTTTTATATAATTGATGTAGAAGAATGTAAGTCTTAAAACTTTACATACTTGTCTTGAAATGAGAAAAAAAATCATTAGCAGCTAGTAAACATATTACATCTATCTACTTACATGAAATTTTATCAAAAGAAAAATGTTAAAATACAAATTTGACAAAAGTAATTCCAAACAAGAGTTTAATGAGCAGCACATTATATGTCCATCCCATATAGTCCTCTTTGTAAGCACTAGCTGGGAATGGTTGACTCTGAAGATTATTGACCAATGGGTCTCAATGACCTTAACCTTTGGTCAAGGTATGCAGTCTTGAACTAAACTTTATGTGCAGAAACAACTGTTTTCTTACTAGACTTACCATGACTGTGACCTCTGACCTTTAGACTCCAGAATCTTTATTACCCTAAGTGCAAGCCATGCATAGTTTGTTCAAGGAATTTAGTCTAAAACAAAAGTTTTTCTGCAAAACCTATTTTTCTTAGAGCCATTATGACTTTGACCTTTTACCTTTTGACCCCAAAAATCAACGAGCCTCTTCCATACCTTATGCGCAAGACCTCCACAAACTTTGGTCTGGAACTGAAGTTATCATGCAAGAACTTTTTTTTCTTTCAGTCAGAGTGACCTCGACATTTGACCCTAAAATCCAAAGGTTTTTTTCTTACCCAAAATATAAGTCATCCACAAACTAGGTGAAGGTACATGGTCAATAACTGAAATTTGTGTGCAAAAAATGTCCTTCTTCTGTCAGTGATCTTGACCTTTGACCCCAAAACTGATAGAGTTCTTTCTTACACCGAGTGCAAACCATCCACAAAGTCTGGTCCCAGTATGTGATGTAGAACTAATGTTACTGTGTGGACATTTTTTATATATTTTTTCAGTCACCATGACCTTGACCTTTTACATTTTGATCCTGAAATCAAAAGGCTTCTTCCTTATTCCAAGTGCAAACCATCCACAAAGTTTGGTAACTGTAGATGGTAGACAAGTCAAGTTATTGTGTGAAACGAAATTGGTAACAGATAGATGGATGGACAAAATCATCACATAACATGCCCCACCTCATGGTGGCCATATAAAAAAGACTGATATAATATTTCAGTCAGAATTGAAAGTTAACTTTTTCCTTCTGCTGGAAATTCAGTCCAGCATGTTCTGGATTTCTGCAGTCTGATCAATGTATCACAGGACCTAACTCACAAAAAGCAGAGTGCATAATTAAGAGAACTAGTCAAATTATGTTTGGCATTATATGCTTTGTCAATTCATGAGCATTCAGCCAATGCAAAGCTAGTTTACAACCAAATTTTGGTGTGTTCTGAATAAAGGTTATGCAAATGGAGAAAGCACCTAACTATAAATGAATACTGAACAGAATTTGAAAATTTATTACTCAGAATTACACATTGGTCATTTGGTCTGTTTAAAAGGCAACTTTTGCTGGTCAGAAATTGTTTTGTTGATAATGACCAATGGTCCGACACTAATTTCCAAGACTGGTTCCAGTAATTGCCTCTTTGCTGCTATGCACCCACAAGTGATACAAATTTAATTTTATTCTATGGTGGCGATTTTGAATAAAATCACAAACACCAAAATCATACACCGTCCACCCCACAAATGAAAATACTATTTGTTACAAGGTCAATTTTTCAGTTCACACCATGATAGTTACATAAAACAGTACACAGAGATATGAATATACCAAATGATTAATGTTCTACTATCAAATACCTGATGCCTTATTAACAAATTACACATGACCACTACTTTTCTCAAGATAGGATTACCGTGCATTTATTTATAGAAAATGTAAATCAATTATACAATATAATAGTCTCGTGATAATAACTGAAACAATCAACTTCTATTTTTATCCAAATGTAACAAAGAGTAGTCAGTAAATAAATTGCTGTCTACATTTTGTAAAATTTGTGAAATAATTTAATTCATATTGCCATCTGAACTGAATCATACCAAATTGTATTAATCTAGACAGACCATATTTACTTTTTTTAACTTGTTTTTTTTCTTCTTAATATTGTAATATAGTTCAAAAGTTATATAATAAATGTGATTAATTAGTGTGTGGCATTTGTTTTACACCATCTTCAGCAACCCAAATCAGCTAAAAATGGCATTTTGTGGTTTCTAAAAGTGTACCATTTTTTGTTCGTCTGAGAAATTATATTGTGTAATACAATTGTCCAAAATGACAAGGGATTCACTAATTTACTTATGAATTTTGTCATTCAATTACGCTGGTATCTAAAACCCATTTTCTTTCTCCATAGAGACAAAAGCTTTGGAATCTACTAAGCTAATAGTCTACGCTTCTATGACTTCAGCAAATGTCTCAAATGTCGCACCAAATGTGCCTTATGAGAATTAAATGAGACTAACATGTGATTGAATTATTGTAGCTTCCTGAGATCGTGACCTGAGGCTACCTTTTTTTTTTTTTTAAATTCAATTTAGAATTCTGATTTTGTATAATTTCCTTTTTGATAAGAGAGAATGAACCCCATATGGTCAATTTTTTCCATTGCTGATCCAATTATAAAACCTCACAGTTTTATTAATTGTGACAGAAATAAAGCATCTCTGATTTGGGTACAAAGTTGGGTACCTCAATGAGTGGTTAGGAAAACCTTACTGGTTGGAAACAAAAAAATTTGATGGCAAGGAAATTATATTAGAGACATTTTTTAATTCAACATCAGTATTGCATTTTTATGATTATTTTTTAATATCTGTCATGAAAGGAGACAAGGTTTGGTTTGGTGTTGTAAGGCACAGTAACACCAGAAGATTAATTAGTGCTGAGGCAAACACGGAGGGCAAGGGATAAGAGAAGAAAAAAAATCAAATTATTCTCTATTCTTATCATCTATATAATAATTGGAAAAAACATTAAATTATGAACTTAAAAAATGTTTTTTTGCCAGTATTCATTTTCAAAGAAATAAAAAAATTGTAACATAGTATTTTCTTATTGCCATTACTACAACTCAATAGCAGAAAAAGAATTATGAATACTGTAATATATTCTATTTTAGGTGCTGCTCCAAGGATGCAGCCTCACCATTTAAACCTGTTAAAATTTTCTTTAATACAGGCATTCCCAAGATTGAAAAATGTGAGCCATAATTTAAACGAAAGTGACAAAAAGGTGTGTAAAAAGTACTGAGTGATCTATTTCTACATTTTAGATGAAGCTGACTGTTTATAGGCTTTTTTTCTGTAAATTCTGTTCTTAAAATATAGATGCTTTTCATAATGAATGTGAAATCGCTAGGAAAAGTCTGAAGTTAACAAGAATTGTGTGTACCTCATATTACACAGGGAACCAGGTTCATCGAATGATTATCCTGATCAAAATTCCTTTGAAAAATATGTTCATCAACAGAACAGTTGATGAATTACATTTTTTTTAAAAATAAGACATCATTTCGAGTTTATATGCCACCAGTTTCTTAGCATTGTAAATCCTACCAAAGCAATGTACCTGGTTAAGCACCAGTAGCAGACAAATAAAACCAGATCAATGAGAATTATGTATTTCATTTATAAATTTATAAAACAAGAAAAAGACAGCGATTTCATATGTATTTTGTATTATCTTATATTTAAAAGTACTGAAATATGAACCCACCTAGGTCAGCTTGTGTCAGCTGTCTCAGTGTGTCCTTGAAAATGGCACTTAGCTCCCATTTCCTCTGCATGATGTAACCAATAATGTACTTAATGATGTTAATAACCAACCAACAACAACTACAACTGATATATGAATGTGAAAGTGATGTGTCTGATATCTGGTCAGTACCAGGCAGCTTAACATAGGATCGGTTCCTCTGTCCTAACCATTATTTAGACTGACTAGAAATCTAGCATCATGTGCTTTCTAGCAAAGTGCCTGGTTCAAGGAGTAAACGCCTTCAAGTGTTTGAAAGGAATCAGCTGTGAAACTTTAGTGAAGAACAAAGGATCCTAATTATTCTTCAACTAAAGCAGAGATAATGCATTACCAAAGTTATTCATAGCAAATGAATTAGGTACTATTGTCATGATAGTGTTGACATGAATTAGGTACTACTGTCATGATAGTGTTGACATGAATTAGGTACTATTGTCATGATAGTGTTGATATAAATTAAGTACTATTGTCCTGATAGTGTTGACATGAATTAAGTACTACTGTCATGATAGTGTTGACATGAATTAAGTACTACTGTCATGATAGTGTTGACATGAAACATGGACAGCAAATGAATTTGGTACTATTGTCATGATAGTATTGACATGAAACATAGACAGTAAATGAATTAGGTACTATTGTCATGATAGTGTTGACATGAAACATAGCAGTGTTTCGAGTGCACTGAACATGAGATGTAAGCCAAGTGATGACCACAAACCACAACACGAGTGCCTCGAAGGGACTGACACTTTAATGACTAAAATATAATACCATTTCTTCGTTGTAACTGCTGAGTGTTGAAACTAGCTCTGATATTTTTAAGCAATAACAATATTTTCAAATCAGTGGCTGTGCTGGCCATATTGGATGCAAGACTGGCACCATTATCATTCAGGATCACTAGACATCATTAGAAGTTTTAGGTGAAAACCAAATGTGAATATGACCATCCATTCAGGAGGAGTAGCGATAGGATTTTCAAGATGGCCACAATGGTTGCTATATTTGATTGTTAGATTGGCATAATTTTCCTTTAGGCCCAACTAGACACCATAGGAATTATTCTGGTGAAAAGCCCATTTAGATAAGATTTTCCATTTAGGACAAGTAACATTAACAAGATTTTCAAGATGGCAGCTATGCTGATCATACTGGATGTCCAAGCTGCACCATTTTAATTTAGGACCAACTAGACATCATAAGAAGTCTTCTCGTGAAAACCCCATGTCGATATGACTTTCCATTTAGGGGCAGTGATAACAAGATTTTCAAGATAGCAGTCATAGCAGCCATATTGGATATCAGATAGGCGCCATTTTTATTCAATTCCAACTAGACATCACAAGAAGACTTTTGGTGAAAACCCGATGTCAATATGACCATCCATCTAGGAGGAGTATCAATAACAAGACTTTCAAGATACCCACTGTGGCGGCCATACTGGATGTCAGATTGGGACCATTTTCATTTGGGACCAACTAGACATAAGAAGTCTTTGGGTGAAAACCCCATGTTAAAAAGACTTTCTGTTCAGGAGGAGTAGCAATACCAAGATTTTCAAGGTGGCTGCCATGGCCATACTGGATGTCAGATTGGCACCATTTTCATTTAGGACCAAGTAGACATCATGAGAAATTTTTGATTGAAAACCCCATATTGATAACTTTCTATTCTGGAGGGGTAGCAATAACAAGATTTTCAAGATAGCCTTTGTGGCAGTCATATTGGATGTCCAGGCAGCACCATTTTCATTTAAGATAAACTACATCATAAGAAGTCTTCTAGTGAAAACACCATGTTTAATTGACTTTCCATTCAAGAGGAGCAGCGATATGATTTTCAAGATGGCAGCCATCATGACAATATTGGACATCAGATGGGCACCATTTTCATTTAGGACCAATTAAACATCATAACCTTTCAGTGAAAACCCCATGTTGGAGGGGGAGCAATAACAAGATTTTCATGATGGCCACTGTGACAGCCATACTGTATGTCTGAGTGGCACCAATTTCATTTAGTACCAACTAGACATGATAAGAAGTCTTCTGGTGAAAACTTCATGTTGATATGACCATCCATTGAGGAGGAGTAGCAATAAGATTTTCAAGATGGCTGCTGTGATGGCCATACTGGATGTCGGACAACACCATTTTCACTTAGGACCAACAAGACATCTTTAGAAGTCTTCTGGTGAAAACCCTACATTGATATGACTTACTGTTCAGGAGGAGTAGCAAAAACAGGATTTTCATGATGGCTGCCATGGCAGGCATATTGGATGTCAGATCAGCACCATTTTCATTTAGGACACTAGACATCTTAAGAAGTCTTTCAGTGAAAACCCCATGCTGATATGACCATCCATTCAGGAGGAGTAGCAATAACAAGATTTTCAAGATGGCTGCTGTCATGGCCTTATTGGATGTCTGAGCAGCAACATTTTCATTTAGGATGAACTAGACCATGGGATGAATGTATTTGTAAAGTTTCATGACAATCCTACAAGTAGTTTGGGAGGAGTAGCAATAACAAACTTGTGCTAATGGATGGATGGACGATGGACAAACGACGACAGATAACAGGTCATCCACAAGCTCTTCTAGTCTATGACCAGTAGAGCTAAAAATAAATATGAATAACTCGTTTATATATTATTATGAATAAATACTAGTAGCAGTCAGGTGGTTATCATTAAAATTTTTGCGCCTCAAAATGATACTTGTTGATCTCTGAAAGCTGAAACCTCTAAAGTTGGAACCCCCAAAATTGAAACCCTGTAAAACTGATCTACCGGTAACACAAGTGCTTCCAAATTTGCAATGGGCTGAAATGGGTGCTTAAATAATAATAAAGAGGGTGTATTCAATGACAATAGAAAATGTAAAACCCACAGCAAAGCATGATAACAAAGAAGCAGATTAATACAAATTATATGCCTTTTATTTTTAATACTTTTTGGAACCTATAGTACTTTTAATGTGTGTTTTGCTTAACAAGGGATATGCTTTTCAGCAGACTGTAGAAAATGTATGGCTTATACAATTTTGAGGTATGCTATTTATATCCCCCTTTTGTTTCATAGCCCCATATTATTCTCCTATGTTTTTAAAGCACAGAAGATGGTTTAATATACATCTTATGACAGATCCATTGTTCCAACTCACTGTCAATTGCTGCTTAAGAGGTCAATGATCCCACTTTGATCTTTGAACCAGCACAAAGAACACAAGCATTGATCCACCTATATATCACTAGCACTGAACTATTCTACTTGCAACTAAATGTCTAAGTTTGCACATGAATAAACTTTAAGTACTATTACAAAGTACTGATCATTTCAGCAGTCAAACAATCAATCTAGATAGATAGGTAGATGGGTAGGTAGGTAGGTAGACAGACACAGACAGACAGATAGATAGATAGATAGATAGATAGATAGATAGATAGATAGATAGATAGATAGATAGATAGATAGATAGATAGACAGACAGACAGACAGACAGATAGATAGATAGGTAGGTAGGTAGGTAGGTAGGTAGATAGATAGATAGATAGATAGATAGATAGATAGATAGATAGACAGACAGAGAGACAGAATGACAAATAGATACACAGATTATTGTACCTCTTGGACATAAACTTTGTCATGGCCACCAGAAGTCCAAGGCTATGCTGTAAGAACTCTGCAGCTTCTTTATCCTCATCAATTGGTCCTTGGACACTACGGTAATACTGTGTCAGTTTGTCTACTATGCCTACACTGATGATGTAGCTGAAAAGAGAAATTTATATAAAAGATGCATTCTGGATAAAACAACAGAGTAGAGTTCCTGTCCAGGATATGGCAGAGATGTATTCTTTGACATTTAAAGTTGAAAACAGAAATTAAAGTAAAACTGGAGAGTATCTGCATTTAAATAATTTCTCAACAAGTTTACCTTCATACACTAGAGAAGCATAAAGTGCATGTACAAATTGGTCCGAGTTTTGAGTTTTGACTCATCCCTTGGGCACCAGGCTGGGACACAGAGGCATGTGGAGTGTGGTGTGGGTTGCTGGGTGGGAGGGATCAAGTGGTTTTATAGTGGCAGTGACAACTCTGGAAAACTAAGATAGACATTGGGACATGCAGATATTTTGATGCAGACACCTAGCGCAAAAAAAAAAGAAAATGGACAGGCCAGCCTCCAGGTCAGGAGTATACCAAAATAAGTTGAAAATCAATACAGACCAGTCAAGAAACAGATGCTGAGCACTGGGTGAATGTGGTGTGGGATGTGGGTGGGGGATGGAGTGTGTTTTTATAGTGGCAGTGACAGCTCTGGACAACTAGGATAAGCATTGGAACATGCAGATTTTTTGGTGCACACCTCTAGTGGAAAATGAATGAAAATGTAGGGGCCAGCCTCAAGGTCAACAGTATACGAAATGAAATTGAAAATCAAAATAAGACCAGTCAGGAGGTTGATGCTGAGCAATAACACAAGGTGATCTTAGGCTAATCAGCAATTTTTGAAAGATATTCATGAAGCTTTTTACTTAAAAAGCACGCCTGATCAGTCTCAAAGTTCGACTTTGTTGCAAGATGTAAAAGTTGTTTATATTTTCCTTAAGATTAACTATAGTAAAACTTGAATTACTTAAACATTAATGTCTTGAATACTTGGCATCATTCAAATGACATTCTCAGTCCTGATATAACACATTCTGTTTTATATGACACTGGCAAAACTTGAAACAACCAAAAACTCCAACCAAACATTTTGTCATTAGTCCCTTGAGCTTTTAAGTTCTAATATATATATATATATATATATATATATATATGCTTCTTCACTTTATCACAGCTTGATACCCTGGCAAATATGTAGATCAAAGAGGATTTTAATTTATCAAATATTTGCGTTTGATTACAGTATGCCTTAAAATAAACTATCGTATGAATACAGGGCATGGCAAGACCCTGACTAGAATAAAGGGCATGACAAGACTGTGACCAAAGGTTGTATCTAAATTTAAACAACACAAGAAAATGATGGTAATGGAAACCTAACATTCAAATCCAAAATATCCTGTGGTGGTAGATATGTAGGTAGGTGGGTAAGTATAGTATTAACAGCACATCAGCACAATCCTGACTATATAGTGACAAGTAAAAGTACAATAGTAAATATAGTAAAAGTAAGAAAACCTTGTGAAAATCTTTAGGAAGAAAAGCCCCTATTATTAGAAGTAAATATGTACCATGAGATACAAGATAACCGGTAAATATGTCATAAAATTCTTTAAAAAAAAGGTATATAAAACAAAGGTGAAAAAGGTATATACAACAAAGATTAAAAAGGTATATAAAACAAAGATTAAAAACTTAAGGTATATAAAACAAAGATTAAAAACTTAAGGTATATAAAATGAAGATTAAAAAGGTATATAAAACAAAGATTAAAAAGGTATATAAAACAAAGATTAAAAACTTAAGGTATATAAAATAAGGATTAAAAAGGAATATAAAATAAAAAATAAAAAGGAATATAAAATAAAAATTAAAAAGGTATGTAAAATAAAAGTTAAAAAGGTACAATCCTTAAAATGCAAAGCCAAAGTGGAGATGAAACTTTTGGACAGTACAGAGAATGCACAAGTCATTCTCTATAAGGGTAATTCAAGGTTTGCTGTGTGAAAACTTTAGCCCGAGCAAAGAGGTTTATCCAGCGGGCAAAGCCCGAGAGTTCCAAGTCTTTCCCTGTGTGTTTCAGCAGATGTTTGCATACAATAAATTGTGTACTATCTTTATTATTGCATGATCAATTACTCTGTACACTAATTATGTATTACATACATACAAAATAGTAGTTTTCACTTGTGAAAAAAAACTGTACTCAATCAGCACATAAAATTGTTGTTATAGTACAGTTGATGTCGAAAAAATGCATGATGTCAAACTAGACAAAACCAGTTTTATCACTGTAAGAACAGTAAAAATAGAATGGAACTGTGACACATATTTAAATATCACTATTTTCCAAAGGCATTTATTGTTATATACGGTACAGTGTGCAAATAAAATAAGGTTGAAAAACAATTTTATATATAAATTTTTTTTTTAAAAAAGGCTTTAGAAAATGAAATTTTATGTTTGCTTCCCCACCTAACAAATTATGGCATTGTTCAGAACTATCTGTCACATGACAACAATGGCTTGATCTATTGATACAGTCATGTAACTTGGTACAATATTTCAATTAATAATTTTTCAAATCAATCCATTGAGGTGCTAATATTCCCTTTTGACATATTCTGCATGTACTTTTCTGTGACAGCCAGGTTAATTTCCTGCCAGTTGCTGAATCAGCTCAGCTTAATATTAAGGCCTACAGGTCATATAGCCAAACCAATCAAGGTGAAATTATGTACAGATTAATATTACAGCTGATAGGTCATATAGCCAAACAAATCAAGAGGAAATTAGGTATCTAGTCAATTTTAGCTACAGCCTTCAAAATAATTGTTTATTGATCCTGAATATTGAAATGTGCTGAATAAAATTTTTATTTAAATGGGTCGAATTGACATATATTACAGTATGAAGAATGGCATTTTCTATTTGAGAATTAATCATAAATTCATATATTCCATGCATAATGTACATATAATTTTTCTAATATGGAAAAAATGAAATCTGATAATTCATACATTACCAGTTTTCATGTTTTACTGGCATGTGGTTGCAACAAACCATTAATTTAAATACCCAACACAGACAAACTGACATAAATACAGCACTCTATCTCTAGAAATCATTTCATTATAAAACTGTTCCTGTTACATGGCAGATATAGTCATGGATCCCACTTTATTATGTAGTGAAATAGTATGTATAATGTACTTCATTATAAGGCAGTCTCACTATAAGGTGTATACTCTATGGCTCCCATGGACCATGTTATAAAAAGGGAATACTGTATATGTATAATGTACTTCATTATAAGGCAGTCTCACTATAAGGTGTATACTCTATGGCTACCATGAACTGTGTTATAAAAAGGGAATACTGTATATGTATAATGTACTTCATTATAAGGCAGTCTAACTATAAAGCATACACTCTATGGCTCCCATGTACAGCATTATAATGAGGGAGTACTATATATGTATAATATACTTCATTATAAGGCAATCTAACTATAAGGTAGATACTCTATGACTCCCATGGACAGCATTATAATAAGGGAGTAATGCAATGCTATGACTGTCTGAGACATATCCACAAATTTAACTACCAACTAATTTGCTGTTCTGCAAACCCTGTAAAATGATGTCCAAAAGAATAAACATAATTCCTTTGTATTACTACATTTATGTTGGTGTTTGGGTGGTTCAAGCCCAGAATGTGCGAGTGAGAACCAAATGTAGTAGTTTAAATAATGACTTATTCTTAAATCATCATTCCAACGTAAGGTACTGTACATGCAGGCACATCGAATCAGCTGAACACTTCTATTAGAATGTCAAAAATATACAGCTCTAAGACACTGTGTTCTTTTCACATTACCATATCAGCTTACAATTAAGACATTATTATTTGACAATTCTGTTTACTCGGATGAAATTAATACAGATATTTTTGGCAGTGCAAACCTTTATAAAATTATCAAAATGCTTTTCAGACTAGTACATGGATCACAACCACACCTATCTTTTCTTATTATATACCTCTCTGCAATTATTATGTATACTAGAACTGATCATGTATTTATATTTGGATCAATCGACTTTAAGTCAGTAGACAAATAATGGTTATTAGAACTTCTTTGTAATAGGGGAGACAGTTTTTAATAAGCTTTTAACTTTGAATCCGACTCCTCTGGTATTGCATTGTTTTGAATTACATGCATATGTTACGATGTTTTCCTGAATAAATATTGTTTCAACTAAGAAAAGAAATGAATTCACAATATCTTGTGATAAGCATAAATTGTCTTTTGTTTAAATATGAATCCTTTTTACTTATTTCCAGACATCAATCATGAAACTGTTTTTAAAATAATCATGCAGCCTTTCTGCCATGCATGATTAAACATGCTGACATTCATTTCTTGAAACAACTAAAATGCCCAAACATTTTTAGCTTGCTAAAACAGCAAATCTTGAGGTTTGGCACAATTTTCTTTCTTTTAATTTTTGAACTATGACACAAGAAAAGATTTCTTTCCTGTCTTATGATAATGAAATGTTACAATGAAGTTTGATTACAGCAGATAAAATAATGTTAGTGCTTTATAAATACAGTTTACCTTTAAACACGAGTTATGAAAATCCAGCCAAGGGCATTTCGCATAGCAAGTTTAGACCAAATATCTCTCTCTCTCTCTATCTCTCTTTCTTTCTCTGTATCCACATTTAACAATTTACCCATACATCCATTTACAAATGATTGGCCATCATTGGTCTTCGAAGAGAATTCTCCGAGGATAAAGATGTGTGCATGCCCCCCACCCCTATACTTTTAGAAGTAAATTGGCTTTTTCAGGGATTGGAGGGCTGGACACTGCAATCTGAATCAATTATGTCGTTTCATTGGGTAAGGGGCTTGTGGTGTTATTTACAATATTTTTCCTTATTTATAATCTCCCACATGCTATTCAATTGTCATGTAGATGTTTGGTGTCAACATGTACCTATACTCTATAATATATATCATTCAATAACAGAAGGACCAACAAAGCGTGTTTGTTAAGCAAGGATATAATGGGTGACTGGTCCATGAATTATGGGGATTCAAAAGGAAATAATGTAGTAAGTGAAATCAGAAAAGTAATGGGAGGGAGGTGGGGAGGCTGGGGGAACAACCTCCCTTTGGGTGGTCCAGGGGGCAACACCATTAATGGTGGTAGTGGTTTTGGGGTGGGTATGTGGGGTTTTGCCCACATATGCTGAAATGGTGTTTGTGTATGAACTAAAGTTTGACTATCTTTCACTGATGAAGAAATGTGAAATTTGTTTGAAAATATATGTGTTATATTATACAGCTCTGTTTAAAATTAATACTGGTAATTCATATCTCTGGGTTTTTTTCCTGATGATATTATAGGTTCCATCATATTCATAAGGAAACATTTACCATGCAGAATTATCAGGTTCATTGATACTTATACTGAGCCATTGCAATATGTTTATAGTTCTTCAAATAAAATGAATATCTGTTTTCTTAGCTTATAATAATATCTATATAAAAAGTGTAAAAAGAGAAGCATGGGAAAATGTAAGTTGCCAGGTGATATTATCATAAGGAAATTAAGAAAAATTAAGGTTTATAATAATTCACAAACTAAAATCAACAACTAAAATAATCAACTTAAGAAGATGATTTATTGTGATGTGGATAAAGCCCTGGACAGATGATATCATATGCTTACTTTACAATATTGTATATATGCTGAAAATGTTACAAATTATAATAAATCACATTACTTTCAATAAATGTTTAATATATACAACAATGTGTCTATTTTATTTTATGTTCATCATAATCTTTATCTGTTGAATTTAGCTCAAACTGTAAGCAAAATGTTTGACTTGTCGATCATCACTGGTATTGTTTGTATATATTATCAGTATGCGTCAGCTAGCCTATCTTATTACATTTGTTTCATGCTGTCCCCTCCATACTGCATAATTTATATAACTCTGTAATAATTTGTTAAAACTACTTTTTGAATTTTGTTTTTGCCAAAAGTCTAGCCTGTGCCTTGCTTCATTATCAGCACGTGTTCACCCCTCCTGATCATTACTATAACTGGGTGTGAGAGGAAAGAGACAACATTTATGGTCCTCTTTGATGTACCGTCTATACTCGCGTGTAACCTCATACAAACTGTAAACTGCATAGAGCCAGATCTGCCGTCACATAATGCACTGGCAGATCTGGGTCTATGCAGTTTGTAAGGACTAATCAGTAGAACAAACAACAGAGACTCTGATCTGCCAGCACATTATGTGATGGCAGATCAGGGTCTATGCTGTTTGCATTTGGATCCGGGTTATACATGAGTATATACAGTAGAATGAATTGTGTATCAGGCAAGCACTTTCAATGATGCTGAATCAAAAAGAGCAAATGTCTTCTAGGTTTAGACTGATCTGTATCAAATGGAAGAAAGTGCTAATCTTAATTGGATGAATTGTCTCCAGTGGAATAGGCGATGTGTGATAAAAATTTCAAAATTAACTTTTTAAAAATTCTGGAATTGTAGATAATGATTCCTGTACAAATATATGGCCAAAAAATGGTGGGATACTGGCTCCAATGAAACCTCTAATTAGCAGCTGTTATAGCTGAGGGTTAGTAGTAGTAGTAGTGGTAGTGGTAGTGGTAGTGGTAGTAGTAGTAGTAGTAGTAGTGGTAGTGGTAGTGGTAGTAGTAGTAGTAGTAGTAGTAGTAGTGGTAGTGGTAGTGGTAGTAGTAGTAGTAGTAGCAGTGATGGTAGTAGTAGTAGTAGTAGTAGCAGTGATGGTAGTACTAGTAGCAGCACATTACTCCCTTGTTAATCCATGCCCATATAATTCACAAACCCACTTATAACATATGATCTATGGATCAAATCTTTTTTAAAAATTTTAAAATTTGGCAAGAAGAAAAAGCAGTTGGCAATGACAAAGTAAGACTATGTTTTGAAAAATTCCAATTACAATGAACACTCAATAATCACACATTTTAAATGCTAAAACG
The DNA here is from genome assembly GCA_029931535.1 of Margaritifera margaritifera. Lineage (NCBI taxonomy): Eukaryota > Metazoa > Mollusca > Bivalvia > Unionida > Margaritiferidae > Margaritifera > Margaritifera margaritifera. The sequence goes on along the minus strand of JAQPZY010001696.1, from coordinate 8,257,922 downwards.
TCCAATTATCTTATGGCATTAATTGGAAATAAAAGAGAAATATATCACCATATCAGCATATAAATGATTATACTGATACAAGACAGCTTAACCTCATGTCTAATAATTAAGACATTGAGAACATCATGAACTCAAAAGGATGAAGAACAAAAAAAGCAGTTGTAATAATTCTGCTTACTCAGCAGTCAAGCTGACTTTATTCTGACAACTGATGATGACTCAATGGTCTTTTGACATGATGACAGAAGATAATTATCAACAGATTGTCTTTAGCCAATTACTACTCATTAAAGGTGCCATCGCAGTAACTTCTGTGTGTGTAGGGTCAGCCCAATTTCCTGTTAAAATCACACTTATTGTAGACAACTAATGTTTTGACCTTAGGTAATCTGTGGATTTTTCTTTAAAAATTTCCAGTGATATATTTGAAAATAATTAAGTTCTAATAAAATGCACATATTTTTGTCTTTTCTTTTATTTTGGTCAATATTTTTTCAATTCCGATGAAGTTTTCTGGGATCATGCAACTGCTGCATGCCAACTTATCAATATAAACAATATGGAGTTATATTCAATCACTGCCATGTGCTATCCATGAAGAAGTGTATGATGATATTTAGAAGTGCTATCTTGAGAAAATAACCGGTGCAAACATATGAATGGGCTTGGCTCTGGTGGTTTAGGTATAATTCCAGCTTTTAAGCGTACTTCGTTTGTGTTCATATATGATGGAAATATGATCTTAAAAGGGAGGCAACTCCAACTTTACTGATCCATGAAATTGTGAGTACTGCATCTTAACTTGATTTATATAAAAGTCAGTCATCAATTTATTGACTTAAATTGATTTCTTTTGATTTAATATCTATCCATAATTTAACATAAGGGTAACATTTGGTTTACTGAGATCTTACCCTTCAGACTGCCTTGGTGATTCTCAAATTCCATTATTATAGAATTTCTCAAAATTAACCTTGGAAAATACTGGGAATAAATGTCAATGTCAAATGTTATTAGCAATAAATATTTAGTTCACAAACAAAATTGGCAGACAAGAATGATTTTGGTCTTTATCAAAGTCGAAGGCCTAAATGAAAAACAAGAGTACAGTGAACAGCATATAATATGCCTGCCTACGTTTAATAGTGTTCTATGTAGATAGCTTAATGTAGATTTTTTTTTGCCGAAATTAAATTTTTTCTCTTCATCACTTTGACCCTGACCTTTCATCTTTTGACCCCTGAAATTAATGGGCTTCTTCCTTGCCCCATGTGTAAATCCACAACATTTAGTCCAGGTCTGCGATGTACAACTAATGTTATTGTACAGAAACCATTTTTCTTCTTTCACTCAGTGACCTTGGTCTTTGACCATTTGACCCCAAAATTGATAGCATTCTTCCTTACTACAAGGATACCCTAAATAATCTCAGTAGTAGTAGTGTTATAGTAGCAGAAATATCAGTAGCCCAAAATTAGATGAAACAAGACTGGGGGTGGACAACTTGGTAGTCCACACGCCCAGGACTACAAAATAATGTTTTCAAACTACTTAATTGTAATGTTCTAAAGCCCGTGGGACTACCGGCTACATCTGATGTTTTTTCTATATTTTTTATTAGGCAAACTGCCCTGGGTGGACCATGGTGAGGTTTAGAATCTTACCATCAGACCAGCCTGGGTCAGCTACCATAGTGTGTCCTTGGGTTAGACACTTTACTCCAATTGCCTCGGCACCAAATAACCTACTTGTGTTGCTGTGCCATAAAGCACAAAACCAAGCAACCTGCCCTTGCAGTTTCTACCCTCCTTCTGATTTAAAAAAAATGAAAAGCTTGAAGGATATAAAAAAACATGCTCCCAGTCATTTTCTGGTTCCTGGAAAAGACCATTTTCAGTGAAGTGGTGGGGTCTTTGGACTACAGATACATAGAAAGTAAACACTGCATTGTCTGCATCCAATATATTTAATTTCTTGTTCTAATATTTCCCCCAAAATTGAAAGAAAAAAAAAAATGAAACAATATGTCCTCAAATTTGAAAACATGCACAGTAAGTAATTTGAATAATTGTAAATTTATTGTACAAATTGATCAAAACAGACTCACCCATGCAAATATGGATGCAGTGTTAGCATATGAACTCCAGTTTGGTTTGAAACGAAAAGATTACAATGTTAGGGACCCCCTGGCAACAATCAGGTTTGAAATTATAAATGAATGAATGAAATGACAAAGTTTTGTGCATTTTTTAATATCCTTCAGGCTTTTCATTTTAAAACTGTAAGAAGGGTACAAACTGTCAGTGGGGTTGCCAAATACTATAGTACAGCAGTAAGTATAAACTGCAGCACTGTGGTAAAATGACCCGCTTAGGTCTTTTTATCCAGGCTTAACATTTGATTTTCATTTGATTTATAATTTTAGCTACTCTGTTTATTTCTTTTATATATTTTGCAAAAAACTAAAAATAGATTTCTAATGTTTCAAGCAGGCCTACACTATCCCTTGTTGTAATCTTGACCTTGAGGCAAGGGGTATAACTCTGACTTACACTATCCTTTGTTGTAATCTTGACCTTGAGGCAAGGGGTATAACTCTGACTTACACTATCTTTTGTTTGTAATCTTGACCTTGAGGCAAGGGGTATAACTCTTACTTACACTATCCCTTGTTGTAATCTTGACCTTGAGGAAAGGGGTATAACTCTGACTTACACTATCCCTTGTTGTAATCTTGACCTTGAGGAAAGGGGTATAATTCTGACTTACACTATCCTTTGTTGTAATCTTGACCCTGAATATGTGAGACACTGTCAAGTCATGCAATGTAAAAGGCTGAAGTCAGAGTTAACATTTTTCCTTGCTGAAACCTTCACCTTCAGGCAGGGGTCATGGCTATCATATGTGACACACTGTCTAACCATGCTATATAACTGGCTAAAATGTCATTAGTACCGTATATACTTGCGTATAATTCGAGTCCAAATGCAAACAACATAAACCCTGATCTGCTGTCACATAATGTGCCGGCAGATCAGGGTCTATGTTGTTTGTTCTACTGATTAGTCCTTACAAACTGCATAGACCAAGATCAACCATCGCATTATGTGACGGCAGATCTGGGTCTATGCAGTTTGCAGTTGGTACTAGCTTATATGCGAGTACATACAGTAGTTCAAAAGTTATACTCTGGACTAAGATACAAGTCACAGAATTACATTTTCCCTTGCTGTAACCTTGACCATTAAGTGATGGCATGGTTATGGTGTGCAACATACCCTCTATACATGATATATAATTGGCTAAAATTTACCTAAAATATCTTCAATAGTTCAAAATATGGATACAAGTTACAGAATTACATTTTCCTTTTATGTCACCTTGACCTTGAGGCAGGGTGTGTGGCTATGGTAAACAATACATTTGACTATACATGATATATAACTGACTAAAGCTTCATTAAAAAATCTTACATGGTTCTGAAGGTATACTTTGGACAAGGATACAAGACAAAGAATTGCATTTTCCCTTCCTGTGACTGACTTTGAGGCAGGAGACCTGGCTATGGTACAGTCCAGTCATGATTTATACTTGGGGAAAGTTTTCTTGAAAATCTTTCCAACTATTTATAAAGTTAAGGACCAGTCTAGCAATGTTAAGAGATGGACATACAGATGTATGGACAGATGGACTATGCCATAACATGATACACTTGACTTATGACAGGCATATAACCAGAGTGTAATCAATGGTTACATAACTCACCTCTACTTTCACTAGTTTCCAGTAGCCACTGTAAACATTATCACGTAGAAAATACATTCAGCCTCAAGTGATCTTGGCCCATTTTCTAACCAAACTTTGCTTTACAATCTTTTATCTTTACATTTGAACTTCAGATCATCTTAAAATTTGAAATGATAATTTTTAATTGACACCATAAAGCCAGTATTGTGCTGACATATTGTGAAACCACCTATGCACAGAGCATGCCAAAAACCTATGTGGTCATGAGCTAAATGCAACAACTTGACCTAAATCAGTAAAATGCCAAATATGGGTCAATTACCTTTTTAGGTATGGGTGTGGTACTAAGAAAGATGTATACAATCACCTAATTTAATGATTACAGCATGAACAGTAAAAGTGATGAGGGTGTAGTACTCATCAAAGTACATCCCCTCACCAACTTTCATGAATATTGGTATAACAGTATATATACAGGGTGCAAAAAATCTAGTTGGTCATGAGCTAAACGCAAATGCTTAACCTAAGCCAGTAAAATGTTAAGTGTTGATCAAGTGACCTTCCATTCATGGAAAGGGTGTGATACTATAGAAATGCATACAATCGTATAGTCTGATGATTCTATGATGAACAGAACTTTAGAAATAAACTGATACCACAAAATTAACCAAAGTCAGTAAAACATGAAATATAGGTCACACTGAACTACATTTGTAATGAGGGCATAGTACACATCAAGATACATCCTTACACCATGTTTCATGATTCCAGGAATAACAGTATTTATACACTGTGATAAAAACCTGAGCTAAATACAAAACCTTAACCAAGAATGTACAAGTACTGTACATGTATGCACAAATGTAGCCTCCTGAGCCCTCTTTCCTGGGGGTAGGTGCTATGAAACATACTCCAAGCTGTTGCCTAGGTTCTAGGAAAAAGAATGGTTGACATTCAGTGAGGGTGTTCATATACATATGCCTTTATCTGTGCAGATGCCAACACTGATTTTGGGGATAGTACAATAGCTGTTTGAAGTTTGAAGTGTGCTTTTTTTTGTTTTGTTTTTTAAAGTGTAATATTGAAATTTGGGATCAAAATTTGTTTCGGTTTTTGGAGTAGAGGGGTTTCGGTTTACTGGGGAAAAAATGACGATATTAAAGGAAAAAATTGTGACCCCATAAAAATTTCTCTGTGTAGGATGATCCATCGTGACCCTCCTGCCCATATCTGGGGCAGAATGGTTTCCTCCTGCAGCCATCTTTGTGGTAACCATATTTCTGGCAGTTAAAGCTGTGCTCAGGATTAGGGATGAAAGGGTTGACAGGGATATTTAAGAACCTGGGTTTGATCAATGTAGGCAAAGTGGCATAGTTGAATGTAAGGATATAAGTATTTGTGGGAACCAACTTGCCATTACGGCGAATGTTTATCTGTTTCATTTCTGACATGTTCTGATATTTTAAAGCATCTCAATCTCATTGCAGCCATCCAAATCTTTAGCTTGAACTACACCTCTTACAGAGTTGAGAGATTGTGTGGAAATACCTTAATAGGAATCTCTACAAATCGCTTAGAAAGAAGCAGACTGTTCGAGTGAGCTTTGCAGCTATACTCTACAAGTGGCTGTCCTGAACAATTTGTTTTTACACTTTCTAGTCCTCTAGCCAAACCCTGAAGTGTTTTAGCTAATACAAAAGGTGATAGCTTTGTTAGTTTTTGATTCTTATCATTGGATTCAATGATGAAAAATCTTGACTAATTTCCCTGATTCATCCAAGTTTCCTCATCTGAGTCACTGGCTGAAATATTCCTGGTCCTTTCGAGACCAGGTCTCACACTAATGGTTGAAGTTTTGTTTTGTTTTCTCATAGTGACATACTAAAATATTCATCACCTATGCTCTCCACCACCTCTGAGCCTAACAAGGGGACTGAGATTTATGCTAATTTATTGTGTTTCTCTTGTCGGAGCCAAAGAGAGTGATATACTAGAGCAAATAACAAACTTTACTCAACTGACCCTTGCCATCGCCCTCAGAGGTTATGTTCTTTGTAACATTTGAACAACAACACTATGTTGCTTTAATGACAAAGGCGACCTTTGAAAACATTGCAAATCAGCAAAACTGAGTCTTTAACATAGCCCCTGAAACTTGGAGTGACTAGCTGATTGATCAAGCCGGATCCTTCTCACCAGCCATCTAGCTGAAGTTAAGGTCAAAGTAGTGTGGCATTCATAGCAGCGGCCTTCAGTCTCTCCTCTACTTAACAACCAGGATCCTCTCCTCCAATGGCATAGGACACAACCCATAGCAAACGGGTTGCCTCCACTCAGTTGTCTCTTATGACATGCAGCGAGGATGCATCTGACCTATTCTACAACCCCAAGCCCACAACTGGTTGGACATAATTATCTTAATGCTGTGAAGACATCTCATTTAAATTTTGGCACATGGCATGTGCAAAAATTATAAATAGCTCAAAAAACGTTTGCACTTCTTTTCACAATACATCATCCTTAAAGGGAGAGATATGGACACTAATTGACAGTGAGAAAGAGAGCTACATATGGACAGAATATGACCTGAACAAGGAGTTGGACAGTGATACAAAGCTAGGTGGTAGAAATAATGAAAAAAGAAAGTGTAATATATATATATATTGCAGAGAAAGGGGGGGGGGGATAAAGAGTTCAGGATACACGCTGAGTTAGTGTAAATGAAGCATCCAAGGGGACACAAACATATATATTGCAGAGCGAGAGAGGGGAGATAAAGAGTTCAGGGACACACTGAGTTAGTGTAAATAAAGCATTCAAGGGGACACAAACATATATAAATATACTAAACTACCTTATCACATCATTTCCTCTGCTTGTAAAGGCATCAGTTGTGTTTCCCATTCTCTCTACTGAGGCATCACTGGAGTTGGACATGGGATTGTGTTTGGCCAGACAGGACAATATGGAGGATAACAACTGTATAAGACTGACTGCTACACTGTTTGTTGGCAGTTTTGGTGATCCCATGCCCTGCAACCCAGCTAACCCTGACTGAACCGACACTTCTTCTGGCAACATCATCTGGAAATAGTGTTACAAATTTATAATCAATTCAAGTTTGTTTTTTTTTTAAATCAGGAAATTACAATATGCTTTATAATTATTCTGTATCAGACCATGCTTTGAAATCGGATTACATTTTATGTGTAGCTTATGTCTGAATCACACTGCATTGAAATCGGATTACATTTTATGTGTAGCTTATGTCTGAATCACACTGGTTTTACCTTATTTAAACAATAATTTTTTAATCCTAACTGAAATGAAGTTCTACCTTAAAATTGAATTAATTTGGTAAATGAACTGATTACTATGATTAATAAACAAATGTGATGAATACCAAGTGCATGTAACATTGTTCAACATTTGGAAATAAATTAAGGACTTAGGGTACAGTTAGCTCTACAGATTATCCTGGATTGTCTCAGTTAACATCAGTTGTGTTTTACTGTGCATATCAGACCATTCCATTTACCATGAGGTAGAGTTGGTTTAGCATGACAAATTTCCTATGTCTCATAAATGTTAAATTTGGACCTGTCTCATTTTCAAACTGTGGCCATTGTGAAAAAAAAATACATCTCTCTCAATGAATCTCTCTTTCTCTGTCTTCAAAAAAACCCGTCATTATTAATGTTTTCATGCCAAGTTGGTGAGCAAAAGCATATTGAATTTTCATGTGAATCAGGGCACATATGCAGGTCCTAGCCTTCTCGTGTCTTACATGATGTTTTTAAAAAAATGAAACCCATGTTAAAAGAATAGTTAAGAATAGGACAATGAAGCATGTTGGATGTCTCATTAAACATCTGGGGAGTTGGGCAGTACATATCTGAACATTCCATTCACCACCAATGAAGGCAGGTGGGTGATGCTGGACTATTTTACTTAACATCAGGGAAGTTTGGTTGTGCATATCAGAACATTCCATGTACCATGAGGTAGATGATATACGTCATTATGTCTTATTTAGCATCAGGTAAGTTAGACAGTGCATATTAAAATATTCTATTTACCATGCGATTTATGTTGAACTGTCTCATTTAACATAGGGAGGTTTGACAGTGCATATCAGAACATCCCATTTACCATGATGGAAAGCAGGTTGTCATGCTGGACTGTCACATTTAAAAATTATATGTTTCAAGGACTTTACATGTGTTACCTATACCTTTTATTTTGTATACCTTTTACAAAATTTTAACATGTTTACTTTTATATTTTATTTTGTTGTACTTCATATTTACATTTATTTGGAATTGTTTATCTTCCTAAAGTTTCTGTGCAATTCTTCATTTTTACAGTTTTTGAACTTTATCTTTGGGTGGCCATTTAGCCAAGGTTCCATTAAAACGCAACTACATACATACATACATTCGAATTAACGTAAGGGGTGTTTGACAGTGCTTATGAGAACATTCCATTTAAGATGAGGGAAAGCAGGTGACCATGCTTGACTTTCTTATTAAACATAAGGGGTATTTGACATATCAGTACATTCGATTTACCATGTGGGAAAGTGGGTGGGAATACTAGAATGTCTCATTTAACCTAAGGGGTGTTTGACAGCGCATATCAGAATATACCATTTACCATGAGGGAAAGGAGGTGGTCATCCTGGACTGTCTTATTTAATGTCAGGTTGTGTATGGTCGAAATAAGGAATAAAATGTGGATGTCACTAGACCAAGTTTCTTAAGTGAAGTTCACAAAACAGTTGATGTTCTGAGTGAGGTACAAAAAATAACTGTAAAAATTGTAAGATTCTACCCATGGTAAGAAATATTAAAAATAACTTCAAGCAAATATAAATTTTTAACGGTTGTGCTTATCGATTGAATAGAGTCTCTTCGTTCCAATAAAATCATAAAAGAGACTCTTCCTGCATTTGTTGTTGAGATAGATAATCTGATTATATACTGGGTGGGAATTGTAGAATACAGAAAATATGAACCATTACCAAACGAAATTTCACTATATATATTTTTTGCATATATCAAGCTGAGTATGTTGCTTCCCAAATCAACATAAAAATGGACATCTGAATTTCTGTTCTCAAGACAGCAAAACTTTCATCACAACTATAATGTAAAAGAAAAGAAAAAGAAAAAAAGAAATTTCTAAAATATTGACAATATTATGATTATTTCATTGTTGAAACTCTTATAAAATTATGTTTTAAATTACATTCACACTCTACTATTAAAGATCAAATAGATATTCTCCTTCATGTGTTTTCATATGCACTTATCACCGTTTTATGGTTTTACAACACCTACATTTTTAAAGCATTACTGTAATCAATCTTTTGTTGTCCTTATGTCAGACTTTGTATAATGTGATTATAATTGAAGTCTAATTCATGTTTGTATGTAAAATCATGAATTGCAACCTAATATATTCATTTCTTATTAACCTTGTTGATATTTCCAAAGTTTTCAACAAAATCTTCCTACAACAATGTACACCAGATCAATATGCAGAAGCATTCCAAATCAACTATATACCCTCAAGTATAAGTCAATACCAACTGCAAATTGCATAGACCCAGATCTGCCAGCGCATAATGCGATGGCAGATCAGGGTCTATGTTGTTTGCATTTGGACATAGATCTGGGTCTATGCAGTTTGTAAGGACTAATCAGTAGAACACACAACTTAGACCCTGATCTGCTGGCGCATTATGCAATGGCAGATCAGGGTCTATGTTGTTTGCATTTGGACCCAGTTTACATATTAGTATATATAGTAGTTGGAACATTTAGAATCAAAGTACTGAGAATACTGGAGGGATACAAGTAATACTAATTTACATAAGATCAGATGGAAGAACATAACTCCAAAGATATTGCTATTCATGGTCCTTTTTACTATCAAAAGCATACTACTACTCTAAATAACCTTTATATTTTCTAAATTATCTTTTCATGTTATGTCACAAGTGAATTCATATTAACCATGGTTCATACTTTGGTGCAAAAATATAGGAAAAATAGGAATTTCTTACTTGAATTATATGACAATTACAGGACTTTTTTCATTAAATATAGATAATTATTTTTCATAAAATATAGTATAAATTATACAGAACAATCTGAATATTTTTCCAAGGTGAAAAAGAAAAACATACACCACAGAACCAACACAAGATGACAGACTTCTCCTCCCCTTGCATCTGTCCACCATGCCTCCCATTTATTACAAACAAGCATAAAAGTAAAATATGTGTATTTAATTATGCAAATAAGATATATTTGACAGATTTTTAGATATTCAAAATTTGTCAGGTTACAGAGAACTGAACTGAAAGTTGGTAAAGCCAAAAAAAAATAAAGATTGAAAATATCTAAAATATAGGAATTATAGGATAATTTTCCAAAATATTAGACTTTTATAGGATACTTTATTTTTTTTTACAGGAATTATAGGACGAATGTGATCTATGTATTAAAATTTGAAATATCTGTCTGTGGAATTATTGTGGAAATATCCTTTTAAAAGCATTTTCTACTATTGTTTTAAGTACTATCATCAGTTGAACAATATCAGAGGAGATAACTATCTGGGCAAATCATTTACCTAAATTAGATTCGCCTCTCTTGACATATAAAACCGATCTAAAAGATCAGTGGATCTATGCTTTGTTATTAATTTAAGTGAGACCATAAAGTTTGTTACTATTTTTAGCAATACAAACTATATTTGCAAAAAAAGAAAATGGACACTATACCACAAGCAAGGGGAGACTGAACTCCCTCCAGGCCAGTAAAATGATGAATTACTGAGATACTTACCACAAGCTGGTTTATCAACAGATCTATCACCACTCCTATCTTGTTGCTAAAAAGCAAGTAGTGGCAATTATCATAGCAGCCTTTACATGCAAGTCGGAATACATTGCTGGTTAGAACAAGAGACCTGTAAACAAAATGGAAAGCTATCAAGTGCTGAAAAACATACAGATTCATACACAAAAATTATACATTAATGGTCCAATCAATTGTGGTGACATTTATCAAAAGCCATCTTGGTTATGAACCGAGTCACAAAGAAAAAACTCAAAAACTTTTTTTCAATATATTACTATTAAGTTATATATGGAAAAATAGTTAAATGCAAAACTGCATAGCACAATAATAAAGAATCATTAAGTATTGTATGCACTATTTTTGGCTTAAATTTGGAAATTTAAAATGTAAATAAAATTTCAAATGAGGCACCAAGAAAATATTGATATGATACTTCCTATCAAAACACTTGAAATTTGTTAACATCCTTAGAATTCATGACAGGAGAAACATTTTGTGTAGGGGTAGGTAGATGTAGGTAGATGATTATCAGCACAGAAGATTATCAAATTATATACTATTAATCCATAAAAAAATTTAGGCACCAATTTATTTGATTTTGCAAAAAGTCACATGTTCATCAAAAGTTAAATTTGTGGGTTGGGGAAGGGGTCATTGTTCCTTGGGTATTTAAATTTATGGTTTGTAATAATCATGACATCAACAATTTCAAATACCCCATGAAAAATAAACAATTCATAGTACCGTATTTAGCTGTGTACAACGCGCACTTTTTTCACCTAATTTTCTTATCTTAAGTTGAGGGGTGCGCGTTTTACACAAAAACTAAAAAAAAATATTTTTTCCAGGTTGATCTGACGAGAGGATGAAGGCACTATAGCCGCCTACATGTGTCACATTCACTCCTTGTGAAATATTAAATCCGTTGTACATCACATTGTAACTAAATTGTTTACCGGTACTAGCCGTATTAAAGAAATAAATAATGCTTACAAATAGTCTTGTTCTTTGATTGCTTATGTTAATAAACTGGTTTCATTTCACATCACTGTGTAGCATTTTGTTCTGTGCCTCGTCCGGAAATACATGTACATAACGACTGGCAACTTGTTTAAAAGCTGTGCAAAGTGCCACATTGGAGTGGAACAAATACCACTGTGAGGATTACCGTACCTGTTCCGTAAATGTTCAGTATTCCATAACTGTTGATCTAATACATTTTTTCTTCATTTATTCTTGGTTGAATTGAAATATAATATGTGTAGAATTCAAGCAGTGTTAATGTTCTCATCAGAGGCACCTTTAGGGGACATATTTTTTGCGACTACGGTTTCTTTCTTACGGTAACACTGACACGTTGTGGAAGAAAATAATCAATTAATTTATGAAGTCGGAAAATACGGTTTCCTTCTTACGGTAACACCGACACGTTGTGGAAAAAAATAATCAATTAATTTATGAAGTCGGAAAATATTTTTTTCTTTGGAAAATAAACTTGGTTCTTAGTTTTTATTTCTCATCTTAAATGATAGTATTTTATATTTATTTCTGACTATATAGTGATCAATGTTTCATTGACTAAGTGTGGTCTTTTCAAGGTTATCAGCGGAACAAATATATGATTACCGTACCTGTAAATGTTCAATATTCGATAACTGTGGATCTAATTAATTTTGTCTTCATTTATTCGTGTTTGAATTGAAATATAATATTTAGAATTCAAGCAGTGTTAATGTTCTCATTTTTTTTCTTCGTGGCTACAGTTAGCCTGTTACAGTAACACTGACACAGCGTTAATGTTTGAAATCGGAAAACATTATTTTTTTCCTTTGGAAAATAAACTTGTTTCTTAGTTTTATTTCTGATCTTAAATCATAGTATTTGAGATATCTTTGCGACTATACAGTGATCACTGCTTCATTGACTCAGTGTGGCCTTTTCACGGTAATCAGCGCCAGGTAAGCTTTGATGCGCTCAACATAGTTACAATGCTTTGTCTCGGTGAGCAATATTTAATTGATTCAGCGTGGTGTTTTTAACGGTGATCAGTGCTTCATCGACTCGGTGTGGTCTTTTCAAGGTAATCGGCACCGGCTAAAGCTTTGATGTGCTAAACATAGTCACCTTGCTTTGTCTAGGTAAATTTGCAATATATTTACTTTTCTTCAGAAAATAAACTTGTTTCTTTGTTTTATTTCTCATTTTAAACAACAGTATCTGATGCGGTACTTCTTTGTTACAATACAGTGAGGAGTGTTTAATTGACTCAGCGTGGTGTTTTTAAAGGTAATCTGCGCCGACTAAAGCTTTGATGGGCCAAACCTAAGTACAATGCATTGTCTTGGTAAATTCTAGCTTGGACATGGAGATATATTTTAGAGGTGTAATAATAATCCAAGTAAGTATAAATACCGGACCTAAACTTTCACATAGCATATTGTGTTCGATCTTGAATCTGAATGAATATAGTTAAAGTATCAACATGGGTCGTATAAGAAATTCGTACAATGCAAAAGACAAGCTAACCATCATGGCCAATGCAGAAGCACATGGTAACAGAGCTGCTGGGAGGGAGTTTAATGTAGGAGAGTCTTCTGTTTGGGAGTAGAGAAGAATGAAAGAAAGACTCAAGAAAATACAGAGAACAAAACAGGCAGACAGAGGGACAAGTGCAAAGTATCCGGACGTAGAGAGTGGAGTCCTTGAATGGGTCATGGATAGAAGAAGACAGGGAATCTCAGTATCCACGACAGAGATTCACTTTCAGGCAATATTGACTGCGAAACAGAAGAAAATAGACGACTACAAGGGGTCTGTGAGCTGGGCCTATGCATTTTTACGATGGTATGACTTTCGACTTGCCAAGCATCATCATCCATGCCTTCAAAAAGTGCTGCATCTCAAATAAAATGGATGGCACAGAGGATGACATCTTGTGGGAGGACAATGCTAAGCGTGAAGACCACTCAGAGAGCGAGGACGAAGATGAAGATGAAATCTATTATGCAGCAACATCAGGAATGATGACAGACGAGGACATACAGCGACTTTTCGAGAGTGATGACAACGAAGAGGAATTTGAGGGATTTGATGCAATAAATTGAACTCCATCAACTAGGCGAACCTTTAAAGAGCCCTTTTAAGGGCCAACCATAAAATCGGAAAGATATAATTTCAATATTGCCACTTTTTTCATTCACTATCCAAAATGACCGACTGTTGTCGCACTATGAAAACGGAGCAAAATAGTCACGATTTTAAAATGTATTATATCACATGCGCGTTATATGGCAGAACTACGTTTTTTCCACTCATTCTGGGTCAAAAATCGGGGTGCGCATTATACATCGGTGCGCGTTATACACAGCTAAATACGGTATTCATGATAATTTGATCCCGATTACAGCCATACACATGGTTCACCAATCTGCAACATTCAAGCTGCTAATTGTATCATACATCAAATGTTTTCTTACTTGGCTGGAATAACTGGAGGTAGCTGAGGATTGGAGACATCAATAATTTGCAAAACACGAGTAACACAAGTCAAACCGCCTAGAACTCTGTAACTGTTCTGATCAGCTGTACCCTGTCAGCAGAAAATACAATAACTGTGATGCAAAATATATGTGAACATTTTTACTTGGTAAAAACTGTATGTTGCACTGAAATATGGAAGTCTTTTACTGCCAAAGAGATATTAAAATTTAAAAAACTAATTATGTACAAAATTTAACTGATCACTATACTTTTTATAATAAGTATTAGCAACTCAAATATTACAATAAATATGATTCTTAAAATTATCTAATATACACCGGGTGAATTAGTAACTTTAAATTAATGACCAGTCTCTTAATTCCTCTGATTTGTAGAAATATTAGAAGAAAAAGAAAAGTATCAAAATCCATTTAGTCAGAGTTATGATGATATTTTGCCTTAAACAAGTTACAGACCTTTTTGTCCAGAATTCTGGAGATTTCTCCCAATGCTCTGTCTAAAGCTGAGACTTTATTCTGTGTCCATGGTCCACTATCTGAACTCTGAAGATATTTACTGACATCTTTTACAATCTTCTGCATCCTGGAAAATAGGGATCAAAATGGTAGTAAGCAATAATGATTGAATGATTGGTTACTTTATGTCTATATTATAAAGAAAGATCATGAAGCCATTTCAGTAACAAAATCCTCATCCAGCCCTTACAATGAACCAATACATTAATGCAAATGATATTTTAAAATCTTGGGACCTATTTTATAGGGCAGGGTAAAGGCTAAACCCTCTGTAAGACAATTATTAAAAGATATTAAAGCAGTCCAGCAGTGTATTTTGAGGACCATAAAAATAATGTTTTTAAAAAGTTACTTGTTATGACAAAAAAAATTATGTATAGATATGCATAGAATCAGAAGGGTGAGTATTCGTTATATCCATCAATTAATAGAAGGTTATTCATGAAAATTCACTGTACTTGGTAACTAGTACTCAGATACATTCTTTTTTAATAATTAAATTATTATAATGAACAGCTATGATTACCACACCCAATGCTTCTTTGGACACAAAGAATTCACTTTTGTTTGTGGGATATAAAGTCGTATTGATTTCATGGTTGCTAAAATCACAAATTTAAGCACCTAATGAACAAGAATCAATCTGTAAAGACATCTGGACACACTTTCACATCATCAAATTTAAGTACTGTGGAAAACATTTGTTTTTGCAAATCCATGAAAACAGATACCTACAAATATGAATGAATTCACAATACCTGCATAAATCTGATTTGCTTACATTAGCAAATTGTTGGCTTTGATACTACATTTCCTAACATTTCTTTCTGCTCTCAACCAAAACCTCATTCAATTCTAATATAATACTACAGTCAAAAATTTAAATGGCAGAGCTAATACAATCAATGATCTAAATTTGATATAAATTAGCAACAAAATACTGAATGCAAGTATTATGCTACAAAATACTGAATGCAAGTATTATGCTACAAAATACTGGCAACAAAGGACATAAACTTAACTTTCTGCAGTTAATGGCCTTCTAAGCAAGAACTCCACACCATTAAACTTACTTTGCTTTATGTTCTGAGTCTGCCATAGTCTGCTTTCCTGAAAGGCTATTCTCATACTCAAGGCCTCTGGGAAAAAAAACAAAAACATTTAAGCTGACTGAAAATCTCCATCCACTGAGGAGCTGAAAATGGATTTAAGTGTCTCTATCCTGAACTTGGGTGCTACAGTGTGCTGATAGAAAAAGCTTAGATCTATGACCAATCAGGGCTCAGACACAAGGAAAGGTCTGGAGTAAAATCCTGGTGAGTTTGTGTTGTGAACAATCTTTACAACCATTTTCATAAGACAAGTTTATTTCTTACAGCAAAACATCAGCTTTCTACAGGTCTGTTGGGGCATCTGTAGCAAAGTGAGCCAATGACAGAAGTGGAGAGTTAATGAACATGATCTGGAGGCCCTCCACGATGATTTGCAGGACTCAAGATCGTTGTGCCAGAGTCTCTCCAATTCCATGGTAAAGTATTGAAGTCTTTCTCCCATCAGGAAAGGGCAGCACTTGCATGACATTATTTTCTTTAGAGAGGCTGTCTGAGAGAGATGGGTCAGAACCATTCCTGGTCTCCCTAAGTCTTATCATCAGTGACTCTTAAAAACTGGGCCCTTGCTGAGTAAAAAGGCTGAAGGAGGATATCCATATTTGGTGTGCCTTTGGAGGGGTCCCACCTACTTCTCTGGGGTCTCTTAGGAAATGAGAGCTGGGTTCTAGGATGCTAGGTTGTGCAAGGTTAGCCTTATTGGCAGCCTGTTTCCTGACCTCTTTATGACCATGGAATAGGTTGGAAGACAGCACTTGAGATCTAAGAATGGCCTTGCAATGGTCTTTTATTAGCATGGTCTTGGACAGCAATGCATCTATTTCTGCAAGCTGGAGGTTAATGGAAGCAG
This sequence comes from Margaritifera margaritifera, assembly GCA_029931535.1. Taxonomy (NCBI): domain Eukaryota; kingdom Metazoa; phylum Mollusca; class Bivalvia; order Unionida; family Margaritiferidae; genus Margaritifera; species Margaritifera margaritifera. Next base: position 8,241,328 of record JAQPZY010001696.1, on the reverse strand, counting down.
CTAGGGCACTGGAGAGTGAGTGTTGAGCTGCCCTGTTAAATAATTGAGTTGTATGCGAAACTGAATCCCAGGCATGTCTGTTGGTGAATTTCTCACTGATGGGGTCTAGGCTTTGCTCAGATTGCCAAAAATTAACCATGGAGACAAAATCTAGCATGGAACCAATTACTATAATGTTGCGAACCAGTAGCAGAGATGCTGCAATGATTTTATCTAAAGGGGGATCTCCCCCCTTGTCACCAAAATAAGGGGGGAGTAGACAAAAAAAAAAAGATAAGAGGGGAGTAGACAAAAAAAAAACGGTAGAGGAAATGGCCATACTTCAATATTTACCCAACACTTAAATATCTATCTCTCTTCCTGCTACATTTGGTTAGGGCTCTACTGAAATCAAAATCCTAAAAAGATGTCCCCTCTAGCTGTATAAAAAATAATTTGTTGATTCTGAGCTTAAATTGTTCCTTATCTGTGCGTGAATATTATTCTATGTTGAGAACCCCCTTTCACAGTCTGCTGTCTGAGGGGGCATATGCACAGTTAGCTTAGCCAGCTTAAAGTGCTATATAGTTTTGTAACACAAGATCCCTCAGTGCTGAATTGTGAGCAAAAAGAAATGAAAATTGCAGTCTACTTTTAAATTGCCAGTATTTTAGTTAGGCTTGGTATTCTCCATTCCTACATCTAATTTCGAAATACCATTGAAAAGGGGGTTGACTGGCATGCCATCTGTTTTTGTTCCATCCAGCATGTACATCAGACTCTTATTCAACATCATTTTCGAGCTCAAAATCACTCACTGGTATTTCCAGTAACACTTTCCCAGCTCCAAAAATCTGATATACAAAACTTTCAAAATCATTATCATCATTGCTATTATTAGCCAGTATTGCCTAATGAAATCATCATCTGAAGATGAACCATGTCGGGAGTCGACATTTTGGGTTTTCTAGGAAGCCCATATTTTAAACAAGCATTTGTAAAACTTCCTTGATGAATGCAAGGTTACAACTATGACAGAATGCTTGTTCCGGGACCCAATTGTACCAATCATATTTAGTTTAAGAACTATTCATGTCAAGCTGAAGTACAAAGATGTGTAAACAGTTGCCTACCTGAAAAATGACACTTTAAGGGTTAACAGCTAAATAAAAACTGCATACTTCATAGAGTACTTTTATAAATGTGCAACTCTAAACTAATTTGTGTGAGTTCTAGTGCATCACTGCTTTTCAAGTGGATGAACTTATACAAATTGTTTGCACTCATGCACCCTGGCAGCATCTCTGCAGTTGTTTGGTATAGAAAACAGGCATGTGTCTTGTAGAAAAATGGATTGAAGTTTGATGGGATATATCATTGTGAAAAGAAAGGCCTATTGCTAATGGTTATGTTCATTTTCCCAACATAACTGTGAAATAAACAAATTTCTAAATGTAATGACTCAGTTTGTATTTTACATTTATGTAGATCAGGAAAAGGTAGATGGGCCCATTTTGCATCAATCAAAAAGAACTCTAGTTAGTTCTTTGTTTCACCCTCATTTCTGCGCAAAAGATACATAAAACTAGCACTTATTTGTACATCAGCATTTTCCCACCAAAGTACAGGTTCCAACTTTGGTCTTGAACATGTTACATTCCTAGATACACTGAAAAACAGAAACACACAAGAAATGTGTAATATTGCATTTATGTTTACACATTCTAAATGACATGAGCATGTTGAAATATACTGAATGTATGCAAGGGAAGACAACCCTTGTGCTCTGTCCACTGCATACCTGGCATTCATCCTCTGTTTGAGTTTCTTGCAGCGCTTCTTCTGAGACTTCAGCCTCTCCTTCTCCATCACAATCTTGGGGTGGGTGTTGTTGTCTGGTGCATTGACAATGTGCTTCAAGTTAAAGTTTTCCTAGGAGAAAGATTGTAGTTAGAGATTATATTACCAACATCAAGATGAAGTCAATGATTCTTTTTTATAGATAGTACTGACAAACCATTTTCTAAAACAATAATTTCATGGTATCCAAACACAGTAATGCAATGTTCAATCTCATGCTACTCTTATGGAAATTCTGATAGTACTCGTCAAGATACATCCCATCACCAAATTTCATGAACCTCTGTATAACAGTATGTATATAGCATGCTAAAAAAACATTTGGTTTTGAGCTATCCCACAAACTTTGACTGAAGCCAGTAAACTGTGAAATGTAGGTCACAGTGACATTCTTTTGTGGTTATGGTGTGGTACGAATAGAATGCATACAATCACCTAGTTTGATGATTATAGCAGAGCTTGAAAAATAAACTTAAAACACAACATCTAACCAAAGTCAGTGAAGCATGAAATATAGATTACAGTGACCTACCTTTGTAATGAGATGTAGTATTCAAGATGCATTCCCTCACCAAAGTTTCATGAATCTAAGTAGAACAGTATATATGCAAGGTGCTAATAACTATTTGGTCATGAGCTAAATGCAAAAACTTAACCTAAGTTAGTAAAATGTGCAATGTAGGTCACAGCGGCATGGTACTAACAGAAAAGCATACAATAATCCACTTTGCTGATTGTAGCATAAACAGAGATTGAGAAATAAACAATTTTATCAAGTCATTGAAGCATGAAATATAGGTCACAGTGACCTAGTTCTTAGATTAAGGTGTAGTACTCATCCAGATGCGTCTCCTCACCAACTTTCATGAATCTAGGTATAACAGTATATATCTACAGGTTGCTAAAATCCAATTTGTTCATGAGATATATGAAAAAACTTGACCTAACCAGTAAAATGTGAAATGTACGTCACAGTGACATTCTTTTGTGGTAAGGGTGTAGTATTCATACAGACGCATACAATCATATAGTTTGATGATTCTATCATTAACAGAATAGAGCTTGAAAAAAAAAGTAAACTACAAACTTAATCAAAGTCAGTGAAGCATGATCTATAGGTCACAGTGACCTAAATTTTTTATGAGGGTACAGTACTCATCAAGATGCATGCCCTCACCAAGTTTCATGATTCTTGGTATGACAGTATTTATATATAATTTCATGGTATCCAAACATAGTAATGCAATGTTCAATCTGACGCTACTCTTATGGAAATTCTGATCATCCTCTCTTACTAATTTTCCCTGTGGACACATTGTATCCTTTGCAATAAGTCAAAGAATCATTCAACTAAAATATAAGTTATTGCCTTATCAGTCCTGATAAAAATCTTGTCCTTATAGTATTCTACATCCTGCATAAATGAATAAGCAATCTGGGAAATAACTCTGTTCAAAACAGAAAGCCGACAGAGTATCGCATACACTTGCGTATAATCCGGGTCCAAATGCAAACAACATAGACCCCGATCTGCCGGCACATAATGTGCTGGCAGATCGGGGTCTATGTTGTTTATTCTACTAATTAGTCCCTACAAACTGCATAGACCCAGATCTGCCAGTGCATTATGCAACGGCAGATCTGGGTCTATGCAGTTTGCAGTTGGTATTAACTTATATGTGAGTTTATACAGTACTCACTATCTCAGGTTTAGACATGGCCTTCCCAGAGTTGTTGTCCTTCAGAGCTTGCTGATGCTTCTTGCCTCTCAGGTGACTCAACAAATATACTTCTGATGGGATCTGAAAAAAATTAAAAAATATGTTACAAGTTGGCATTTTTTTGCCAAAATATGTTTGCTACTGTAAAGATATCATTGCCAACTATAAAAAAAAGAAATGTGCCTACATAATGCCAGGGATCTCACTAGGATATTCTTCCACAGTTTCAGTGTGACAAACTAAATAATTTTCAATGGGTCAGCCAGGAAAATTAGAAGGTCAATGAAGGAAAGTGGCATGTCTGATATGACAGATACAATGTCAATCAAAGATACACTTGGATATAAAATATTACTTTTATTAATCAAAATATGAACATATATTTTTGTAATATTTTTGATTTTACTGTAATTTAAGTTTATTTTTTACACCCATCATCTTTAATAATTCTCAACATCCTTTCAATTTTTTTTTAAGTTGCATGCATTAAATATTTAATTTAATACTAAACTGTACATTTGTGCAAATTGTTTTATTCAGAAAATGAGTCCTTGACATCATCAATACAACCTCAAAAATACTTTACATTCACAGTCGACAGTGATTTTCCATGGTGGAAATGTTAGAGTTTACTGACAATAGGAGAATACTGGAAAATTATAAATCAAATTTTTTTTTGTTTGCAATAAAAATGCCATCCATAAATCTGATCACCAGTGGCAATTTCACCAATTGTTAGCGACAGAGCATTGACCTATCTCTGAAATTCATTAGAATTATCAGCTACACAACTCAATATACAAGCGTACAATTCTCTTTCCCTTCCTTATTAGTTAAATTTTTAATTAAGTTTTCATAACATGCATTATGAATCCAAATAACACTGGCCTTACTGCAAAGCTGTTTACACAGGTGGCAGTATAACTACAACTTTAGGGAAGTTTGAACACTTTACATTATTTCACATACAGGAAAATAAGGCACAACAAGTAATTTTATATTTAAATTTTTAGGTCACTTCTAGGTAAGTGGTTTGCTCTGTTAAGGTACTTTCAATTGTCTCGCTAAGATAATTAGGTCATCATGGGGGGCTTCTAAATGGTATATGGCTTAGGCCATGCCTCATCACCAACAAGAGGCTCAAGTGGTCTTGATATAGCTCACCTGGCTTACATCTGCCTAATAACCAAATGCAAGAACATTTGGCCAAGAAATCTGGGTCAGTAGGATCCTTTTGGTTGAAATTTCTCCAGTACTGTTTATCTAGATGTTATGAAAACAAATGTTTCAAGGTTTATCTAGTTTTTGCATCCTAATCCATATTTGATTGTACATCAGAATCATTTGTCCAATACTGAAACGGCCTTATGCCAGGATACTTTGGAACAAAGTTGGTCAAATTCTGTTCAGCATGTTTTTAAAAATAAGTTGTGTAAATGTTTACCTACTTTTAGTAACGGCAGCCATATTTTATGGTAAAACTGCATCTTCTGTTTAGATCTGAAAGGTGCTCCAGCTTGGACACTTTCTGTCAAATTTGGTCAAATATGTATTAAGAGGTTATTTAGAAGAAGTTATGAAAGGTTTTTCTGTTTTTAGTAACAGTAGCCATATTTGATTGCAGATTTGAATCATTTGTGCAAACGAAAAAAATAAAGCTTTCGGTCAAATTTGATCAAATTCTGTTCAGCATTTTTTTAAGAACAACTTATTTAAAGGTTTATCTATTTTTAGCAATGGTGGCCATATTTGCTGGTGGATCAGCATAATTTGCACAAACTTTAACAGTCTTTATGACAGGAAGCTCTCTGTCAAGTTTGATAAAATTGTATTCAGCAGTTTTGGAGAACTCCTTTAAACGCTTATCTTTTAGCATTGATGGCCATATCTGATGGTGGATCGGCAATTTTTGTAAAATTTTAAAGATCTTCATGCCAGAATGCTTTCTGTCAAATTTAATCAAATTTTGATAAGCGGCTTTGGTGAAGAAGTCATTTAAAGATTTTTATATTTTTAGTAACAGCTGCCATATTTGATAACAGATTGGTATTATTTGTACAAAAATGAAATGCCACTAAGCCCTGTGCCATGTTTGTTTGAAATTGATCTGGCAGTATTTGAGAAGAGGTTGAAAACAGTAATTGCTGATGGACACTGGACAATGCACGATGGATGATGGGCCATACCTCAAGTTTACTTCATCTTATGGCCAGGTGAACTAAAAATCAAAAATGAGCACACACACAAAAAAAAGAACCAGAAATGAATTAATAAAAAGAACCAAAATGAATGAATTGCAACCAAAAATGAATGTAGAGGAATTGAAAACAAACTCAAAAGGACATAAATTAATTATTATTATCAACAATAGGAATTTAAATGTAACCATTGTGACTTTATGAGTATTTATTGTGAGTGTTATTAAGAGGTATTGTGAAATATCAAAACTGATTAAACTATTAGGTATTTTTCATTAGTCGATTATGAAATAAATTTGGTTCGTAATGGAGCAGGGTTAAAAAATATCTACAAATCCAGTCGCCCAGTCATGCAAGTACAAAAAATTTGTACTCAACCTGAAATAAATTCTTACTACTGAACCAGCTATTAAAGAAATACAAAAGTTGACGATGTTAACGACATAAATTCAATCGTACGAAAGGTTGTTTTCCAGAACTTATTCTGTGACCCTTCTAACATCAGATGTAAGTAATTTCAAACAGACCAGTCTGCTCTCCCTCTGATAAGCATTTATTAGTACTGAAAAGTGAGAACAAAGTGCTTGTATGAGCTTGACCAAACAAATGGAAAACAAATTTCCAGCAGAAAGTATGGGTTTTCAACTAATAAAGTTGACAATATTCCTGAAAGAACATCATTTTCATTAAAGAGAACATGGGTGACCCTGAACCACCACTCACATGACTGGGTGAGTGATTGGAAAATTCACTTGACAGCCAGAAATTTTCAGTTGCCATTTCAAGCTGAGTTAGTGAATATTCAACACCAGTGAAGCAGTTAGTTTTGAAGGAGAAGGGGGTGCTTAAAAATGCATATGATTTTACATACAAAATCGACTGCCTCCCGAATGCCTCTGATTGATCACACACAGGTATCTAACATGGGTCAATGGCATAGAGCAATTGCTTAATTGTTTTAAACATAATTTCATGACTGTAAATATAACTGAAGCGGTCAAAGAAAGAAATGAACATAATGAAAGGAGAGATGGCAAGTTTTCAACACCCTTAATGCAAATGCAATTGGCAGTTAACATTTAGCTGTGACTAATATACATGTGCTATACACTGTCCCTGCACATAGAAATTTTCAACTACTAAAAGTATCTTTAAATAAGAAACACTGAAAAATTGTTTTCCATATTCATTTTAGCTTTTTTCATTCCTGTTTGTTAATTTTGTGTTCAATTTTGTTAATTTTTGCTATGTTAATTTTGTGTTCAATTTTGTTAATTTTTGCTATGTTAATTTTGTGTTCAATTTTGTTAATTTTCGTTTATTTTTGCTAATTTTTGTTCAGTTTGGAATTTAGAGACTGTGCCTTTACTATGTCATATTATTACTAGTTATTAGTAAGATTTGATGTTTAATAATGATAATTATAACTAATGCAAATTGTTCTACTAACAAGAAAATACTTTTATACCATTTACTGAAATACAGAATGGAGGAATTGACTAGAACATCAACAAGATTATGCATTAAATGCTAATTTTTGCCCTTCTCAATAGACTGAATTCTGCAAGCTGCATTGAACTTTCAAAGATTTTCTTTTTGAACAAGCCCCCACAATGATGCTGTACCAACATCATTTGGTTACTTGTTTGTATGATCAGGTTAGTATCTTGAGAGAAGGCAGTGTCTATTTTCAGCAACCAGTCAGTGCCAAATTTACTTGTACTTAAAGGGGCCCCAGGTGTCCGAGTGGTCTAAGGCACTCGCCTTTACCGATCACTGCCATCTCACCTCTGTCTGCGTGGGTTCGAGTCTCAGGGTCGGCCAATGTGGATATGTGAGAAAGCTTGCCAGTAGCTTCCCATGGGCCGGTAGTTCTTCCTCCACCAGATAAAACTGGCCGCCATGTATAACCTATCATGTGCTGAAAAATGGCATTAAACCCACTACAACTACAACTTGTACTTAAGCCACTGAAAACTGTTCTTTCAAACCATGTCGGAGGTCAACATGCATATTTAATCCATGTGAGGTCTATTTGAGAACAGATTACACTTAATTAGGATATCATTTATTGACAGATCTGACACCTAGGGGAGGATCTCCATCAGATTGATGCAGTAAATTTTATTTAGAGGGTCAATCAGTCCAAAAAGCGCTTTTTACAGCGTAAACATCCCATCAACAGAAGCCCTGGGATCCATTAACGGGAAAAGTTTTAAGCCAAACATGGGCCACAACTCCATAAACTTTTGTTGGACAACACTGAAAATCAAGCTTGACACAGGTCTTCTTAATGTCAATCCTTATATCATTTTTAGTATTAGTCCACTGATGATCTTTTTGTAAGGAAATGAAATTTTTACAGACGTGTTGAAACAGGACAGGATGGGATGAGACAAATATAGATAGTACAATCTACCCCCTCGATATATATGGCAGGGGGCATTGAAAAAAAAAAGCAAAAACACATTCACAGATTGCCACATCAGAATCAGGGCAGAAAGTGTGGAAATAAAATTCAGTCACTTGGGCATGAAAATGAAAATAGTGGTAATATGCTGCAACAAGAACTGTATGGTCTGTATGACTCTTTCATAAAATGCTATTGAAAAGCATGCGTTGTTTGGAGTTTCAAGAAAGCATTCACTAAATTTCATATAAAATTAAGACTTGTTGGATAATTTGAATATTATGTTCACAATGGCTTTAAACACAATGAAGTTGATACACTCATTTAACTAATTTCACATGAAATGACCACTCGTTTAAACAAATTAAGACTTGTATTATTTTAGATTTAAGTGACCAGAAGTGTGTTCTGAAGATGAAACTGCCCCTGTAAAATTCGTATAATTAAAGAAAACTTGCTTCAAAGTGCAGGGACAAATGTCTAAGTTGAACAAGGGACATAACTCATTCCAATTTTTGGCAAAAAGGTGAAAACCAACCTTGACCTAGGTCATCTTAATGTTGAGCCCCATAAACAATTTGATTTCAATCTATGAAGTCCAAAAAAAAAAGCAACTATCAAGCAGACACAAAATTTGTGATGCATGGGAAAACTTCTTAGTCAAACTTGGTAGAATTTTGATTAAAAATGAAAATATAAATAAATACAGTCCAACTTCACCATGGTCTTATTAACATTAAGCTCCATATGAAATTTGGTGCCAATCCATAAAGTCCATCAAACATTATTAAGGACAACACAATTTTTGGAGTAAAATATGTTTCTTCAAAAATAATACGTACCCAATCATAATACATTAGAACATCCACTACCTTGCAAATCCAGCCCTCCCAAGTGAGAAAAGATATGTTTTGACTTGTTTTTGCAATAAAAGTGCTAAAATGACATCTGCTTGCCAACTGGCACCAAAATCCCATCATCCATCAGTTACTAGTGGAGCACAAGTGCATGCTCTTCCAGGGATGTAATAGCAGGGTTGCCTTGGGAGGGAATGCCAGCATATGATCAAGTAAGTATTGCAGGGAGTTACATCCCCTTACCTCAGAGTTGGCCCCTGCTCCAGTCTCCTAACATATGTGAAGCGGCCCAGAGTTTTGTGTGACATATGGGATAAAGTTTGCATAGACCAATAAAGGCAAGCAGTCTTAGAGAAAACTTCTACTTCTGCAAATCCAGTGGAAGTAAATCACATTGCTATGAAGCTGTTGAGTGATCTCAGAAGGTAGTCTGTTGCACTGCTGCTATATGCCCGTCATAGACTTTTAAAGTGGTGGACCTTCTTGTCTGGGCGATTCTGTCCACCACTTGTTCACTGAAATTTTTCTTTTTGAGGGCTTGCTTAATTTGAGCCAGGTGTTCAGGTTTATCATTTTTGGGTTGGGGATGGAAAGTAAATTTTTTACTTTCTTTGTTGAATACATTCCATGTGCATGTTTGGAGAATAGATAATAGGAGGAAATACATGGGCATCCAACCTCTACCGTGGTTACCCTTCATGCGAGATTTGACTGGAGTCCCTACAAGGATAAACTGCTCCCTTAAGGCAGCACAACATATGATTGTAGAACATTAATATACTGGAAATGAGAAAAGAATGATGTTTTCTTACCAAGAAAAAATCTGGGCAAATCCATAGAAAAGTTATCAACACACATCTGTGAGGTTGTGCTGTCATCAATATGATCTGGTGGTCATCTGGGTCATGGCCACTTGACCCATCAGGTTCAATTCCCTTCTCAGCGATACTTGGTCTTGGAGACAGAAGCTCAATAAGGTCAACTATGTATGCCAGGCAATTGCTTTGATATCTCGGACTGAAACATTGCATTCTAACATGAAGCTTGCTGAGATCACTCTAATCTCATGAGCTGAAATTTTCATGAGGCATATCTGGTATCGAGAGACTTCAGAGTAAGCTGGGCATATCACCTATTTAACACTTTAGCGAAGACATCAAGGTTTGAGGGTTATGCTGTGTTACCTGGCCTTTATGAGAAGATAGAGCCGTTTTCAAGCCTATGACTGTTTGTGCATTTCAAGTAGTGCCTGAAAGTATGAATGTGCATCATTGCCTCTTTCAATATATCAATCAAAGAGAATGAGCGAATGACAACCTACTGATAGTTCTTGCCTATGAAGCTCGATTGTGTCATTAGGACCATGGAACCATTCAATCTTAGCTAGAGGTAGTTCAGGTCCATGCAAATGACACGCAAAGCACTCACCCTTCATGCTTAAGTTTGGTGAGATAGTAACCTCAGTGAGGCTCTGGCTATTGGCTGAAACTTGAGCCACATCAAAACCCATGAAAGGCTCCACTTTGGGAACAGGGTGAGTGACCAGGGCCAATCAGGTCAAAATTGGCAAGCAAGTCCAAAAGCTCCATATCATGACCTATATAGTCCTCTATCTTGATGTCTGAATGTGTCAGAGATCACAGAGCTGCAGCCCCTGATTGTAGTAGGTGCTAACCTTTTCTCCGCAAAGAACCGGAGAAAATAGTTAGGAAACTAAGACATCAAGGCCTGCAAGGGGATAATGTTGATGCCCTTGCACCAGTCCCTAATGACATAGTGGAGGGTTTTCTAGCATGTGAGAGTCTATCCAAGGTTGAAGGGTCAAATTCCTTTCTGAACTGGCTCTCTTAGATCGAGTAGATCATTCACCCAAGATTTGTCCCACATGTGGGGAGCTATCAGAAACACTTTGCAGGTCTGGCCCCTCATTTTCTGTATTATCCTTGGTACCAAAACAGTTGTAGGAAAGGCATAGCCCTAAAAACCCATCCCAACTAACTAATACGGCATCTATGACCAAGGCTACTGATCCGGGACTAGAGAGATGAAAGTGGAAATTTTGTGGTTCCACCTCATCCCAAAGAGGTCTATCATTGGACACTTCCAAAGCGCACATATCTGCTGAAAGATAGATGGATCTGACCCCTTCTCGACAATGAATCAGCAAGGGCACTGAGCTTGCAGGGAATGTGTCTGCTCTGGACCATGATTTTCAGCTGTAAGCACCGACACAGAAAGTCCAGGACCAGGTTGAGTAATTTGGTCCCACATATGAGGAGGTAGGTCAACACCACCAAATTGTCTGACATTATGAGAATTACCCTTCCACAAAGTTGATCCTTCCAGACATTTACTTCCAGACATTTACCACAGCCTTTATTTCCAGAAGATTAATGTGAAGGGCTCTCTCCTGCAGTCCCAAGTTGATGCTGACCATGGTGAAGTGGGGCAGCAGGTGGGCTCAGCAATTATGTGAACTGGTGTCTGTTCAGACTAATCTCTCTGGTTGGGGCTTTTTGAGAGGAATTAATGCCATAAGCCATTGTTTTTCTAGCCATTAATGCAGGAATGGTCTTATCTTGGTCAACATCATAGCTCGATGATTGAGTCAAACAGAAAAGGGGCACCACTGAGCCAGTAACAGCCCTCTGCAAAAGGCGAATGAAGAGGTGGCAAAGATGGTTCAAGTCTGCTGCCGCATTGAGCAAATCGAGTAGATGCAAAAAAACTCATGGAGATCACTCCCAGCTAGAAATAAACTATGTGAGTTCAATAATCCATGGAAATTAACTATGTGAGCTCAATAATCCATGTAATGAACACAGGAACGAGATGAAAGAGGTTGAGATTAGTCAAGAATTACATATTCTAATACACAAAATGCTGGAAGGGGGAGATCTGACTTCTCCCAATTTGCCAGAAAGTCCAGCTGTGAGAGAAGGGAGAGAAGGTTTTTCATGCCCTTCACTAATGATAAACTTTTCCTGTGTTTTTAAGGGTGACATCCAAGTACGCTGCAGTCACTGTTGACAAGGCTGATCTGAACAGAGTGACAAAGCAGTTGAAGGCCTTCATAAACACCCATGGATTGATGCTTAGACCAAATGGGAGTTGATGAAAATGATATATAGTTCCTTGGAACCTAAACCAAAAAAACTTTTGTGAAGCTGATAGGGACAGGAAAAATATGCATCCATCAGATGTAGATTGATCATAAACTTGTCCCTTTTGACTGAAAACCTAACAGATCATGATATCTCCATTTTTAACTTTGGCGTGGCTGTGTAATTGTTGAGCCAGCTGAGCTCCATAACAGGTCTGAGCTTCACACTGGCTTTAGGTACTAGAAAAAGTCTGGAATAGAACCCCCTAGAGTTCAGTTTGGCAAATAAAGATGGGGAATCTGTAAAACTTTCATCTTCTCTGGGTCAGCTGGAAACTCCATCAAGGTAAAGATGCAAGAGAATGGGGTTGTATTAATTAAATCTGAAGCTCCACCTAAACAACTTGGAGTGCCCAATTGTACTGTGGAAAAAGGGTCGATCCAAGCCTGCTAAAAATGAAAGAGTCTGGCACCTACAAGTAGGTTGTCAGTGGTGGTGGGGTGAGTGAGGGTGAGTGGCATACATGTGAACATCCTGGATGGGAGGGTGTTTCTCCCTGAGTTGAAGGCTGTCTCCCATCACTGAATGAAATCTCCCACATGTGCAAAATTATTTCTGAAAAATTTAATTTGTTTCATTTTTTTCCTGCTTTGAAGTATATCTACAGTAATACTGCCTCTGCTTAAGCGACATAAAACAGGGTCAGTGTGACTTCAGTGTTTAAAGTTTGTAGAGATGTCTAAGTGTGCGTTATCTCCCAATGCCAAAACACCAAAATTAGAGTAACAGAAATATCATGCAAAATTCAATGTTGGATGGAAATGGGAATTTCAGTGGTCTGAATTAAGTTCAAAGGGACATTAATAAGCATTCTGCTCTTCCTGTAAAAGCTGATTTTGAAATCTTGTTACGGTGGCAAGAATGACACCATGCATCATGCAGAAATCCCATCTCATAAAAGCATATTAACAGTGACAACAAATATACCATCACTGAAATCCATGTTCACGGAATCTGCATCAAATGTGGATAAAGTTACACCTGCCGAGACACTACCGGTATTTGCCAACTTTATAGCTGAACATAATCTCCCATTTCTGGTAGCAGATCATTTTTCAGATCTAGTTAAAATAATCTTTCCCCCACTCAGAAATCGCATATAAGTTTTCATGCAAATGGACAAAAACTACTCACATAGAGACTATTTTGTTGTTTCATAGGAAATCGTAGTCTTAATTGGGTAGTAATAATAATAATAATAATAATAATAATAATAATAATAATAATAATATGAATAATTGATTACATAAACTCACTGTTGTGAGCGACCACCTGCAATGATTTTTAGGGAAAATATGCATCCTTTGTAAACATGAATGTAAACCAGACTAAAGTACATGTCACTAACTGCCATTGTAATCCGTAATGCCTGGGATGAATGAGGTCTTTGTCTTTGTCTATAATACAAGCAAGCGATAATCCTTTTCCTGATCTGATTGTCATTATTAAAGAGTTGTTATAGTGATGATAATGATGACAACAAAGGTGCCTGCAAATTAGGCTGCAAGTTACAAAGGGTGTGATGGTATAATGTATGCATTTGTGCTTCATGTGGAGAATCTTACTGAAATTAAAACATTAGAACCAGACAGTACCAATCTTTAGCAGTTCTGGTAGGCAGTAAGCAATCTGAATCCATCCAAAGGCAGGAAACAATTTAAACTTCTTGGTGAACTCAGTAGTGTTGTACTGACATTGCCACATTCCAATGCTGACACTTAAAGGGCATTTTCCAATTGCCACATTCCAATGCAGACACTTAAAGGACATTTTCCATTCTAAGGAAAATTCATCCCAACTCCAGAGGAAACCTGAAGAGATGCCTCCAGGATTTGATCTAAAGGGGGGAGCTCTCCCATTGTCACCAAAATAAGGTGAAGTAGAAAAAAATGAGAGGGAGGAGGAAACAGCCATAGTTCAATATTTACCTAACACATAAATATCCATCTCTTTCTTTCTTCCTGCTCTATTGAAATCAAAATCCTCAAAAGATGTCTCCTCTAGTTGTATAAGCATTAATCTGTTGATCATTTTTGAGCTTAACTTGTTCCTTATCTGTGTATAAATATTGTTTGTTGTTGAGAAACCCCTTTCAGATATGCATAGCTAGCTAAGCCAGCTTGAATAAGTTGGAAAAATGTTCTTTATGGTTGTTATGTACAATTTTCAACAGTTCATAGGTTTTTGTCTTTTGGATATCTCTGTTCCAAAATAATATTTTTCACTAACAAGAGCTCTGCCAAAGTTTCCCTTTCTTGAATCAGTGCTTTGCTGACTACAACATGTGTGCCAGATTTCTTATCTGTTCCACAGTTTTGTATTAGGGTTTTAAGTCCATCAATGCCATAGTCAGCTTGTTTAGACAGAGTTATTCTGATCAGAAATAAATATCCTTACTTTTTAATTTTGTTTTAGATGTTTATTTTATTCAATTTATCTTAACCTTAAGTGTGCAATATAGTTTTGTAGCACAAGATCCCTCAAGGCAGAAAAGAAATGAAAAATTGCACTCTACTTTTAAATTGCCTATACTTTATTTAGGCTTAGTATTCTGCCTTTTTGACATTTTATTTCGAAGGACCGCTTAATAGGGGGTTGACCGGCATGCCGTCTGTTCTTGTCTATCCAGCATGTACATCGGACTCATATTCAACATCATTTTCTGGTTCAAAATTACTCGCTGGTATTTCCAGTAACACTTTCCAGGCTCCAATAATCTTATATACTTCAAAACTTTAAAAATCAATGTCATCATCGCTATCATCGGCAAGTATTTGCTGAACGAAATCGTCACCTGAAGCTGAACTATGTTGGGAGTCAGCCATTTTTTATTTTTATGAGCCCTTACTTGAAACACACATTTGTAAAACTTCCTTCATGAATGCAAGGTTCAACGTCGACAATGCTTGTTCCAGGGCACAATGTGCCAATCAAATTTAGTTCAACACACGTTCATGTCAAGCTGAAGTACTCAGATGTGTAAAAAGTTTCCTACCGGAAAAAAGATTGATAACGACACAAGCGCTACGAGACCTCTACTGGCGGCACGACTTATGCCGCGACAAGCACTTTAAGGGTTAACAGTTAAATAAACATTGTATACTGCACAGAGTACATTTTTATATAACGACTTTAAACTAATTTGTGGGAGTTCTCACGCATCACTGCTGTCCAAGTGCGTGAATTCATACAAATGTTGCGCGATTCGCGCGCCCTGGCAGCATCTCTGAACCTGGATCCAGTAACAGTGCATCATCTCCTAAGTGGTAAGATTAACAATGATGAGGACTGCTACCTAATCCAGGCAATAATCTCCTAAGAAATGCTAAAACTGCTTGTGGTACATACAAGAGCATGAATGGCAACAAGTTACAGTGAAAGGACTGATTTGATGAGATGATGTGCATATTTTAATATTTAAAAAATGTAAATTTGTTCTTTTTGCCCATTTGCATGCTAAAAATCTGGTAGATGAAAATCCTCTTTTGGGATCAAAACTCCTTACCAAATTTTGGAAATCTCCTGCTTGTGGTACATACAAGAGCATGAATGGCAACAAGTTACAGTGAAAGGACTGATTTGATGAGATGATGTGCATATTTTAATATTTAAAAAATGTAAATTTGTTCTTTTTGCCCATTTGCATGCTAAAAATCTGGTAGATGAAAATCCTCTTTTGGGATCAAAACTCCTTACCAAATTTTGGAAATCTCCTGATCTGTCCTGACCTGACTTTTCTGTCACATGTATGGATTGGGGGCAAGTCATTGGCAATTGTAAGGAGGCTTGGGAAAAGAGAAGCTTGGCTTCCTATCCCATTTATTACATGCCTCTGAAACTGGGGGGGGGGGGGGCCTGCTGCTGCCTGAAGATGAAATAAACAATTGAGATCCAAAATATACATCGATGATGATGATAGAGTGAAATTTAGCGAGATAGAGTATACTTCCATGTAATAAGAGAACTCCTATGATCAATCAAACTTGAGAAAAAGTAAAAAAATGGAAGGTATTTGTGAGGCCTCTCAAGTAAGGAGTGGAAGCAGTAACTAATGACTGACAGGAATTTCTGCCTATCCCCCTGCATCCAAGAAAGATCACTATTGTCTGACTTCTGTCTTGGTAAACTGATGATGTTTTAGCACTTTTATTACTAACTAAAACAAGCTAAAAGACGTGGTTATCGTGGAAGACTGGATTTACATGGCAGTGGATGTTCTCCAAACATATTATAGTTGTACAAGTTATTTGAAGAAACAAAATTTAAAGTATGATGTATGAGACAGATAGACATGACTAACATGACATGTCCCTATAGCAGGTAGAAGGTAAAGTCAAATACATACCATTATTTTTAAATAAAAAACACACATACCAAGGCATTACAGATAGTGCACATCTTCTGATGATCATAAGGTGTGATTTTTGGTGCTTCATTGTGATCCTCTGTTGAGTGTCTCAGCACGCTCATCTCAAAAGCTTTCTCTCGTATCTGCTGTAACATGTCCTGATAGCGTTGTGTACTTTCATCTTGCTGTAAAATAAATGGAAAAGTTAAGCTCATGAAAGTTGTGCCTCTAATACATGTCTGCCTGCCTGGTATACACTTCACAATTTTATCAAGCTAAAGCATTCTTTGTGTAAACTTTGAATGCTAAACTTTCCAGTGATATACGGTAAATCATTAGTAAAACTTCTTAAAGTATGTAAATTCAGCAAAATACAAATGCATGATTCCAATCTGGCACTGATTCCTTTACAGTGAGCTGTTTAGCATCTAGGCTAATACAGTGGCCATACACATACCTACCAACACCTACAGAGGTATAAGCGTAACCTATGTGGCAAGAAAGTGTAATCTGAGCATAAAAGGTGCAATCTATACATTACATGCCATAATTACAATAAACTGAAAAATATATACTTAGTTTTGCTACTAACCTGGATCTGCAGCTGGTTAAAGTTCTTGTCACAAATGGGCAAAATCCATGTGGATTAGTACCAGAATACAAACACAAAACACATTAACAAATTATATATTCACAACACTCACTTTGACTAGTCTACGTGTCTAACTTTCGCTGAGTGATTGTAAAGTCAACTCCACAAATTCTGCAATGATCATTACCATGTGCTCAACCTGAGTGCTGTTACCCCTCTCATGTTCTTCATTCTAAATTTGTAAAGCACTATTGATTTGTCTTTTCTGATCTGACATGTTTTAATGTTAAAAAGATCTTTCTTCTCTAACATTTTTCAGTCATATAACATCAGACAGTCACATCGATAAAGCCTGTTTCACTAATCACTTAACATCTGCCACCATTTTTTTAGGTATAGACTGGTCTGCTAACAAATTCTGTGCATTAATATAATGAATCTGAGACAAGTTTTCAAATTGAAGAAGCCTGTGTTTTCTTGGAAATGTGTCATATACAGCTGCTATACATAGAAAATATGGAAAGTACATGGAGGTCTATGACAAATGTACTCTTACACTATTCTTATACAGCAGTCTTCTTTTTTAGAATATTCTCAGATTTATATGATGTGTGGGATTAAAGATATGATAATAAAAATGACAATTATTGCTTTATTTATTTTTTTTTAATGTACCAAAAAAGCATAATCCATCTACAGGTGAGCGTAAGATGTAATTAGGTGAAAAAAGTGGAATGATTACGCAACAGCGTAATGGTTGGCAGGCATGCATACACGTACCTACTGATAATACACAGTGGACTAGGGCAGAAGAATGATATTTTCTAGGGAAACGAGACATCTCTTTCACACCCAACCATTTTATTCACAAATATGGAAATATTTGTCTGATATTATCTTCATTTAGTTAAAATCTGTTACTGTATATACTCACATATATTCCAGTCCAAATGCAAACAACATAAACAGCATAATGCGCTGGCAGATCAGGGTCTATGTTGTTTGTTCTATTGATTAGTCCTTACAAACTGCATAGACCCAAATCTGCCAGCGCATTATGTGACGGCAGATCTGGGTCTATGCAGTTTGAAGTTGGTATCGGCTTATATGCAAGTATATATGGTACTATGTCTCCTCTGATGATTTGCTATGCTAGTATTTTTTGAAGGAGGGTCAATCACAGATATTTATGTCACATATTATCTTGACTATTCTCTAAAAACAAATAGTTGTCTCAAATATATTTTTGCTCAATCTGGTGAGGCTGATTCATTATATACCTCTAATGGTCCAAAAATACAAACTTGGACATGTGAGACCTTGATTAGTTTGGTGCAATATCATAATGACTGTAATGCACCTAGTAGCATAAATTTTTTTTAAAAAAAATACAAATTTTTAAAATGCAGCAATTTTGTTTTACAGTCAGCAATTGTGATTAATGGCTGTGGTAAAAAATTTAAATCTTTGATGGTTCTTGGGAATAAAATTAATTTGTAGTATCATAGTTCCTTCTTAATCCAAAACTCTGGCTCAGAGTATAGATTGGAAAAAAAAATTGTCAGTAGAAATATAATTTTGCAAGCTGATATTTTATCCACTCACAAAAATGCAAGTATTAAAAAAGTTAAATTCAAGCACCGAATTTAGCAAAGATACTCATTTCTTTCAAATACTGATTGCTTTATTATACATGATACAACACACTTTATATAATGTATAAATTGTCGATTGGATGTTCATAATTAATGGATGTTCATAATTAAAACCAATAACTTTATTGAAGTAGAAAAATGTGTTCTGAAACATGGATGTCCCACCATAGTGCTTGAAATGACCTAGACACAAACCTTAACCAAGGTGTGACAGATGGACCGATGAATGCAAAAAGGTAACATTATATGACCAAAAAACCACTATTGTGGTGGGGCTAAAAAAATAGGAAACTTTTGCCATCAAATACTCAATATGGACCTAAATTTGTTAATAGCAAACAGCAAATTTGTTAAGAGTTAATAGCAATGGGTGCATCACTATAGTTTGCTCTGTAGGGCCTTAAATGGAGGAACTTGTGTTGGAAAAGCAATTCAAAGTCTCATCAATATAAAGGTGAATGATAAATTATAATCCAACATTCCTAAGTAAAGTTTTGCTGCGGAAACCAAGTAGGACAGACAATCAGGGGACAGAAATGTTCGAAATGATAAAGTGGAATGCTGGAAATTAAACTCGTTCAAGGTCTTATCAGTATAAAGCTGTATGCCATATTTGGTTTAAATTTACGAATCCTTGGTAAAGTAATGCTCCAGAAACTTAAGTTTAAGTAAGGGCAATCAGGGGGCATAACTTCTGTAAATGAAGTTACAGAATGCTGGAAACTGAACTCATTCATGGTGTCATCATCATTGAGCTGCATGCCAAATCTGCTTTATGACCAGCAATCCTTGGGAAAGTTAAGCTGTGGAAATGAAAGTTTGGGGTATAGGTTATCTGGGACCATAACTTCTCTAAATGCCGATTTAGAAGACAGGAAATTAAACTCTTTCGAGGTCTCGTCAATATAAAGCTGCATACCAAATTTGCTTAAAATCTGACAATTCTCAGTGATGTTATCTCGTGGAAACCAAATTGCTGATGGACAGGTGGATGGACGGACTGATGAATGGACAAACAATGTGATTACAATAAGGCTTTGCCATTAGGGGTGAAACGATACACCTGTGCCGCGTATTGATACGATTCACGATACACAGGCTACGATACGATACATTATTGATTCCCAGTTTAAAGAATAAGAAGGCAAAAGTCTAATAATTATTCATGACTGCTGAATATTAAAGTAACTTATACAGTTTAGATATTGTTTTGTATCGATTCTTCACCTCTTGTATCGATACGTGTATCGATATGGCAAAAGTATCGATGCATCGACATATCATTGAATCGTTTCACCCCTATCTGCCATCATCATCGAGCGGGACCCTAATTAGAAACTAAAGTGCATGTATGTATAAAGTTTTATATTCTTCATCTCTTTGTTGCTAATAGTTAAAAAACAAATCAAAAAGTTTAATTATGTACTAGCTGACAATACTTCATTATCACGGTAAATGCCGATCTCAATTTTTGCTGATAAACCTGTTGAATGTCTACATAAAAACAGTCTAAGTGCTATGCAACAAAAATGTTGGTGAAGTTAAAGGAAAAGATGATATGCTTCATGTTTGCATTTAGTTGTGCATAAAACTGATTCCTCAGATGCAGGCAGCATCTGTCAATCAGCTGTTCCATTAGAGAGATTCAAATTTACCCCGGCCAATTCGACTGCTAGCCGAGTATGAATCATTATGTAATGTGGTAGTCAGACAAGAGATTGTCCAACCAAATAGGACATCAGATAGAATTTACTACCAACAAACAATTTCAACTCTTTATAACTGCAACATTTTTTAAATAAATGTTCCCCAAAATTTTTACAATACTCTTTTGAGTCTTGTTTCAATAACTGGAACATTATTTTCAAAAAACCTCGATTTTACAGAAATAAATATGCTAATGAACAGGTGAAGCTTTCTATTTTTCTGAGAGATCAATTGAGATGACACATGAAATGGATGACCACAAGAAAAAACTCAATCTGGTTGACACATTTCTGCATTATCAGCTCTTGGATGAGCAACAAAAGTAAATAATAATTTGGATGTAAAATGTGACACATGGTATGATTTACATGTACCAAAATTCTATGTAATGGACTCTTCCATGCAACCTTTAACCATGACACTGTCTTTATTGTCAAACAGTTTCAATGTACTAACCTTCTGTTGGATCTTCTTCTGTAGTTCCTGTATATGCTGCTCATGCTGAGCACTGAGAGCTGCCAGTCTCTCTTCACGCTCTCTGTAGAAACAGAATGAAACTGCTGATACTCAAGAATACCGTTAATTTATAATTTAAATTTCTGAGCTAATAATTGTATTTCTAAGTGTCATAGTTTGAAGCAGTGAAAATACCCAGCAAATTAACACGATTCAAATTCTTTTCTCAGCTGTTCATCCCTTTGCCCTCCCTGTCAAATAAGTATTCAACTTAGCTCTACTTCCAAAAGTTGATAAAAATTCTGAGACTAATGTGTAAATTTGCAGATTACCAGTAATCATATACCAATCACTTAATCCCTACATTTTCTTCAAAAACTCTGATACCTCAAAAACTGGTAGCTAACTATGCCTTGGCAATTTGCTTAAAATGGTATCAAAGTTAACCTTTCTTTTAGTCTGAAAGTCTCCTGACGCTCTTTCTCCTTCTCCTGCTGTTGCTGTTCTATCCGTGCATCTCGCTGTTTGCGCTTCTCCTGCATTTCTTGAAGTCGTGCCACCCTTTCTGCCTCTAGAGCCTTCCTCCGTTCTTCCACTGCTGCTTCTTTGGCTAACTTCTCCTCAAGCTTCCGTTGACGCTCCTCCTAAAACATAAAATATTTTAAGTTGATGCTTGTATTTCACTTTTAATAGCTACAGCAATTTTTATGTAATGCAGATAAAAAGTCTCATAATTATAGTACAAGAGTCCTTCAAAGAGACTCACACTCTACTGGGCAAAAAGAATTTCCAGGAATTCAAGATAAGATCATTTCTTCCTTTTAACTGCTGAATGTTGAAACCATCTCTGCTATTCTTCAGCAATAACTAGATTTTCAAATTAGCTGCTGTGATGGGCATAGTTGATGTCAGGTTGGCACCATTTTCATTTAGGACCAAGTAGATATCATTAAAAGTCTTTTGGTGAAAAACCCATGTTATTATAACCATCCATTCAGGGGGAGTAGTGACACCAAGATATTTAAGACAGCCATTGTGGCAGCCATATTGGATGTACAATTGACACCATTTTCACCATGGTGGCCATATTGGAAGTCAGATCAACACCATTTTAATTTAGGAAAAACAAGACATATGAACTCTTCAGGTGAAAACCCCATGCTGATATGACTTTCCATTTTGGAAGAGTAACAATAACAAAATTTTCAAGATGGCTGCCATGGTGGCCATATTGGATATCAGATGCGCACCATTTCCATTTGGGACTAACCAGACATCATAAGAAGTCTTCTGGTGAAAGCACAATATCAATATGACCAGCCATCTAGGAGAAGTAGCGATAATAGGATTTTCCAGATGGCCATTATGATGGCCATATTGGAGGTCAGATCAGTACTATTTCCATTTATGACTAACTAGGCATCATATAAAGTCTTTCAGTTAAAACCCCATGCTGATATGATCATTCATTCACAGAAGTAGTGATAATAAGATTTTTAAGATGACCACTGTTGTGGCCATATTGGATGTTTGAGTGGCACCATTTTCATTTAGGACTAACCAGACATCATAAGAAGTCTTTTAATAAAAACCCCATGTTGATACAACCATCCATTTAGGAGGAATATCGATAACAAGATTCTCAAGATGGCATAAGCAGCACTCATACTGGTTGTGTGAGTGGCACCATTTTCATTTAGGACAAACTAGACACCATAAGAAGTCTTCTGGTGAAAACCCCACGTCAATATGACTTTTTGTTCTGGAGTTGCAATAACAAGATTTTCAACATGGCTGCTGTGGTGGCCATACTAGATTCACAAAGGCACCATTTTCATGTAGGATCAACTAGACATCACAAGATGTCTTTCAGTGAAAACCCCATCTTGATATGACCATCTATTCAGGAGGAATAGCAATAACAAAATCTTCAAGATGCCATGGTGGCAGCCATATTATGCAGATTGGCACAATTTTCAAATAGGACCAACTAGACATTATAAGAAGTCTTCTGGTGAAAACCCCTTGTCAACAGGATGTTCAGGAGGAGTAGCAATAACAAGATTTTCAAGATGGTTTCTGGGCAGCCATATTGGATGTCCAAGCGGTATCATTTTCACCGAGGTACAACTAGACCATGGGATGAATGTGTGTGTAAAGTTTCATGGCAACCCTCCATGCAGTTTAACAGGAATAGCAATAACAATCTTGTGCTAAGCGACCGATGGACAATGGACAAAAAAACATCCCATAAACTCTTCTGGTCTATGACCAGTAGAGTTAATAACTCTCTAAGAACAAACTCTGATTTAGTGAATATCTGGTTATGAAAAATATACTTATGTCTCAATGATAACAGAATTAACTAGATTTACTTCTAAGGCTCACCTGGCAAATCTCCACACATTTTATTACATACATCCCTCCCCACCCCACCCAACCAATGGACTGTGACCTATGTCTTAACCAAAATCCATTACATGTGTTCTTTCACTACAACTGCATGCATCAAGTTTGGTATATATAAAAAATTAAAAAATGTCACTGTAATTGCAACTTGTGCATATTTAACCTATGACTCCCTTCAAGGGACACTGGAGGAGGCCCCAAAATTAGACTTCTCTCGCAAATGGTTATCACATGTGCAACTTGTGTACTAAGTTTGGTGAATCTCCAGCCTGTGGTTTATCAGATAGAGTTACAGACAGATGGACAGATGAAACAGACAGGGTATCACAATATTCCCCCTTTAAAATGTGGATAATAATCTATGTACTTATTTTCATATTTTGCAATGAAATTCAGAGTACAAGAAACCAAAGTTTGGAGTAAAATATATTTCTTTGATAATACTTACCTAATCATAATACGTTTAAAGAACATCCACTACCTCGCAAATCTAGCTCTCCCAAGCTTAAAAATGATGTTAACCACGTCTCTTGGCTTGTTTTAGCAAAGAAAGCGCTATGAAGTTGTCTACTTGTTGAGATGGAAGTCAGATGAAACTGGCACCAAATCCCATAAATCCTCAGTTACAACTGGAGCAGAAGTGCATGCTCTTCCAGGCATGCAACTGCAGGGAGGGCTTGCCTGTGTTATGACCAGGTAAGTATTAGCAAAGAAACATTTTACTCCAAAAATTGGTTCTTCTTCAAATACATTACATGATCATAACATGTCAGGAGAATGGGTGAAAGGTGGGAGTTACATCCCCTTACCACAAAATCGTCTCTGGCTCTGGTCTCCCAATATATGTAAAGCAGCTAAGAGTTTCATGTGAGATAGAACAATTCTTAGCACATGTCAATCAAAGGATGTGGTCCTGGAAAATATTTTCACTCCTGCAAATCCAGTGGAAGTAGTGTAACCTTCATCGTTTTGAAGATGCTGAGCAAACGTAGCCTGTTGTGCTGCTAATATAGGCCCCTGCAAGCTGAACTGAGCCCCTGAGTTAGAAAGATCAAAATAACAATCTGGAGAATGTCATCTCTGACCCCCATCCCACAGCTTTAATGATGTTTGTGAACAGCTGAGCTCTAATGCTATGCTGATGGCAAATGCCCTAACTTCATGAGCCGATATGTATAGGAAATTTACCTGGTCATGGGTTAGTTCCTTGTAGGCTGAGCGGACAACACAACGAATCCAGAATGACAGAGCCTGAGTGGAAATATTGTCCCTTCCTTCTCTGAGTGGTAAACACAAGCAAGATCTCCCTCTTTTGATCAGCTCAGTATGCTTCAGGTACACTTCAATGCTCGGATGAGTCCTGCAGCTGCCCTTTGGAAGACAGGTCCAAATAAGACCAAAAAATATAATTTCCCATGAGCAGGAGCCTGTTCTTAGGAATGAAAGCAGGCGCCATCATGAGAGAAATTCAACCATCATGGCGAAACTACAGTTAGTTCGGGTTGACCAATAAGGAGTGAATATGACTCCGAGTGAATAGGACTCCGAGTGAATAGGACTCCGAGTGAATAGGACTCCGAGTGAATACGACTCCGAGTGAATAGGAAGCAGGTCTTGTGCTAAAGTCAGTGAGGTTCTAGAAAGTGGTTCCAAGGTTGCCTTGTTCAACCACATCAAAACCCATGGCAGGTTCCATTTCGGACAAAAGGCCAAGGCCTTCTATCGAGATAAGTCAAAACTGACTGGAAGGTTGGAGAGGTTTTTATTCTGGCCTACATTCTCTATTCCATGTCTTAAATCATGGAATAGTCACCCTTCATTGTGATTGGAGCTAACTTCTCCTCAAAAACCCATAGGAGGAACTTAGCTACAGACCCTGAAATGGGCAAATTTGACCAAATCTGCATTTTGTTTTGCATTCCATTCACATCTGCATTTTCTCTACCATCTCATCATTTTCTGTTTATGGTCTTGGAAATGCTTTCGGATTCGACATTATTCACTTTCATCCACTGTTTCATTTCATTTTCACTCATTTGGAATGAAAAGGAAATGCATGTACACAAGTCAGGTTTTCCATTTTCAAAATTGTTACAGTGGTCCCCCTCTTGAACGGCCCCCCTGACCAGCGGCCACCCGCTTTATACGGCCACAATCCCTTGGCACCGACGAGTTTGTGTTCAAAAGTACCCCTCAAGGACGGCCACCCCTCTAACGCGACCAGCGGCCAGCATTTTTGTGCAAAAACGGTCAAATTTACCCCTCGCAAGCGGCCACATAATGGTCGTTTACAGAGTAGAATCTCGATAATATTTTTTAATTTCTCAATTCAACATATTGACATTTTGTTCCAACATGCCAATAAAGTAACTTTAATCCTTACAAAGAGGTAAGTAATCCGATTATCCTTACTGCCATGTGTTCCTTAGATGTTAGCTTTTGTCACTTTGATAATTACTGGCTATTATTACCACCGATAATTATCAAGATGACAAAAGCTAACCGCTGAGAAGCACAGCATTGTTCAGCTCAAGTCAGCGCGACATCCGGTCGCCAGATAGTAAAATGGTATGTTAGCTTACTTACTTATTTGGATTAAACTCGCGTGCGACCAATTTGGTCATGTGCGAGGATGGTATGTTAGCCTTTCTGGCTTCCCTCTAATAGATTACGAAATGTACATAACCGGGTACCAGACTGGGGAAGAAAAAAAAAAGTCGATCACGTGACAGACTCACTTCCGTTGTAAACACTGCCTCACGCGTGATTGCCCGCGAAGGAATAAGTTGTCGCAAAATATCGTCAGACATTCTCAGTTTAGAACAAAAATGAAAGCAATTAAATTAAACGAAAAGAGTGAGAGTCTTTTGATAACTACTGAGAAATTTTATGTCAGAAAGATTCAAATAAACATCGTCAATATACATTCAACTTGAGTGGGAAGACGGAATCAACGGACGTACATGGATAGTTGCAACCAAATATTTGAGCCCCGAATTTACCGACAATGTGGTTTTGCACCACGATTCATGATAATTCATATTTTTTAAAAATAACATTGATACTAGTTTTATCATATTTAGTCCTTAACCAGATAATATTCCTGTGATTTTTAAATGCAAATATTAAATATATAAAAATTAGTTACATCTTTTATACTTTATATGTAGTTATTACTCACAACTGTGTGATCCCCCTCTAGAAAGGCCACCCGTCTTATAAGGCCACTTTCTTGCTGCAGAAGGGGTGGCCTTATAAGAGGGGGACCACTGTACTATACAGGAAGAGAACTAAGGATTTTGTAACTTGTCTCATGAAAAGTATACTTTAATGAAATGGCAAATGCATAAAATGCAAAAGACAGCATTAAATTTACGATAAATTAAAAAGAGTGTAAACTTAGAGTTGTTGAGTATTTGTCAGTAAATTTAATTTCTTATTTTGTTTTGTTGAAATAAAGATTGTACAGATACAATCAATAGTGATGTCATCACATGAATGGCAGCTGTTTCTTATTTCTGCCTTGACAACAATGTCATGCTCGTAAAGGGTGAAAAATTATCAATATAAAGAATCTAATCCTGGATTATCATGCAAACGGGCTTTCGACCATGGAAATTTAGTGGCAGCTTAAAAATAATTGATTTTCATATCAATTCATTCTGTTTTCATTATAATTCATCATTCTGCATTTAATTTCATCTGCATTCATTCTGCATTTTGTTTCAATTCATTCTGCATTCCATTTTCATTTCACTGGTAAAATTACCAGTTTCTGGGTCTGTACTTGTGATATCAAGGCTTTTATGAGAGAGATGTGTCTAAGCTCACACAACTAGGAGAAAACTCTCCATTTCCCCTTACTGACTTTCAAAATTTTCGGCCTTCTTGCCCGAGTAATTCTGTCTACATCTTGTTTGGAGAAATGTTTCTTTCTGAGAGCTGGTTTGATATAAGCAATGTATGCAGGTTCAGTATTTCTGGGTTCAGATGGAAAACTTGCATGCACAATTATTTCAGCAGGCGAGAAGGCAGATTTCTCTGGGAATCTCCACCGCTTGATTCAAAAGGTTGTTGATCCATGATTTTTCCCACTCGAGGTGAACAACCAGAATTTTAGTTGGCACTCAAATTCCCTCATTTTCTGAAAGACTCTGAGAACAAGAGGGATAGGGGGAAAGATGTATGCAATGAGACCATTCTAGCTCATGGAAAGGGCATCAACTGCCTAGGCTCAGGGACTGGCGAGACAATGGTTGGGAACTTGGCATTCCACCTTGTTGTAAAGAGGTCTACAAGAGGTTAACATGAGCAGGTGCAGATTCAACTAAAGACTCATGGGTGGATGAAAATTCTGTGTGAATAGGCTGATTCCATTGGTACACTGAGTCTGCTAGGACAATAAGCCTGCCCGGGATGCAGCATACTTAAACATGAATTTGTCAACAATGACACCACCTAAAAAAATCCCAAACTAAAAGGTACAGGTCTGAGACTTGGTTCCCCCATGCCTTCTGATGTTAAGTGTTAACAGTCAGAAAGTTGAGAGAATGCCCTTTCCAGATAACATCTGCCATGACTGAAATGAATTAACTGTGGCCTTCATCTATAGGAGGCTGATGTGTATGAAATACTCCTAAGGGGCCAAATCATATAGCTGGTACTGGGTCAAGATGGAGCATGGACCAGGATGGAGCATGGACCAGTGATGGACATGTCCAGTGCTGGTCTGAGATGCCTTCTTAAG
This sequence comes from Margaritifera margaritifera, assembly GCA_029931535.1. Classification (NCBI taxonomy): domain Eukaryota; kingdom Metazoa; phylum Mollusca; class Bivalvia; order Unionida; family Margaritiferidae; genus Margaritifera; species Margaritifera margaritifera. The sequence goes on along the minus strand of JAQPZY010001696.1, from coordinate 8,213,225 downwards.
TCTGGTGCTGGATACTGTGGAGGATTTGTTCACTGCATCCGGTGCCAGTTACACTGGGTGTCCCGAGAGAACCAGGACTAGAACTTGCATGGCTGGGTGCTGGGCACTGCATCTTAAGTCTGGAACTGGGTTTACTAGGAAGACAGGTCACTGTACAGTCCTAGTGCTAATGGGCATAGGTCGATATAGAGCTGGTGCTGAGTAGATTAAATCCAGGGCCAGCTGATGTCTGGTACTGAAGGCTGGTACCAGCTATCTAGGGAATGATCACCACAGTCAGTACCAGCATCTACAGTGGTGATGGATTGTCTAGGATTGGTCCAAGTGGGCCACTGTACAATGCCATTACTAGCCCAGTAGTCTATTTAGTGCTGATACACTCTGGTTGTGGCACTGTTGGCCTTGGAAGGGCTGTAACTGTGTGGGAGGCCCATGATCGCAAGGATTGCAAACTTTTTCTTAAACTGGCCATCATTCCGCTTTGAGTGACTCCAACAGGAATTAGGTGATATAAGTGGCACTGCTGGTGGCATCCACATTCTTGTGGGAGCATTTTCTTAGCTCTCTCCTTAGACAGGGTTAATTGTTTGGCTATGATGATCATCCATCTCTCTTCTGATCAGTGTGAACCAATGTCACCAGTAAGGGTGAAAAAACACCCCAGCTTATACAAGTGGGGTAATTATCTTCAGCAAGCATGAGTTTCTTACACATCCCACATTTAAACCTGCATATTGTTGTTGATATCTGTAATTAGGAAAAGCAAAACAATAGCAATAACAGGTGAAATCAGTCAAGTGCCATGCTAAGCTTAAAGTGAAGTGGACGCTATAAATTAAGATAAATACAAGAGAAAATTGCAGAAATGATCTTATTACTAGGAATAAATGATCATTTACTTGATAATACTTACAAAAAAGGTTGAGTACTGAGATGAATTGTAAGTACTAGACCATGGGGCAGGCAATTAAGATGACATCAATAAGTTTAGCATACAATGAAGTTAGGCCAATCAAGTGCAAAATATTCATCAACAAAAGAAAAATAACTAGATTTAGTATGAAAACAGATGGAATATACTTCCCTGTGATAAGAAAACTCCAAAGGATTGCAGAAACAGATGGAATATACTTCCCTGTGATAAGAAAACTCCAAAGGATTGCAGAAACTGGTGAAAAGGCACAAAATGGAAGATATTTGTGAGGTCTCTTGTAAAAGCATGTTGACCAGACATGAACAGAAGTAGTTATAGACAACTGAAGGGATTTGGCACCAATTATTCTATCAATGGGAAGACCACCCTCATTTGCTACTGTCTTGGCACAACTTTTGTGCCCTTTTGTTGCTAAAACAAGCCAAAAGATGTGGTTAATATCCTTTTTAGTTTGGGAGGCTTGGATGGCTGGATCTGTGAGGTAGCATAAGTTCTCCAACGTATTATGATTGGGTAATATAGTTGAAGAAACAAATATTATTGTTCACTAGGTGCTGAGGATGAACAGATTCCATAGTATTTATGAGTTCCTATATTCGAAATACCTTTTCTACATAAACAAAAGTGAATCTTACAGCCATTTATGTTACTATCTCTGTAGATATTATTTATATTAATGTTGTTGCTCCCTGTATCAATGAAAGATGTATCAATTCCATAAAGAAAATACAAGTTAATGAATGCTGTTACGGGTACTTTTTCAAGCAGTAAATGCACTATGCTTCTGCACCAGACCTTTGGTCTAATAATATTTGCATGTTGCTGAAACTCATATAAAATACAAAGGTCAGCATATCAAATGTCCTAACTGATGTTTACACACTGCATGAAAAATCTAAGTTCACCAACATAGGTATACTTACAGTGTATAGCAGTATTTAAGGCAACATTCAACAGTAGACATTTAATCTCGAAACAGAATATGGGTGATGGCGGTAATCTAGATACCAGTATTCTACACTTATGAGTTTAATTACTATTTTCAAAGAGTTGGAGTCTTCAAATATCACAACCCCAAAATTTTACATTTAAATGAGCCCTGGCTAATTTAGCAACTAACAATACCTGCATATCTTGGAGCCTCGCCTCTGATTCCTGATGTTTGGACATGATGTCATGGCGTTTGTTCTGAGCCTCAAGTGTGTTAATGAAAGCAATCTCATTCGCCTGGAATGAATAGTATTTATAATTTTTATGAATGTAAATTATTAGTGTAATGTATTGCAGGGGAAAAACAAGGTCAGGGCTTGACTGTCAAGTCCGTGATCTTAGCATTGCTGTAAAACTAGACCTTGATCCCATTGTCAGAAGGTAGAGTGAACATGTCCCAAAATGAATTGCCTTAGCTCAAAATGATTCATCCAAAGTATGAAGAAAATCCATAATGGGGTTTGGAGAATATAACCTAATGCAAATTTTCTGATTGCAACCTTAACCCAAACGTCAAAGGGGTGGGTGAGCATATCAGAGAATGAAATCTCTTCACTTCATAATGATTCATTCCAAGTATGAAAAAAATCCATCAAGTGGTTTAGGAAATATAAGCAAATGAAAATCTTTAACCAAAACGGTAATCCAAATTTTCTCTATGATCTAGAGCCCCAAGGTCTGAGGGGCAATTGTGCATATCACAGAATTAATTGTCTTAGCTTCATAATAATTCATCCCAAGAATGAAGAAAATCCATCACATGGTTTAGAAAATATAAGCAAATGGAAAAACTTTAACCAAAACCCTAACACAATGTTGACTCCACTGTCACCCCCACCACTGGAAAAGTGACTGATATGTCTTGCTTTCCCACTAATATCGACTCTACAGAAAGTCACTGAACATGAGGTATTTCATTTTGTGTTATCATGCTGTGCATGTATCAAAGGTAATTAGGTACAATGAATATTTCAACCTTTTCTGTTTACATTTTTTTACTATTTACAAACAACAAAGATGTGAAAAATACAGAACAAGGTGTTTACTTGTAACTATGCCCTTGTTTTGGTACGGTTAACTTTCTTTGAAATGTATCCACATGCCCATTTTCATGAGTGTTGGCAAGAAAGGATTCAAGATATTGAGCATGTGATGAATGAACAGTTGAAAATACAAAAATCACTAAAGTATTAAAATCAGCTCAAAGTGACCTGGTTTTGGTATGGCTGCATTATTCTCACTGAGCTGCATCCACATAACAATTTTCGTGAGTGTAAGTGAAATAGGATTGAAACTACTGCATGTGTAACAAAAGAACACATCACCATACGAATGAATACACATGCAAGAGCAAAATGCTATATCCAGTCGCAACTTTGGTGGCAACGGGAGAACAAGCATAAGGATGCCCGATAACATGACAAATCTTACATACTGACTAATACTCCGAGAAAGAAGTTTTCCTCCTTTATTAAAATCACTTTCTTTTCAGGAAAAATTGATTGTATAGTCTAAATAAAAACTTTTGTGATCTAGTAAAAACACAAACATGTACACTGACAGCAAAAACAAGAGTCTCTCAAAGGGATGGGTGCTCTAATGGCTGAAAAGAATTTCCAGGAATTCAAGATAAGACAATTTCATTTTCTTAACTGTGGAGTGTTGAAACCATCTTTGATATTCTTCAGCGATAAAAAGATTTTCAAATTAGCTGCTGTGGTGGACATACTGGACGTCAACTTGACACCATTTTCATTTAGGACAAACTAGACATCATAAGAAGTCTTTTAGTGAAAACCCCATGCTGATATGACCATCCATTCAGGAGGAGTAGCAGTAAGAAGATTTTACAGATGGCCACTGTGGTGGCAATATTGGATATCAGATTGGCACCATTTTTATTTAGGACCAAGTAGACATCATAAGAAGTCATTTTGATGAAAACCCTGTCAATGTGACTTTCCATTCAGGAGGAGTAGCAATAACAAGATTTTCAAGATGGCTACTGTGGTGGCCCCATTTTCATTTAGGACCAACTAGACATCACAAGAAGTCTTCTGGTGAAGACCCCATGTCAATATGACTTTCCGTTCAGGAGTAGTAGCAATGACAAGATTTTCAAGATGGCGAATGTGGCAGCCTTATTGGACATCAGATTGGGACCATTTTTATTTAGGACCAACTAGACATCATAAGAAATCTTTTAGTGAAAACCCAAATGTTGCTATGACCATCCATTCAGGAGGAGTAATAATAACAAGATTTTCAAGATGACCACTGTGGTGCCCATATTGGATGTCTAAGTGACACCATTTTCATTTAGGACCAACTAGACCATGGGATGAATGTGTGTGTAAAGTTTCATGGCAATCATCCAAGTTGTTTAGTAGGAGTAGCGATAACAAATGTGCTAATGGATGGAGAGCAGGATTGACGACAGGCAACAGACCATCCGATAAGCTCTTCTGTCTGTGTGACCAGTAGAGCTAATAATCATATAACATGTGTGTGTATATATATATACATATATAACCTTACACTCAAACCTGTCATAATGGTCACCTGTGTTCAGTGGTCACAACCATAATTCTAATTTCCCCCCAGCAAATTTCTTATATAAATGCCCTGTATTTAATGGTTACCTGCTTTCAGCAGTCAGGTGTTTCCTAACCAAACACTGGTTTCACCCTGCCTTAAGCGGTCACTGGAGCATAAAAGCAGTAACCGCTCCAAGCATTTCAAATCTCAATTGTACTTACCATAGTCCAGTCACGGTGTCAGTCAAACTCAAAGGTGTCAACATGTCGGCTTCGAAAGCAAGGCGGTTTCTGTCCTTACATGAGAGAATCAAAGCAATTCGTTTGCTGGATAGTGGACAAACTAGTCGTGTAGTTGCAGAAGATATGGAAGTTGAGCAAACTCAGATCCATGGGATTACTAAGTGTAAGCGAGATATTATGGCCGATTTTGAGAACAACATTAATCCGGAGTGTACAAGATTACGAACAATCACACCAAATGAGTATTGATACATGTACACTGCACTTGTGATTTCCCTTACAGCTTATATGCTACTAACAAAGCTGCAGAAAGCTTCCTTTCATTTCTAATCATCAAAGGTCTCTTGCAAAAGCTGACTGTCTTTTGATCTCGGTGAGTTTGAGCAACTGCTTAATCCATCAACTGTTTGAAGTGTGCACACCTGTTTTCATGCCTAATTATACCAGCTGGCCTAACAAAAAGTCAGTCTCATGCTTGACAATCTCAGGTAAGCTGTCAATTAGTACTATTATTTAGATGCTGTTTCTACTGATAAGTGACGATTTAATGTACCTGATGGATTAAAGTGGAACTTTATATTTTATTATTTTTCTTTTTGTTACATAGCTGAACTAAATATAAGTAATCTGATAGCATACTACTCCTACTAATAATAATAATTCTAATGCTATTCTGTGCATAGTACATGTATTTGTCATGAACCAAATTTGAGAGCTGAACCTGCCCTCAGAGGTCACCTGTCTACAGCAGCCACTTTGGCCTTTTCCCATGGGTGTCTGCTGTAGACAGATTTGACTGTGTATATATATATACATATATACACAGTCAAATCTGTCTACAGCAGACACCCATGGGAAAAGCACATGATGAGGAGGCCAACACACACCATTAGAGTAAAAATAAATATTTTGATTGAATCCATTATAAAATCCCAGGTTTGGGCTTGAGCATAATAGTTATGCAAATTGTCTGATGGAATTAAGAAAGCTAGAGTGCATGCTGTACACTTTGCTGTGTCAACCCTAATGTAAACTGTTTATTTGCCATGCTGACTATTTTTGTTGCTCTGTTTACAATTTGATATGTATGCATGAAGACCAATTTATTGTAAATCATCCTAGCTTATTTAAGTGCTAACTTTTCAGGCATATGGGTATTAGAATTCCCACCCCCCTTCTTGACTCTGGCATACATTTTTCCCCAAGATATTTTTTATTATTATTTAAAATATGAGCTTCAAAATCGTGTCTTTTTGTTATTCCAATGAATTATTTTTTTGTGAGGGACTGCAGCATTAAAGCATGAACTATAATCTGTTGAATGTAATGTAAAAGTAGTTGAGAATTATCCCTCTCATATACTACTTTTTGGAAGTACCTAAATTATTTTTTGGCATAAGTACCTAAATTACTTTTTGGAATAAGTACCTAAATTTCTTTTTGGCATAAGTACCTAATGTTCTTCTTGGAATAAGTACCTAAATTTCTTTTGTGAATAAGTACCTAAATTTCTTTTTGGAATAAGTACCTAAATTTCTTTTTGGTATAAGTACCTAAATTTCTTTTTGGAATAAGTACCTAAATTTCTTTTTGGAATAAGTACCTAAATTTCTTTCCCCTGCATATACATATACCTTTAAAATCATACAAAAGCAAAACAAGAATATCACGACAAAAGCATTGCTGTAAAATGTATGACCTTGACAACAAGTTGAAAAGGTTGAGCAAGCATGTCATAGAATGAATTCTTTACTTCGTCATGATTCACCCAAAAGTATAAAATCTATCAAAGGGTTGAAGAAATATAAGCAAATGAAAAAATGTAACTAAAATGTTAATGCAAATTTTCTAAGTCTGTGACCTTCACCCCAAGGTCAAAGCGGCAAGCATGTGTCATAGAATATACTGTCTTGGCTTCATAATGATTCATCCCAAATTTGAAGAAAATCCATCAAAGGATTTAGGAAATATAAGCAAATGAAAAACCAAAAGAAAAAACAAAACCTTAAAAAACTGTTGATGATGATGCTGCTGATGCTGAAAAAGAAACTGCTATGTCTCGCTTTCCCCACTAATGTGGGCTCAATAATAAAATTTTAGTGGAATGACAATCATTTTTCAGAAAACTTTTAAACCTTAAGAAATGTTTTAAGCTCAGTAAGTTTTTGTTGTTCCAGACATCAGAGTTGCCTCACCTTGGCCTCCTCATCATGTGCTTTTTGTGCCTTAGCCTTCAGCTGCAGCTGGCGTTTTTCTTCTGCCCTCTGCATCTTCAGTTCCATAGTCTCTTTCTTCTGTCTCATCAACTCTTCCTTCAGGGCTCGCACCTCCTCCACCTGTAATAATGAATTTAATCTTTATTTACAGAAAACCAGATTTGATGAATGTCCAATTTTGACATCCCATAACAAAGATTGTCATAGTTCTGTTTATTATCATCATATATTATATTTTATTATACACTTAAGTCCGAAGTATAAAAAATTATTGCCAAAATAATTTTCATATTATTTTCACTCCCATATTTTCACGTGAAAAATATATCCTTATACTAGATTTCCCATCATCCGATGTGACACTTGATTGTTTGCCACGGAATAAACCTGCAGCAAGACTAATGAGCACTTTGTGAGCTAGAACAAATTAATGGAAACCACATTACATTTCAGACAGGGAAATTATTTTTTATTGCGGAAATTTGACTCGATGCTCTTTGCGTCTCTATGAAGTTATTTCCCTTTACTACCTTGACAACACTGATAAACCTGCTGTGATGCATTGCTAAATCAGACTGCTTTGTGGTCAGATAAGGTACAATAGTTTACAAAATGTCAAAAACTTAATTTACTGCAACAGATTAGGACACGTGTTTAGAAAAAAATAGAACAAGCAAATCCAAGCAGGTTTTTATGCATTTTATATCTGTTGTGCAACAAGTTCCAACAACTTCTATTACATGCGCTCAAACAGATTTAATTTGGCATGGTTCTGTCTCTGATATGAAGGTGACTGAAGAAACTGGAGAAAACTATAAAACATGGATGAGCATCATGCTTACTGTTGCTCATGACAAGACCAAGAATTGATTCTAGTGTCAGATGTGCAAAGAAAGCCAATAACAACTGTACTATTCAGAATTCTATTCACAGCAATTAATATGTGGATAAGAAGACAATTAAAAAAGGTAATGAATAACTGTAACCCTTACACAATGGAACATTTAGGATGAAATATACAGTAAAAAGGAGGATATTTTGATACATAAATGTATGTCAAAAAAGGGCTTTAATAATTTGAAATAATGCTGGGAAATATTAAACACTAAACACGACCTTGCTTTTACTGATAAAAATCTGTCTTGAAAAACAACCCTGGATCTAAAATACACATTCATGGATAGAATACTTTAACATAAAACTTGCTATAATGAAGGATTTGTATGGATCTAAAACCATCTTGCTTCAAATTTTATTAAAATAATACATAAAATTTTAGAGTTTTGTTAAATTTCATGACAATCTTAATTCACCATTAGAAAAGTTCCAGATTTCTCCAACTCATGGCTAGCAAAAACCAATGTGTTAACCACACCTTCTTTGACAAATCCCTCAGTCTTTCTGCCTTCCCTTGCAACAGTCTCTCCCTTTGTTCTTGAGCTTTGGCTTGTTTTTCTTCATGTTTCTTCATTGACTCTGTTGGTGATCTGTTGAATAAAATGATGAGAGTATCCAAATCAGCCAAATTCATTTTTTTCCCTGACTGCAACCCAAGACATGCTCTTCATTGCAATTGCTTGAGTCCATTCTAGCAACTGATTTGAGCAAAATGGTCACTATAAGTCCAATGATTTCACTCAAACACAAAGAAGTTGCTGTCACCTTCATCTGTTCTTGATTTGGTGCCTCCCCTTCTTCTTTTCCTGTAGTATTCTATTGTCACAGTCAGTTATAATCAATATCCAAATGCTTTGTAATAAATGACTGTGTTAATTTAACTGCTTACATATCTTCAATCACATTTTGAGCAACTAGATTCTTGCCCAAAAATGACCTGTATACCTCTAAGAATTTTGTGAAATTTTGTGCTCTGAGAGTCCTAACTCATGAACTTTATATCCAAATGGACATTTTAACACTGAATTTTGATGAAGATTTTTGAAGTTATCCACTAAAAACTTCATCTTACAACTAGAGGAATGGTAAGCAATTTGCTTATGTAAATATACCCCCATACCTCCTGCATCCCAGCCCCACCCCATGATTGAAATGAATCTACAGACCAAACGGTGCCTAACTCTTCTGTATTTAGTGCAAGAACAATGATTTGTTAACTTGCATATCTTCTTATGATGACAATAATATGTACTAAGTTTCACAGCAATTCACTAAAAACTTCAAGATTACTTGCATTCACAAAATTCAGTCATTGCATCCAGCTGAAAGTCAAAAGAGGCAACAACTATTACAAAATCATCAGAGCACAAAGATTTGTCCATATGTGCATCTTTAAATGATGACCATAATATATACCAGGTTTCACAGCAATACATAACAAAAACTGGAAAACAAAATCTGGGATTAATTGTGCTAACAAAATTGTGTCATACACTGCACTAAGCTACAAAACAAAATAGGCAATAACTCTAACAAAAGTTGTGGGAGCAAAGTGATTTGTTGATATATGTTCATCTTCAGGCCATGACCATAATATTTACAAAGTTTAACTGCAATCCACCAAAAACTAGTTGTGTTAATGAGACTGTGTTACACACTGCATTTAGCTACAAGACAAAGGGCAATAACTCTAACAAAAACTTCAGAAGCAAAGTGATTTGTGAATATGACCATCTTCAGATCATGAACATAACATTTACCAAGTTTCGTGGCAATCCATAAAATACTGCGGTACTAGCTTTGCTAATGAGATTTGTCATATACTGTTACAAGACTAAAAGGGCAGTAACCACAACAAACACTGCAGGAGCAAAGTGATTTATCGATATGTGCATCTTCAGGTAAGGACCATAACATTTTCCAAGTTTCGTGGCAATCCATTAAAAACTGTTAGACAAGTTGCGTTAACCGGTGCTGGACAGATGGAAGGACAGACACAAGGATTGCTATATACCCCTGCTTCTATAGATAAAGGTCGGGTTATAAAATGGAAGGAGAATGGTCCGCAGACAATAAATGGCAGTAACCTGGTCATGTACTTTAGGAACAGCCACCTATTTTCAAGGCTACCTTTAAATCTAATAATAAAGTTATCCAATAATTTTTCTTCTTCAGAATAGAAACATTTTACCATTTTCACAAACAATAATGAGTATATCCAGTGTTTTTATATTATTTAAATTATACAGCAAGTAGAACACCAAGTAAGCTACATTGTAAATTCTGACCTTTTGCTAAATTCTCATTTTTTTTACAATCACTTAACCCTATTTGTAAGTCTGTTCACAATAAATTTTGAAAGAAGTGTGCACCATGATGTGCAATATAGATCTACCTTCATCTGTCACCTCTGAAGGCACAAAATATTTGTTTCAGTTAATACAGTATGTACTGTTCTTCTACAATTGAAAAGAAATGTAGCTCATACAAGTACTTTCTCAGATTACATTACTTAATTGCAAAAAAAACAATCGGGCCAAACTGGAATTCAAGATAAGTCCTGAAAATTTTCACGACTACAAAATTGAATATGCTTATTTAATACAAAACTGTTGACTTAGCATGTCTTGGCATATATGTAAGTTTATTGTTTTAGCACCTGAGAGATACAATTTACTTCTTAGAAATGGGTCGGTGTGACAAATAAAGAAGGTACATAATGAAATAAAAGCGGTATGAACAAATATTTGGAATCCAAAATGTTTGCTGATGTTAAAATACATAATTTTGATACATCTGAATAAAAGATGAAAATGGGGAGAAAGGGTGTTTCAAAAACTGAGATATACTTTGCTGCTCTTCTTCTTGATGGTGATGAAAGTTTTTCGTGCATGTGAACCCCATGTCCTGGTGTTCTTACATCTGCTTCTTCTACCATCTCTCCCCAGTCTTTCTTCCCACCTGCTGCTTCTTCAGCTGCAAGGGAAAATAATCAAAAATATAAGGTAGTCCACTTCTGTAAAATCAATGCTTATTGTGCAGCAAGAAATAACATGATCATTATATTATGATATCATGATATAATGTCACTTTTTACCTAGGTGTATCATAGCGGTATGAACTCTGGGAGAAACTGGAAGTACAATTACGTGGTTGCAACTTATGTCTCTTATTAAATAATGAAAATGAAACATTTGAATACAATTTTAATAATCACAATAACAGTCCTATTGAAGAATATAATAAATCAACGAAAGGTGTACAGGACCTCTATAAATCTTCAGTTATTCCCGACCTGCCATAAATTGGCTGCACAAGTCTTCTGTTGCTGAAAACGAATGTGATCTCAATAATTGTCATACAAAAAAAAATTCCCTCACCAACATACCCTTTTCTTTGTGTATTTAATAAGAGGCTTCTATGATCTTCAACCTGTGCAAATTTGATTAAATTTTTAAATATTCATTCAGCTATTATTTTATGGGCAATTAGTGACAGTACTTTTTCCCATGCTTTTCAATGTAATGACCCTTTCTTGGGGATAGATGTTCAACTAAGAGTAGTGCAAGAAAATGCACACCAACCTGTATATTTTTAAGTGATTTTGGATTTAGCTATGTAAAAATATCAATTTTTGAAAAAGCTACATACTCCAAAATTTCACAAGCAAACATCCGTAATCACATGGAGATAACATTAATTGCATCATAACTTCACATCACAAAAACAGTACATTGAAACATCTTGAGACTGAAACCTCGCTATATGAAACTGCTTTGAAACCAAACCGTGGTTCAGGTACCAAATCTTTTATTCTTTAATTTTAATCAATTTTAACTCGGTAAAATGAAATCCCTCTAGTGCAAAAACCAAAAGAAATGTCTGTCACTTTCCCACTAAAATGAACCCCATAAGAAATAAATAGTATCAGAACATCTGACCAACCCATGGTTTTTAAACAGCCTAAAGCCATGCAGGGTAAAACCCAACATAGTAACAAATACACAATGAATGAAATCCTACTTGGCACAAATTAGTAAAACCTGTCCTAACAGTCACCTGTACATAGCAGTCACTTGGTCATAATGACCATTCTAATTTCTCCCCGTCAAATTTCCTACATATTGTGTTTTTTTATACCCTGTTCATCACAGGCATCTCACATAAACTGACTGTCTTTTGATCTTGGTGAGTTGAGCAATTGGCTAATCCAGATATAGTTTTTGAAGTGCAAACAGCTGTTTCCAAGCCTAATTTATACAAGCTTGCCAACCAATGAGTCAGTCCTCTTTTTTAAAGTCATATGTAAGCTGTCAATCAGTAGTGAAATTAGTGCTTTGTCATGGTGTAATAAACAAATTAAAATTAATTATTATAAGTCAATGATGATTCAATTTATAGGATGGATTAAAGTGAGCAGGATACAGTAATCTTGTATGGAATATAAATTTGGGAGAGAACAACATATACACGTATTTTATGATTTTGTTGAATAATGCACATAAAACAATCTTGATAAAATAATAATAATAATAATAATAATAATAACGATAATGATATTCGATGCATGGTGTTTGTTCAAAAACCAAATTTGAAAGGTGAACCTGTATACAGAGGTCACCTATGTACAACCTATGTACAAAGGCCAGTTTTGCCTTTTCCCATTGGTGGCTGCTATTGACAGGTTTGACTGTACCTGTTTTAAAAATTGACTACCTATTCATGTTTTGTCATAACATATAAGGAGTTACTTCTATGTGAGAGGGCACCTGATCACACCTTATTTTTATGTAAAAATCAGGAAACTGAAAACTCCTCAAAACTAAACATTTAATTTGATCGCAAGAGTTTGGTCTGTTATGTTTCAATGAATGACACAACACCTAGATATATTAAGTAAGAAATGATCTTAGTAGGTATGTGATACATAAAATCCCAAACTTCTGTTTATAGGACATGAAAGTCATGAAACTTACTTAAAGAAGTCCCTCACTCCAAGCACCTGATGGCAAACAATGTTATTAAACTTCTTCAATAAATTTCAGCTCTAATGAATGCAAGTGACAAAAAATACAAGTCCCTCTTACCATCATATTGAGCAACCATGGCATCCCAATCTAGCTGTTGAGAGGGGTCAAGACTTCCCCCTGTATTCTGAAATGCAGTAGTGGACGAAATTAAAATCAAAGCATAGGTGAGGTAAGTTTCACACAATATTTCCAGTTAGCTAAAAATTATGTGTACCATAAGATAAGACTTGGTTTAGAGAGCCAATTATTTTCATATATTATGTTTCTCTGAGAATACTTACCCAATCACATTAATGTTAGGAATAAAATTCCTCTACCTCCTGAATCCAGCCCTCCTAGAAAGAAGAAAACATTAGTCTTTTCCATCCATATACAATATAGACTATAAAAATAGTATCTATCTGAACTCTTCCATCATACTATTATATTTACCTCCCTTTGTCACTGCTATGTGGCTACCCATATACACGATGTTCTTCAGTTTAAGTTTGGGTGATACATCAAAAACAGAGATGGCCCGAATCTAATGTGCTTATATTTTCATGAGACATGTATGATTCTGTAAGATCTTAGAATATGCTGAGTGAATCACCCACTTAAGCCAAGAGGTCAAAGGTTGGAGAGTAAGGTCTTGCTCTTCCTCTTTCACCAGGAGAAAAAGTCCTTGCCAGGTGCAACAAATGCTTGCAGTGCATTTCAGGTAACACTTGGGAGTACAAACTGGGTTTGCGTCTTGGAATCTTGTCTCTCTCAAAGGGTCTAATGAAAATATGGAGCAAATATCACTTACTGATTACCAGTGGATGCTAGAACCATCTAACCATTGAAGCAGAACCAAAGTTAGTTCAAGTCAACCAAAAGGACACCTAATTCACTGACCCTGAAAGCTGAAGCCTAGGCTATTAGGAAGCATATCTTGTATAATGGTAGCTTCAGCAATGTTCTGGTCAAAAGCTCAGATTTAGAGGAATAGAGCCATCTAACAACCCACATGAGATTCCATCAGGGGAACAATGTGAATAACCATTGCTGGTTCAGATCAAAGTTGGGCAACAAGTCAGAGAGATCCCTGTCCCACAATGCTTGAAGGTGTTGGAAATCATGGAACAGTAGCCTTTAATAGTAATCCATTCTAATTTCTTCTCCTTAAAGAACCTGAGTAAGAAATTGGCCAGTTGCAGAATCGAGTCCCACAAGGTAACAAAGATACGTCACTTTCCCTCATATACTTTCAAAGTGAAAGACTTTCTAATAAGTGAGATCCTCTCCCAATCGAAGCACTGAACTCCTTTCTATGTACTCCAATTGCCTCGGCACTAAATAACCCATTTATGCTGCGTTGCTATAAAACACCAAACCAAACCAAACTTTCTGGGAGGGCTGGATTTGTTATGAAGCAGAAGTTAATTCCTAACGTTGATGTGATCAGTTAAAGTATTGGACAGAAAAAACTATTTTGCAGGTCTCATTGATTTCTGGCAACAGGTTTCTTGGTGTTCTCTTCCATTTACAAGCTATTGCTGACATGCTCTTGAAACCAGTCTTCATATTTTCACATGTAAAAACCTAAAGCATGATTAGAAGTTGTGCAGCAGAAAAAGAAACCTCAATGAATTTATAATATAGGGAATGACAATTCCTATGCTCAAATAGTGTGGACACCTAAAAATTGTTGTTGAGCTAGTAAACTTTCATGCAACTAGCCTAATTTTTGTAAAGAAAAAAGAACTAAAACTAATTCTGAGATGACTTTCCATGCATCCTCCATGCCGAGGCAGTGGATACAAATGTTGGAATGATTGCCCCGTAGTAATAGTGTGCCTCACACACAAAGGTGCTCTACATATCTACAAAATTTCAAGCCCCTCAAAAACATTGTAAACAAGAGCAACACGAGGCACATGATTGGGTGGAGTAATTAATGGATGTGGTGTTTGTGTGTGCGTATATATTTTTGAGACGTGGTAAAAACTGTAATACCTGAATGCCTTTAGCAACACTTCTGTAAATTATGATATATTGTATGAATAAACATAATGGATGCTGGAATAATATTAAAAATTTTATCTTTAATCAAGTCTTCAGTGTAATATCTCTTTCTGTATCCTGTAATTGTGCCGAATCTAGAACCAATGTTTGGATCATGCAGGTGTTGCTAATTGGATTATGCAGGTGTTGCTAATTGTTTTCCTGCTAAGTATATGATAAAACAAGAGAAATCTTGATTTAAGATGCAAATCAAAAGGTGAAAGTCAAGCAAGGGCCCTAACTAGGTGAAATTTTGATACAGTTGAAGTTGAATGGATTCTTCTTTTGTAAGGCATATACTAACTTTTATATCAATCCAATGTCCTTTTAAAGTTACTGAGCATTAATGAAGTTTGTATTAAATAGGGGTCACACTGATGGATGGTCACAAGTCTGTAAAGTTGAACAAGGTGAATAATTAATGTTATGTTTTGTTAATCTCCATTGTTCAAAGGTGTGCACCATATTTGATTTCAATAAATAAAGTTGTTCAGAAGTTGGAAGAAACTTGCTGATGGACAGTACATATCGACAGACAACAGTAAAAATACATCGTGTCTTCTTGGAATATGGCAGGAGCCTAAAACGACTGGGGGAATTGAATGCTGAAGGATTTATTACGTCAAACTGGAGCCAAGGGAGACCAAGGAGAGTCACCTTACTGAAGACTACCTGTATCTGGCAAAGAAATGCAGATGATTTTGTGGTCCAGATAGTAGTCTCCTGAGATTCACTTTCAGTATTCTCAACATCAGTGAAGATCAGGGATAGAGATCATACAACAACTAAGCCTGAGTTTGAGATCGGGTTTCCACTATCAGCCAATCAGAAATAACCTTTCAAATGTAACATCATTTGTGATTGGTGAAAACAAAATCTCAAGTTCACACCTCACGAGTTTTATGCTTTTCCAGGCCTGGTTGATGGTGGTAACATAGTCCTTTGTAAGTCCAACACATGGTACAAAAGAATGGAAACTTAAGAAAAACAGTGACTCCACAAACAAATGATCTACAATGCAGAAAGAATTGTGAATCTTTACACAATTCATAGCAATGATAAGACAACTACATGAAAGCCGAGTTGCTGTAAATATATTACTCATGAATCCTTGACGCTTACAATAACATACTATGCTGTATGTGCAAAACATTTTCATGATGGATATACCACTGAAAATCTTGTATACATATATATTTGGATCAGGTTTATGAAAATATCTTTTGTGAATGAAACAAGCTGTTTAAGTGAATATTAAAAGTGAAATTTTCCCCATAATGATTATACAAGTGGCTCAACTTTCATTACAGAACTAAGAGGGATAAAAATCATTGAGTTTATTTTCCTTTTATGTGACTTTGGCCTAGATGACCTCGACCTTGACAACGGGGGTTCAACTAATATGTGACACTGCATCTAGTCATGATATACAAATTTCTGAATCTTTTTCAAAATATTTTCAGTAATTCAAAGTTTATGATGTAAGTCATTGATTTACCTTTCCTCCAATGTGACCTTGACCTTGGGGCAGGGAGCATGGCTGTGATATGCAACACACCCTTTAGTCATAACATATATGTGGCTAAAATAAAATTTGAAATATCCTCTGTGGTAAAAAAACTTGAATGCAAACAAGGATGCAAGTTACTAATTATCATTTTATGTAGACATTACCTTGGCCCTGAGACTGTGGTGAACAACATACCATCTAGGTCTAATATATATCTAGTTAGAAGTTTCATCGTAAGTCCTCAGAATTTCAAAAGTTGCAGCCCAGATAAGGATTCAGACCACTAACTTGCTTGTTTTCCTTGACATGACCTTGACCTTTGACCTATGGACTTGACTATGGCATATGACACCATTTAGTCATCATACATATCTGGGCAAAGCTTTATCAAAATCTCTCCAAGACTTGCAAAGTCACAGGCCAGACAAGAAAATGTTTACATAAGGACAAATGGATTAGGGATAAGATTGTCCATGTCTGAGTGACCTGAATAGCAGTTAATGTCAGCAAAATCCGCAAGTCACCATCTGCAAAGCCAACCAATCAAAATAGGTAAATAGTCTGACTGTTAGACTAATAATTTTGGGGTGGGAACAGTATGCAAATCTATTAGCAAAGCAAGAATCAGAATTCAACGCAAGTAAAGGAAACTTTCCATTTATAAAATTACCTGGTCAAGATTTCAACATGCAAACTGGGTCTAATATTTATCAAACTTTCTTGAGCAAAAACTCAAAATCCCAAAATCTAAAACTTGATTTGAGTCCATTTCACCATTTGAGTATTTTCATTAATTTCTGTAAATTTGATTGCTATGATACCTTTGCATAAAAGAGTTATCAATAAGCTAATGGTCACAAGTTTTATAACCTAGCCCCAAGTCATGAAGTAACACACACAAATCCATAAGATTTGTCCTTTAAAGAAGTCAATGTAACTCACCCCACTAACACCCAGTTCACTCTCAGTTTCAATTTCAATCTCAATCTGTGTATTTTCCTCACGGGCCAATTCCTTTAACCAGCTCTCTTCCTCCTGGATTACACTCTGTAGGGCTTCGTCCTGCTCGGCCTCCAGTTGTTTGGTCAGACTGTCCTCTATGGCCAGAGCCTGCATGCAAAAAATGACAATTCCATCGTTATCAGCACTGACCTCTGATTTACTGGCCTTAGAATCAATAGTTATGATCTTACTGAGGCCAAGGGTTCCCTAGAACACACCTTGCATACCAACTTTCTGAAATTTCAATGCCAAGCATGAACAAATGTTGGACAAGTCCAAAGTTTCTGTAGTATCCTTAGTGTAAAAATTAATGGTGATGGAAGAAAAAAAATAAATAAATAAATAAAGTGGCACCTCAGCATATATTGTAGGGTCTATTTTCAACCGTCTGTCACTGCGAAAAGCACAGGTGAAATGATCGAACAGGCTAACGGAAGTACTCACTGAATATACAAAGCATTTATTTCATGTTATATACATGGGGACAACCTTGTAAATTTGACCAAGCATGAGTGGTCTTATCTCTGGACAAAGCTTTCTTACAAACAAAATTTGCCCAAATTTTGCTGGGGATGGGTTTATCATATCATCAAAGAATTATGGCTACCATATGCACTTGCTTGCAAGTCGAGTCCGACTGCAATCTTCACAGACCCAGATTTGCTATTGCATAATACACTGGAAGATCTAGGTCTATGCATTTTGTCAGGAGTAATCAGTACAACAAACATAGACCCTGATCTGCCAGCACATCATGTGATGGCAGATCAGGGTCTATACTGTTTACAATTAGACTCAACTTACAAGTGAGTATATACAGTGATACTATTGTAGCATAAAATACCATTTAGTCATGATGTACATCTTGTAAAGGCTGAAAAACTTATGTGTTACCAATTTTTGTGAATTCTGTGGTTGATACAAGCCACAAATTTAATAAGTATGTATTTATGTATATTTAACAACACATCAGTACAATAATGACTATATGGTGCCAATTAAAAATTAAGTACAAATATGTAAAGATAAAAAACTGCAAAAAAAACTTTATGAATTTAAAGACTCAAAGAGCAACATTCCATCTGTGGAAACAATAGAACCCTCTCTTTAATCCATGAATCCAAGCATCAACAAAAATGTAGTTTTTCATAAAACCCCAAAAATTGATACAAATAAAAAAAATGAATTCACAGTAATATGCTACATCAAGATAAAAATTCACATTGTGCACAATTTTAACTTTGTTTTGCTAAATATGACCTGAACAAGACTAAAGATAACGCCCAAAAAAATCTTACTTTATCTATCTGCTTATCAAAACTCTCATCTTCTTCCTTCTCCTCTACATCATTTAAGAGATTAATCTCTTGCTCCTCTAACTCAGAATCTTTCTCTTTTGAATCTGGAATGTCCTCAACCTTTCTATCACTCAATATTGAGTCTCCATTAGTTTTTATCCATGCATTGACTAAGGTGTCTGTATTAGAGGTATTTGGAATTCTTGGCACATTATATATAGATTTCTCATTTTCTGGAGGTAGCTTATTTATCACAGAATCAGCATGTGTTTGAACTGATAATCTGCTTGTTCCATTATTTGCATCATCCTTGGAAGGTATATTCTCTTTTTCACTGTCTTTGCTGCCAGTCCGATTTCTCTGAGAGTTTGATAACATCACTGTACCATGATTTTCCACAATGGAGGAAGACTTTTTGTTCAAAGGATATCTTCTGTCTTTAGATTTGGAATTTTTCACATGATTATTGTGCACAGCTGCATTTGAATCAGAGAGGGATTTTTTCAGCTTACGATCGTGTCCAGCTTGTGACGTTGATGAGAGATTCTCTAGGGATCGCTGAGATGGAGAATTTCTAGCCTTCAGTTTACCACCTCTCTGGACAGTTTCCCATCCTTCTTGATTATCATCTGTAATTAAATAATTAGACAATTAAACCCTCAGAAAATTGGAAAGTAAGGAAGGCTCAGAAGCAATTTTAACTAAATAGCCTTCTAGTTCCAACAAAATTTTTCATTCATCTTCAGATGATCTCAAAACTAAGCAGACAAAATATTTCTGTGAAAATGATTTTTATATTTAGGTGGAGAAAGAAAAGGAGTGTTTGTGATAAAAACGTATGGGATAATAATGCCAATCATATGCGAATAAGAGTACCATGAACAGTACATTATACATCTGCCCATTGTATAACAGTATTCTCTTTAAGCTCAAAAAGGGTATGGTTTGTCTTTAAATACCTTACCTGATCATAATGTTAGGGTAATTGGTAATTGATGGTGGGAGTTACATCCCCTTGGCCATGGCTTGGGTTTCCTAACATGTGTGAAGCAGCTAGTCTTGTGTGAGAAATGGGCTAGCAGCTAGTCTTGTGTGAGAAATGGGCTAGCTAGTCTTGTGTGAGAAATGGGCTAGCTAGTCTTGTGTGATAGCTAGTCTTGTGTGAGAAATGGACTAGTGGTTAGCAAATGGTTTAGAGAAAAAAAATGGCTCCTGCAAATCCAATGGAAGGAGAATAACCTGTGTCATTACAAAGCTGCTGAGTAACCTGGGAACATAGCCTGTTGTGTTGCCGATATAGGTCCCACCAGGTTGAAATGAACCCTTTTGGATGAAAGGTTTCTGTGGTAAAAGCTGGAGAATGTTGTCTCTGACCTCAATCCCACAGCTAGAATGATGTTACCAAAGGAACAGATGCATGCTAGTGGCAACAGCCATGACCTTGTAAGCTGATACGCATAAGAAATTCATCTGGTCTTGGGTTAGTTCCTTGTAGACTGAGCAGAAAACCCAACAGATCCTTGATGATTAAGCCTGAGCAGAAATATCATCCCATCCTTCTTTGAATGCAAGAACAAGCAACATCTCCCTCTTCTGATAACTCTGTCTGCTTCAGGTACCACTTCAGTGTCCTAACAGGATCCTGCAGATGCCATTGGGATAAGGAGTCCAAAGAACAGTGGTTTCAAGACAAAAGACAAATGTCTCATGAGTGGGAGCCCGTTCTTAACAATGAAAACAGGGGCCATCATACGCAAAACCAAATTATTGTGGCCAAAAAATGCAGATATTTTGCATTTTAATGATAAGGCATGAATTTCACAGATTCTGCCTACTGTGGCTAGACTAACTTCGAAGCAGATCTGTATGAAGGGCAAGCCAGAAGGTTCTAGACAGTAGTTCCAAGGGTTTCTTGTTCAACCATGTCAGAACACATAATTGGTTCCAAATGAACAAAAGGCCAAGGCCTTGGGTCAAGACAAGTCAAAACTGACATGAAGGTCTTAGAGGTCTCTGTATTAGCCTATGTTTCCATTTCCATGAATGCAAAATGTGTCTGAAATTGTGGAACAGTAGCCTCTGACTGTGATTGGAGCTGACTCCTTCTCGAACAGCCACAGGAGGAAATTAGCTATCTGTGGTACAGAGGCTTTCAAGGGAGAGCTGTGTCTCTGCTTGCATCACTCATACTCTTTCTTGCCCAAACAATTCCATCTACCACTTGTTTGAAAACTGATCCTTTCAGAGGGCTTGTTTGATATGAGCCAGGCATGCATTTTCACCATGTCGTAATGAGGTCCACATGAGGTCAACTCCAGCAGGCACATATCTGACTACCAACCGAGGGGTGAATGGACAATCTCATGTGAAATGGCTGATTCTGTCAAGATAGTGAATCTGCTAGGACACTGAGCCTGCCTGGGATATAGTGGACTTGAATGTGGATTTGTCAACAATAACACCACTTAGAATATCCTAAACCAGAAGGCATGGATCTGGGAACTTGGTTTCCCTTTGCCTTCTGATGTAACTAATGATAGTCTAGTTTTCAGGCTGGATGAAAATGCCCTTTCCAGGCAAAGTTCCTGCCACATTTGAAAGGCATTCACTATGGCCTTCATCTCCAAGAGACTGATGTGCATGGTTTGCTTTGCTCCTAAGGGGCCAAAACCCCACTCACTTCTTGAAAGTAGGGCAGGAGGTCCTGGCATCTGTACAGACTGATTTCCAGTGATTGATCCTTTAGTGGGATACCTGCTGTAAGCCAAGACAGGTCACCCTATCTGCTGAGATAAGACCTTGTGTAATCTGAAACTTTGGTCATTTGGTCTAGAGGGCAACGTTTCTTCCTGCCCCTGTGATAGGAGGATCATCTACTGGGTTCTCATGAACAAACAGTCCAAAATGAAAAGATCCTCATCCCTGCCAAATGACATATGAGGTAAAGAAATTCACTGGCTGAAATTCAACACTCGGAGTGAATGGGAGTACTGAGCTAATTTTCAAGGCACAATCTTGAGAGACAAACTCAGTTCACGGTTTTGAATTCCAGAATGAAATGATGGGATGGAATGATATTAAATTAGTCCTTGTTGACAAGGAATCCAAAGCAAAGCAAGAACTAAACATGTGATTTCATGTCCTGGTAATAAAGAGTGCTCACCTGATGCTTTGTAGAATGCAGGTAGTTCGATATAATGAATGCAGAGATGGTTCTGATGTAACTCTGTCCAAGATAATTGTGAACACCCAAGGACTCAGATTCTGACAGTATGGTACATGGTGTCCCTGTATATGAACCTCAGAAAATTCCATGAAGACCTGTGAATGGGAATATATAGGTACACATTTTGGAGTTCTATGCTAACTGCAAATCTCCCTCATGAATGGTGTTAAAAGCGAATCTCAACATCTCGATTCTGAACTGCCTGAATGTATTGGTTCAAAGATCTTAGATCTAATGAGGACAGTTGGAGCTTGTCGTTCTCCTTGGAAACTAGGATAAGTCTGGAGTAAAATCCCAATGAGTTTGTGTCGTAAACAAAATCTACCATCCTTTCATAGAGACATTTCCTGCTGGATCTCTGTAGCAAAGGGAAAACCTGACAGCAGAGGAGGGACATTTTGATGTGATCTGGATGCATTCCAAAACAATTTGCAAGACCCAAGGGTCACCAGGGCTGAGTATCTCCCATTCTGTTTTCAAGTGTTTTAAGTCTTCCTCCCTTTGAGATGTCAGAAAAGGGCAACACAAGAATGGCATCATTTTCTGCGAGAAGACTGTTAGGAAGATAAGTTGGGTAGAAACTGGTCTTTGCCTCCCCAAGTTTTGTCATTGGTGGCTCATGGGAACTGGGCGCTTGCTGAGGAAAATGGCTTAGAGGAGGGTTTCCCCATCTGGCAAGACTTGGAGAGGGGTCCTTCCTACCTCTACGTTTTCTTAAGAAACAAGGACTGTGCTCAAGGACACTGGGCCTGCATGAGATCTGCCTCTCTGGCACCCATTTCCTGACCTCCTCTATGAGGCAGTGGAATAGGAGGTTGGAAGACAGTGGCTGCAAGCTGAGGATGACCTTGTAATGGTTTTTTTTAACAGTTTGGATGTGGATAGAAATGCATCTATTTTCATGAACTGGACAATACCAGAAACAACTAAGGCACTGGAGAGTGAATGTTGAGCTGCTCTGCTAAATAATTGAGCCATATGCAATACTGACTCCCAGGCATGTCTATTGGCATGGTTCTCTACTGATGGGTCTAGACAATGTTCAGATTGTGGAAATATAGCCATCAAGACTAAGTCCAACATTAACCAGTAGCTATAATGCTGTGAGGCAGATGTTGCAGGCCAATAAAGGATTTCCAGTCCATGTGCACAGAGAAAGATTTCAACATTTCCAGGTCTGCAACTTGTCCGTCAACAGTTGGGACTTCAGCTGTGTGTCATGTAAAAAACCAGGTTGAAGTTCGATGGGAGTCATCATTGCGAAAAGAATGGCACTTTGAAGCTTGGGCAATGTTCTGCAGAGGACGTGCCATTGGACCATAGACACATAAATATCATAGATGGCGCATTGAAATTCCTGTAGGTGGGTCATCGGGTGCATACAAATTTGGCCGTGAATGAATTATCGATTGCAGCAAATGACTTTGAGTACGAATAATGCGTTGGTTTGGTTACTCATAAATACCTATGTAACAGCACTTTTCATTGGATGTGACCATGGATCTAAGCCAATCAATTCATCACTTTCATTTTCTCAAATTACTTGATTAGTATAACACTTCAATGATAGTAATGGAATTGGGCAATTCAAACCTGCAGTAGATTCTAAGCTTTTTGGGGCCCTCGCAACCAAAGAAAACGAAATCAGTTGACAATAATAACGTAACTGATAGCAATAATAATATGCCAGACAATTGCGCTAAACCAAATGAGAGTAGTAGTGAGAGTAAATCAGATCAAAGGAGAAAGTTTCATGATAAATGGTTGGTACTGATGCAATTCAATATCATTAGATGTGTGTTTAATATGTTATATATAAGTTTTGACAAATTAGAACCATCAATCATTATGTATTTTACTCTCTTAAATTCAAGTTGCATTTAATTTTGGTACTGAATCAGGTTCAAGATCATTAGAAGTGTATATATGTTGGGTTAAGTTGACTTTATATTTGACTTTAAAATGTATGTGGTGTGTGATAAATGATCATTGATTATCATGGTGTAGAGCAGGCACTGAGAATCATCCATCATTCAGCACAGTGTACAGATTAAAGGTAATTATATAAAAAGAAAACCAACGCAATATATACTCTTATTTGTTATTACTAGTACAGTGGCCTCCCTCTTATAAGGCCAACCCTTCTGCAGCAGGAAAGTGGCCTTATAAGAGGGGTGGCCTTTCTAGAGGGGGATCACACAGTTATGAGTAATAACTACATATAAAGTACAAAAGGTGTAACTAATTTTTTTGTTTAATATTTTCATTTAAATATCACAAGAATATTATCTGGTTATGGACTTAATGTGATAAAACTAATATAAATGTTATTTTTATATATATATATATATATGAATAATCATCAATCGTGATGCAAAACCACCTTGTCGGTAAATTCTGGGCACAAAGATATGGTTGCAACTATCCCTGTACGTCCATCAATTCCATCTTCCCACTCACTGCAGTTGAATGTATATTGACGATGTTTATTTGAATCTTTCTCACATAAAATTTCTCAGTAGTGATCAAAGGACTCTCCCTCTTTTCATTTAGTCTAATTCTTTCACTTTTCGTTCTAAACTGAGAATGTCTGACGACATTTTGCGACAACTTATTCCTTCGTGAGCAATATGTAGTTGTCACATGAGATGCAGTGTTTACAAAGGAAGTGAGTTTGTCATGTGATTGACCCCCCCCCCCATCCAGTCTGGTACCCAGTTAAGTACATTTCATAATCTATGAGAGGGAAGCCAGAAAGGTCAACATACCATTTTACTATCTGGCGAACGGATGTCACACTGACTTGAGCTGAACAATACTGTGCTTCTCAGCGGTTAGCTTTTGTCACCTTGATAATTATCGGCGGTAATAATAGCCAGTAATTATCAAAGTGACAAAAGCTACATCTAAGGAACACATGGCAGTAAGGATAATCGGATTACTTACCTCTTTTTATGGATTAAAGTTACTTTATCGGCATGCTGGAACAAATGTCAATGTGTTGAGTTAAGAAATTAACAAATATTAGAGAGATTTTAATCTGTAAACAACCATTATGTGGCCGCTTGTGAAAAGTAAATTTGACTGTTTTTGCACTAAAATGCCAGCTGCTGGTTGCATTAGAGGGGGGACCATCCTTGAGGGTTACTTTTGAACACAAACTCGTCGGTGCCAAGGGATTGTGGCTGTATAAAGCAGGGGGCCGCTGGTCAGGGGGGCCGTTCATGAGGGGGACCACTGTACTTCAACAGATAAAAACATATGCAAAAATGACAGTTATATTGTTGACCCCACATTTTTCAAAAATGGACCCATTTTTATACTCATGGGGCCGAATGGCCCCCCACTGGGGTAACACTGCTTGGGTCTTTAAGTTTTCTTTCAAGATAGTGTAAGATATTAGTGACTTGAGCAGATCGTGGTAGCTGTTTGAAAGAAGTCTGATCTTTCTTGATTAAGAGATCGATGGATGTGAGAATTCTGTAACATGCCACTGTCAGAGTAGTAGGAAGTGGACTACAGCCAGGAGGCAGAAGCTGGAAGACTTCTTCAGCTGATGTATGGAAAGCTGTGTCCTCCATGGACATTGCCAGATCCAGGAAGGAAGATGGTGTGTCTTTGAACTTGGAAATGTGGGGTGATAAAGAATCTTCTGGTGAAGGTAGCAACAACAGGTGGATCGGCATGATGAACTAACCTGCGAGTCCATCAATGTTAAGACAGGTTGCTCCCCAGGCATTCACTTTGAGTGTCAGCAGAAGTATGAGATAGGTACTGGGTGTCCATGGGAAGAGAAGTCACCGTGGCTGGTACTGGGTCAAGACAGAGCCTGGACTGGTGATGGACCTGTCTGGTGCTGGTCCATGATGCTATCTTGGATACAGTACTGGCTATTGTGGTATAAGGGTTCACCAAATCTAGTGCCAGTTAAACTGTGCATCTGTGACAGAACCAGAGCTTGAATATGCATGACTGGATGCCAGACACTGTCTGGATTGTGAGTCTGCTTCTTGGTATACTGGGAAGGCAGACTATTACACCAAATGCTAGAAGGTGTAGGTTGAGACTGCTGGAGCTGAAGTGGATTTGATCAGGAACCAGCTGACATCAGGTGCCCAAGTCAAGTACTGGTTATCAAGGGAATGATCACCATAGCTTGTGCTGGGGTTTGCATGTGGTGATGGGTTGTCCAGGTCTGGTCCATGTGGGCAACTGTACCATGGTTGGTAATGACCTAATCGTATGTGCAGTGCTACTATGCTTTGGTTGTGCCACTGTGATCGACAGTAGGGTTGTAACTTTGTGGGAGGCTCATGATGGTGCAGATTGTTCAATCTTTTTCTGAACTGGTGATATTTCCACAACTGAGGTGTCATTGGTGGCAATACTGATGGAGTCTGCATCCTAGTATGTGAGTTTCTCGGTTCTCTCATCGAACCAAGTCAACTTCTTGGCCATGATGGTTTCCATCTCCATTCTGACCTGTAAGAGCAAACATCTCAAGTCCAGTTCGAATGACAGCTAAAACATCTTAAACTGGTGGAGTGATTATCTTCTGCCAGTTTGAATCTTTTACACACCCTCATTTATCCTGGCCATTGCTGCTTATACCTGTAATTAGAGATGAGTAAAACAATAGCATATACAGGTAAAATCAGTAAAATATAATTCCGAGCTTATTGTGAAGTTTATGCTATGAATTAAGAAAAATGCCAGAGAAAATTACAGAAATGATCTTATTGTTTGGAATAAACAAGGGTACAGCAAATAGTACATGATATGCCAGTCTTGTGACCTAATTGTTTGGAATAAACAAGGGTACAGCAAATGGTACATGATATACCAATCTTGTCACCTTTTCCCTAATAATGACCATGACCTCTGAGCCAGGGACTTGACTACTGTATGACAAGATGACGACCTGAGTAAAGCTTTGTCAAAGTAGTGTCTGTAGGGGTTAAAAAGTGACAGCCTGAGTATGAAAACTGACCACTGACATACATTATCCCTGTTGTGACCTTAACCTTGATATGAATATGCAAGACACTGATATATAGCAGGCTAAAGTTTTATTAAAATATCTTCATGAGGTCAAAAGTTACATCCATACATGGATAGAGGTCACCGATTTATATTTTCCCTCTCTGTGACCTCTACCTTAAGGCAGGGATCAGGTGTGTTTTTATAGTATTTGGAACACTGTATATACAATTGGCTAAAGTTTCATTAAAATATTTACATTTTTTCATAACCTTGGCCTTGAGACAAGGGAAGTGGCTGAGGTACATGACACAGGATATAGTCATGATATATACTTGGGCAAAGTTTCGTTAAAGTATCTCCAGTGGTTCAAAAATCACACTCTGAATGAGGACACAAGTTGCAGAATTACATTTTCCTCGATGTGGCCTTGACCATGACCTTGAGGTTGGGGCCATAGCTATGGTAAACAACACACTGTCTAATCATGATATATACTTGGGAAAGGTTCATTAAAATATCTTCGGTGGTTCAAAATTATATTACAGACAAGGATACAAGTCACACTGTTACATTTTCCCTTGCCATGATGATGAGGCAGGGGCAGAAGCTATGGTAATTGGCATGTATACATAGGCAAAGTTTGATGAAAATCTCTCTAACTGTTACAAAGTTATGGGCTGGACATGTAAATGTTAACGGATGGACAGAAGGATGCCATAACATAATATCCCCAACTTAAGACTGGTGTATAATAATCAGTTACTAGATCAAGTTTACAAAAAAGGTTGAGTTGAATTGTAATTACTATAGACCATGGGCAGGCAATTAAGATGGTGCCAATTAGCTTATCATATGATGAATTTTAACAACTTAAGTGCAAAATATTCATCTATGATAATGAAAGAATGAAAGTGAGTAAGAAAACAGATGGAGTATACTTCCTTGAGGTGAGAAAATTCAGAAGGATCGCTCATATTTGTGAAAGGAACAAAGTGGACTGTATTTTTTGCGCTTCTTTTTTTTTTTTTTGCGTGCAGACCAGGCATGAGCAGGAGTAATAACTGACAATGGACACGATTTGGTGCCAATCGCTCTATCCAAGGGTAGACCACTCTTGTCTGGCTTCTGTCTGGACAAGCAGATGACTTTTTAGCACTTTTGCTGCTAAAGATGCCAAGATGTGGTGAACAGCTTTTATTTTGCTTGGGAGGGCTGCATTGGCTAGGCAATGGGAGTACTCACAACATATTATGATTGGGTAATGTATTTGAAGACAAAATGCACACATGGCAAGCATTTTCAAGTAGGATTTGGAATAAAGTAAAGTTTTACGATGGAGGGTTTTTTGTGTTTAACAACTCTTTTGCAGATTTTTAAAAAAATATTTCCACATTTACTGATTTATCAAAAAAGAATAATGCTCATAAATGGTGTAATATGTGCAATTGTCATCTGGAGCACAGTCTAAAGCACACAAATGGTGTAATTTGTGAAATTGTTGACCACAGTACTCAAGACTGACTTTGAACTCTCAAGCTCAAATTCTTCTTTTGGGACCCTGCAAACATTTGCATCATGTCTCTAAAATTCCACTTGCCTGCTCGTATTTATGAGTGGAGGTTGAGGAAAGAAAATTCACCTTTTCATGGACAAGTAACATTCAAAGCAGATCAAGTATTATGTACAGTGAAGGATGAGTGAAATTGATGCAGGACAAGTCAAAGTTCCAAATCACTTGCCCAGCAAAACAAGTAGCCAACTTACTTTTTTCTTTAGCCCTGTGCCCATAGCAAACAGTGTATGATCATTACTTTGCTAACATGTGCATGTTGTTTGGTGCTAGATTGAAGAATATTAATATAAAAGTTCTTTGGCTTGTTCGGGCATCACAAAACAGTCACCATACAACATACATGAGCATGTCTTTGTGCAACAAAAACCACTTTATTTCGTTCAGCATTCACTAATTTGTTTTCCACCTCAAAAATTGGTTGTTCTGAAAAACTAGTCAACCTCAATAAATAAACTATAAAGAATTGCTATTGGATAGAATAAGTTGCAACTATTTGTCAAATTTGTATAGTATTATTTATCCAAATGCTTTTGCTAAAACGTACTAACTCAACATCATATTCTAGAAGTTTTGACTTTGTTTGTTGTTAAATAACCTGTTTTAAAGGAAACTTTATAATCTTGAAGAATTGTTCCAATTATGCTGGTGATTCAATTTGAGGGTTTCCATGGAAAAAGATGTCTCACATGTCAACAGCATTATGATGATGCATCTTTCTGCATAAGTAGGTGAGACAGGAAACCCTAGCATACCAGGTACAAATTTAAGGCACATTGTAATATTAACCAATGCTTCAGTTGAATACAGCAATTGATGTAGAAGATGTAAGGCTTGCAAAAACTTGCTGACACATTCAATACTCATGTTGTAGGAGAAACAGAAAATCATGGTTTATCAGGATACAAACTTCAGACATTTAGCAATCTTATTCCAAAGTCTGGTTACATACTTCAGACATTTAGCAATCTTATTCCAAAGCCTGAGTTGAATACAGCAAGTGATGTTGAGGATGTATGACTTTTAAGAAACTTTAAAACAAAATCTTAACCAGGATGGGGTTGATAGAAATGTGATGTCTATATCACACATTCACAGGTGAGACAAAAATTTAATTAATAATTTGACCTAGATGGCATTACAAATCTGGTCACCAGCTTGCTGCCATAACCACCTTAATACAGCATGGAACAAGAAAATCACCAATGGCATTATGGCTGTATTGCAAACCATGAAATATAGGTCACAGTGACCTAGTTTTCACCAATGGCTGTAGTACTCCTCATGAAACATTTACACACCAAGTCATGTGACTCTACCAGCAAAAGGGTCTGAGAAAATGAATTAGATGCAATCCCTAACCTCAGTTTTGGTGCCAGATAGATGAATGTACAGGTGGACTTCAGGTGAGACATCATCAATCCACAAGCCAAAATTCCTTTGCAATCTGTCCAAAGAAGGTAGTGTACTCCAACTGGATTAGCCATGTTGGATCTTGTATTTTCAGTATAACTTTTTGCCCTTATTTATATGACTGATGTGCATACCAATTTAAAGTGAGATATGCACATCAAAGAAATGTTTCACGTCTGTTTACCATCAGTATCTTTGGCTTCTTCAGATTCAGTTAGTGTGGAGACAGGGGAGACTGCTGGAGGGGTTGACAACATAGCAGGAGGTTCACTTTGGGTAGTCATTCTTGAAGGCTCTTCAGTTGAAGGGGGTTTGGAGGTCACTACACCCTTCACCTTGTCTGCCCAGCTGTTGCCACCTGACCCAGACTTGGGGCTGAAAAATCAAAACCAAGGAATCTGAACACTGAACATGGGCATATACAAGTCTGAATATAGTGCAACACACTTTCTCTGGGTCCCACAAACCAAATTAAATATTTGGTCTATGTGAACCTCTGTTAAGCGAAAGCCATTCATAAAATACCACTCTTCTAACCTTGCAAGAGGTCTGCTAAACACAAGTTTGACTGCATGTGTTTCTTCTCACAGATTGAATGTCCTGCAAATAGAAAGTAGATAAGCAAGGTCTCTTATGAAGAACAGGGTTTCAAAATGGCTATCCTTTTCATTACTGCTTACCCTGGTTGTGTGTTGGTACGCCCCTGATCTGGGTGGTTGAAATTCAACACTCTCTGTGCTGGACTGGGGGAGGTATGAACTGGACCCATCCCTGGAGTTTTGCCTGGGGACATCTTCCTCACCTCCCATGCAATGGAACTTGGTCTAATCAAAGAAAGGAATAAAACTTGAAATGCATACAAGCATCAAATGTAACAAAAAAATACTCATTAACACCTGTAATGAACAAATTATTGTTAAAAAGGCAGGAATTTACCAATACACTGACCTCTCACCAAAAAGTTTCTCAGTATACATGCACCAACTGCCCCACTTATAACATGAGAATGATCATGGATTCCCTTCAAGTGGTTCAATTTGTGTGTTTTTATTACTAATTAATTTATTCTCTTAAAAAGGTTCTTGGCTAATGAGAACTAATTATAATATGGTGTCATATTATTAAATGTCCTTTTTATGTTTTTATGCACTATTATGACACAGCCCTGTTGGAACAGCCCTCAGTATATGGATCTCTCGCTTATAATGTAGGTCATTTTTATGATTCCTATTAAAAGCATTACAAAGAGGGAGCACTACACTTCTATTTCATATAACAAATAATTTACTGTTACATTACACAAGAAATTCCAAGGAATTATGTCTCCCCTGCTCCCCTGCCTGATACAGATATGTTTTCACTTTCAAATGACCATTAACTTGACTTTACCTGAGGATCAAAGGATAGGTAGGAGAATATGAATGTGAAAGTGCAGTGCTTACTGATTCTACAGTCCAAGTATGACAGCTATCCCACCCAGAGTTCACAGCTTACGATTATACAAAAAAGTTTTAAACGAAAACTTTAACTAAGAATTTTAATTTTGTTATTTGCATTTTTATTTGTTTTCATTTCAACTCTCATTGCATTATTTTTTGTTTATGGTCTCAGAAATGCAGTCTGATTTTCAGAGTATCACTTGCATTCATCACTTCCTTTTGTTTTTCTTCATCTGGAATAAAACGGAAAGCATTTATTGAAGTCAGATTTTGTTTTTGAGTGTTAAAGGGAGAGAACTATTGTTCTGTATCAGTTTTATTAAAAGTGTGTTTGAATAAAATAGCAAATGCATAAGATGCAAAAGACAGCATTGAATATACAATACCTAAAAACACAACTGCAATGTATGTAATAATATAGTTGTAGAAGATTTGACAACAAAATGTAATTCTTTTTTCACTTCATTTAAATAAAAATTGTACAGATACAACCACTGGTGATGATGTCATCACATCAATGGCTGTTTATTATTCTGCATTCCGCTTGTGTTCATTCTATATTCAGTTTGCATTATGTTTTTATTTTACTGGTAAAATTACATGTTTCAATATCTGTATAATCAGCAATAAAAGTTATCTTCATTTGCCTGATCACTAGCTGAGGCACATGTGAGGTAGGGCAGATGGTGACTGTTTGTATTGACAAATGACGTTATTAATTATTTTTTTCAGTCAATTGTAATGCTCCTTCACAAATGTTCTTTTCGGTCTGAAGATATTCTCATGATTGAATTCCATGACATTAACAACTGATGTATTTATTTTGCATGTGCTTGAGGAATATAATGGGTTCCAAGACATAACAATCCGACTATTATTAAGTTTTACGAATGTTTCTTCTCTATGTCTTGCTCTTAAAAAAATTGTCTTCTATTTTAAATACAATCCCAAAATTGTTCAACTCCAACAAATGAGTTCTCTTTCTCATTATATGTGAATGTCAACTGCATGTAGGAGATATGTATGATAGGATGGGCCTAAATCTTCTCTAATGTCCGGTACCTGGGCTAAAAACTGTTTTTCCAAAACTGAAAAGTAGCTACAGTATTCACTCATGATAAGGCTCTTCATTACAAAACAGTTCCTGTTATAAGGTGAGCATGATCATGGATTCCATTTCATTAAGTAGTAGTAAAAATATTTATCATGTACTTCATTATTAGGTGATCTCACTATAAAGCAGTATACTCAATGGCTGCCATGAACAGCATTATAATAAGCGAGCATTGTAGCCATCTACCAAGAGGCATACTGTCGCTGACTTAGAAAATTCAGCATATCTGCACCACAAGACTTTTGTCATTGGAAAGACCTAGTAAATAAATATTGTTTTAACTAAACTACTATTAACATGAATAAAACTGCCACCTATTCAGCGATCTCACTAACTTGCAAAAGTGTCCCTATGAGATTTACAGTGACACTGGCTGTACAAGTAACTCACCTGTCACCCTCTTTGGTAGCCACCTCAAAGGCCTTCTGGATATTGAGTCGATCTATCAGCGATTCAAAATCACGGGTGCTCTGTTGCAGCATCATAATCACCTCCTTTAACGATAAACAAAGGGTAAGTCAATAATAACTAATAATAACAATAATAATTAAAATGATAATAATAACCAGAAAATCTGCAATCTCAGCATCGCAAATCCCTATGCCTTCCACAGCATATTACCATCCCCACACCCAGTGTCCCAGGGGTCATAACGCAAAACTCGTCACATATATGATGCATTTTCATGTTAACACTGCATATTTTGAATTTTGATCAGAAAATATTTGATGTCATTGTAATTGAAATTTGTGTACATTTGACCTTTCAAACCCTCCCCATTTGCAGGAGCCAATGGTGCCACTCCTCTCACAGATGGTTACCACAGGGGCAACATAACAAAACATTTCATGAATTTCAACCCATCAGTTTAGGAGGTATTGTGGTAACTATCACAATATTTCTGATGCAAAAATGTTTCATGAATTTCCACCCAGCAGTTTAGGAGGTATTGGTAACTATCACAATATTTCTGACACTTTGTAAAAGAAAGCTTGGGGACAATAATCGATTATTTACAGTGGGTTACACAATAAGTCTAAAAGTGAAAACACCATGTCTATTGGATCATCTGTTAAAGAGAAGTTGCTACAACAAAATTTCAAGATTGCAACCATGGTGGCCATTTTGGAGATCTGATTGGCACTATTTTCAATTAGGACCAGCTACATATCATAAGAGGTCTTTTATTGAAAACCCCATATCACTACGATTATCCAATCAGGAGAAGGAGTAATAAGATTTTCAAGATGGGTACCACTGCTGTCACACTGGAGGTCTAATAATTACAATTTTCATTTAGGACCAACTACATAAGAAACCTTTTAGTGAAAACCCCATATTGATATAACCATCCATTCTGGAGAAGAAACTATAACAAGATTTTCAAGATGGCTATCATGACAGCCACACTGGATGTCAGATCAGATTAGCACTATTTTCACTTAGGATCAACTAGACTTTCTGTGAAAACCCACTGTCAATATGACCATTTGTTCAGGAGTAGTAATGATATAAGATTTTCAAAATGTTGGCTGTGGTGGCCATATTGGATGTCCGAGGGGCATAATTTTTTTATTTAGGACCAACTAGACTTTGGGACAAATGTATGTGTACAGTTTCATGCCAATCCTATTAGTAGTTTAAGAAGAGTAGCGATAACAAACTTCAGCTAACAAATGGATCATGGACGCTGAATGACAGGCCATCACGAAAGCTCTTCTGGTATACGACCCGTAGAGCTAAAAAAAAGCAATAACCAACATTTGCCCCCTAACTCCGATGGTGGTTGCCCTTGATTCAGACTGAGTTTTACAACTGACATTCAATTAGCAACTTGATTTTCTGGAAAAGATAAGAGTCAGAAATCATGGCTGAAAGTGAAATCTGTACATCTTATGCATACTTGCGAGCACAAAAAAAACTTAAAGTTTGTAAAATTCAAGGTAATCTAGCACATGTCAAACTCTGGGACAGTTGGCCCTAAAACCCCAACTACAACTTAATGTTAAACAAAATACAGGCCACTTGACCTCAGGGTACTAGATCTTGTGTTAAATAAACCCATGCAAATGAAAAATACACATAATAAAAATTCTTATAGGTATTGCTTTTTAAAAGAACAAAAGCATTTCCAAGGGAATGATGTTCTACTGGCTGAAATTGTTTTCCAGGAATTCAAGATAAGACCATTTCTTCCTTTTAACTCCCGAGTGCTGAAACCATCTCTGATATTCTTCAGTGATAACAAGATTTTCTAATTAGCTGTTGTGGTGGACATATTGGATGTTTGATTGGCACCATTTTCATTTAGGACTGACAAGACAGTATAAGAAGTCTTCTGGTGGAAACCCCATGTTGATATGACTTTTTGCTTTGAAGAAGTAATGATAACAAGATTTTCAAAATGGCTGCTATGGTGGCCATATTGGATAGCAGATTGGCACCATTTCCATTTAGGACCAACTAGACATCATAAGAAGTCTTATGTTGATTCACAATATCAGTACGACCAGCCAACTAGAAGTAGCGTTAACATGATTTTCAAAATGGCCACTGTTGTGGCCATATCAGAAGTCATATCAGCACTATTTTCATTTATGACCAACTAGACAACATAAGAAGTCTTTCAGTGAAAACCCCATGCTGATATGACCATTAATTCAGGAGGAGTAGCAATAACAAAATTTTCAAGATGGCTACTGTGACAGCCATAATGGATGTACAAGCGGCACCAGTTTCATTTAGGACCAACTAGATATCATAATAAGTCTTCTGGTGAAAAAACCCTGGCAATATTACTTTTTGTTCTGGAGTAGCGAAAACAAGATTTTCAATATGGATGCTGTGGTAGTCATACTGGATGTCAGATAAGCACCATTTTCATTTAGGACCAACTAGACACCATAAGAAGTATTTTAGTGAAGACTCATGTTGATATGACCATTCATTGAGGAGGAGTGATAACAAGATTTTTAAGATGGCCAATGTGGTGGCCATATTGGATTTCTGAGGAGCATCATTTTCATATAGAACAAACTAGACCATGGGATACATGCGTGTGTAAAGTCTCATGGCAGTCCTTCAAGTAGTTCAGGAGTTGCATTAACAAACTTGTGCTAACAGACAGACGAACGACAGACAACAGACCATCCAATACGCTCTCCTGGTCTATGACCAGTAGAGCTAAAAATGATAAAATAATTAGTCTGAAATATCTGTTCATTAGATGTTGCATTTTTATAAAAAATTCCAGTCTTCTAATTACTAGATGGCATCACACACTGTCTTTGAGCTATGACCTCAACATGTGACAACAACAGGCTAAACAAAGTGATAGTCTGCTTCTTTTTAAATGTTGATAGGGTCTGTTAGAGCTAAGGAAAGTGGGTTCATTTCTGCCTAACTCATGGGCAGTTTACCCTACCTAATTCTCGTCAATGAATCCAGGTCAGACAACAAGGCATACCTTGCATTCTACCACACTCTCATCTTGTTCACATGTCTCGTATATAGCATCAACTGATCTCTGGAGATTATCAAATAAAAATTTCCAGTAACGAGCCCGCAGGTCCGGTTTCTTCCCTCCTCCGTCAGACCTTGAAGACTTTGTGAACTCAGAAAAGGATTTCTGGAAGCTTTTCAAAAGGTCTTCATTCTGAGAGTTCTGTTGTGTGGCAGATTTATGATTACCCTGAGAGTTCTTCACAGTATATCTGGATCTAGAACGATCTGTAATTCAAAATTGAAAACCCATATATAATAAATTTACTAGTTTTCATAAGGTACTAATTTTTGTGGATTTTATGGTTGCTATAAATTAACAATAATCTTTCTGTGGAAACAATACGACTCCTTCACCAGTCCACAAATTTAAGCGCCACCAAAAATTCCATTCTCCCCACCACCACAAACTTTGATACCCACGAAAATAAATGAATTCAAATCAAAGGGAATTTTGAGCATTTAGGTTTTCTAAAGATTCTGCTACAAAGAGCTGTTTGAATTTCATCCAGTCTTGTATCATTAAAGGATGAGCCCCCAGTGGACTTGGTGATATAGAATGGCCTGTTGTGCCCTCCTGTAGGTCATAAAAGGCTGCTAATGGAGACAGAAGCTGCGGTGGTGCAGTGGTTAGCATGCCACACTCACAACCAAAAGGTTCAAATCCTACCTCCAGATCAGCCCCAGTCAGCTATTATGGTGTATCCTTGGGCAAGGTACTTTACTCCTGTTCCTCAGTACTAAATAACCAACTTGTTTTGCTGTGCTGTAATAATACCATTCCAAAGAAACCAAACCAATTAAAGGATGATCACTTGTGAAATATTGGAGTATTTAACATTTTTTAAAAATGTTTATTTTTTTATAGCTATGGTTCAAGCAATCCAAAATCACTAAAAATTTCTTTACATGTTAGTGCGTATTTTCTTTTTCTACTCGTAGTTAAACATCTATCCCCAAGTAAGGGTCATTACAGAGAAATGTATGTGAAAAAGTACCCTATCAATAGTTGCCTATAAAATAATAGCTGAACAGGTAATTAAAATTCATCAAATCTGCACACACTGAAGATCACAGACTCCTCTTATTAAATACACAAAGACAAAAAGGCCTGTGCCTGCATGATGAGCCCATGATCTGCTGAAATACTTTAACCAAACCTGAACTATGGATGACAACGATGATGCCAGAAAAGTGGCTGCTATGTTTTGCTTCCCACTAACATGGAGTTGACAAAAAAAGTATGTTGGTGAGTGAATTTTTTCAGTATGACACAATAATTGAAATCACATCAGTTTTCCTTAACAGAAAGCAGGTGAGTCTGATTTATGGCAGGTAATAAATCACTAAATATTTCCGAAAGCCTCACATATTTTTCATTTACTTAATTATTTTCTTTGACTGGACAGTTAGTGTCATTATTAAAATTGTATAATAATTTTTATCTTTTATTATTTAATAAGAGACAGAAGTCACAACCATGGGATTTTATGTTCAATCTCTCCCAGAGTTCATGGTGCTATGGTACACTAAGGTAAAAAGTGATTTCACATCAATTGTGACATAATTGAGTGTTTACGTCATTTAGAGCTGTTCAGTAAGCAATGATTTTACAAAAGTGAACTATCTTAACTGACTCCAACAATCCCTACAAAAAAATGTCATCAAACAGACTAACAAATATCAAACAGACTAAAAAATATCAAACAGACTAACAAATATCAAACAGACTAACAAATATCAAACAGACTATACAATAAATAGATCTGATATTAACTGGCCTTCAGTAAATTAATCTCAAATATAGTGTTTAGGATCCACGTTGGACTCAAATTTTGGGCGAAGTGATCTCTCTTCCCTGCTGGAATAGGAGGAAGCAGTGGTTAAATAGGGAGGAACGCACAGAAGTAAAATTTTAAAATGTTCACAATAGTTGCATAAAACAGCTTTTTACCACATCTCTGAGTCAGATAATATAAAAAGAAAAGAAATATTACTTTTTCTTAGTTTGATTCATTAACATTGTTGTATGACTTTGTTATTGCAAAAGAAGTTGGCCTTGAAAAGAGGTTACTAAAAAAATTGAATGAAAGATATAGATACAAATCCTTTCTTCCTACTTTTACAGGTAAAAGTACAAAATAAATTTGTTTACTTTTAATTGATCAGCAATCAGCCTATAAACCTCCACCTCTTAATAGCATTGACGAGAAGAATGCTTTTACCACTGGAAAAGTGGTAACCCATATCTCACCTTTTGCTAACTTAAAGGCAGACAAGACAAACTATGGGGGCTTCCCTACCTTATCTTTCCAAGTAGAGGCAACTTTATAGTTTAAAACTATGCATGCTCAGAACCATCTAGAGTTTCAACTTTTGTTGCTAGTTGCAAGATCAGAGGACCTTTTGAAGTAACAATCCAACTGATATAATATTGGATAATCTGATGTGTAATAGGCAGGTCTTTATAATCAAGAGTTCTGTAGAACCAAATGTTTCACCCGCAAGCCATGCTATGAAGTACCCCCACTTCCTGTTTTCTATCTGACTTGCAAAAATTTGAACACAAAACACTTTAACTGAGAATCTTAAGGATAATCACTTGCAAAATGTTGGAGTATTTAACTTGTTGAAAAACATATATTTTTACATAGTTAAGGGTCCAAGCAATCCAAACTCATTTTTACATAGTTAAGGTTCCAAGCAATCCAAAGCCACGAAAAAATGTACAGGTTGATGTGCATTTTTAGGTGATACACTTGGATAAATATGTATCCCCGTACACGAGTCATTACTTTTATGCAAGTAAACCATCATGTCTTTTTCACTTACCGTGCCTTATCAT
Organism: Margaritifera margaritifera; assembly: GCA_029931535.1. Lineage (NCBI taxonomy): Eukaryota > Metazoa > Mollusca > Bivalvia > Unionida > Margaritiferidae > Margaritifera > Margaritifera margaritifera. The sequence goes on along the minus strand of JAQPZY010001696.1, from coordinate 8,174,449 downwards.
GCCTGATATATAATTTTGTGAATCAATGCTTGTCTAAATTTAGGACATGATGTAAGGTATCTTTTTTCTTAACATCTGAAAATTTCGAGTTTTCCCACCTTTCCATTTAATACATGTTTATACAACTCTATCAATGTTAACTTTGCTCATGATTTTTCTGGATGGTTTAACCATTATTATAGTTTTCAGATGTTTTCTGAAACTTCAATCATTATCATCTGTGTTAGTCTAATTGGGGGATGGGGGGGGGGGGTTATACTAGCACCAAGGACTGCATTGTTTCCACATTCACAACTTGTTTTTTTTTTGGGGGGGGGTTTCATTACAGCAGTTTTAATGAAATATCTCTTTAAGGGGTACATAGTAATTTCTATTAACTTTTCTGTTAATCTTTTTCTTTTGATCTTTTTTCAGTCTTGAACCTTAAGTGTTCATCTTTCAATAATGGCCAGCTACTTCCTTGATCCCTTTCTCTATTTAGGTGCTTAATTTATTACTGTACATACATTTTGCACTGATATTTTTGTGGTTTATCTTTTTCTGAAGGTGGATCTTTGGTCTTGCATTGAATGAATATAACAATTACTATGGTACTTTGCATATATACCTGTATTATTCTGTTCTGAACATTTCTCATTACCAAAATAAACTTCATGTATTTTAATTTCCTTTTTCATTTCCCTACGGATCGCTGGCATAATTAACAAGAGACCAAAGTGGGCCTAAGACTGTTCACCTTTGTGACATCTGCCCAACAGCCAGATGCAAGAGCAACTGGCCAAGAAATCTGAAAAGGTAGAATCCTTCCTGAATAATTTTTTTCCAATACTGTTCATTGTGCATATTATGAAAACAATTGTGTCAATGATTTTCTTTTTTTTTTAGATCTTCATCCATATTTGAGGGCACATCAGCATCGTCCAATATTGACAAGCCTTTATGTCAAAATGTTTTCGATCAAAGTTGGTCTAAATCTATTGAGCATTTTTTTACATAAAGTTTTTTTTTAAATTTTCTATTTTTAGTAATGGCAGTCATATTTCTTGATGGATTATTTTCATAACTTTGAAAGGCCCTCAAGCTAAGATGCTGTCAAATTTGTTCAAATTCTGTTGAACAATTTTGAAAAGAAGTTGTCAAAGAGCTTTCTAGTTTTCGAAACAGCAGCCATAACTGATGGCAGATCAGCACATGTACAAGTTTGAAAGCCCTCTATGCCAGGATGCTTTCTATCAAATTATTAGGTAGTTTTTAAAAATTTGTTTCAAGGTTTTTCTGTTTTAATATGGGTGGCCATATCTGATGGCAAACCAGCACCATTTGTACAAATCTGAAAGGCCTTTATGCCAGGATGTTTCTGTCAATACTGCTTAAATTCTGCAGAGCAGTTTTTTAGAAGTCATTTCAAGGTTTTTCTTTTTTTAGTAATGACAACAATATATGATGACCGATTGGCATCATTTGTATAAAATTTAAAGTCCTTTATGCAAGGATGCTTTCGGTCAAATTTGGTCAAATACTTTTAAGCTGCTAGAGAAAAATGCATTTAAAGTTTTCTTTTTATTTTTAGTAATGGTAGCCATATCTGACAGCATACTGGCATTATTCATACAAACCTGAAATGTCTTCATATCAAGATGCTTCCTGCCAAGTTGCACTGAAAATGGTTAAATGGTTTTTGAAAAATTGAAAATAGAAATTCATAACTCATACATGATGGACGATGCACAACATACACAGGGCCATACACTGTACCACTGACTCAATTGGCCTTGAGACTTAATAAGCTAAATAAACACACACACACACACATATATATATATATATATATATATATATATATATATATATATATATATATATATATATATATCTATATCTATATATATATATATATATGCAGAACCCTACCACTTTGGCGCCTATTTTGCTCCACAGGCACATTATATATAATGAGGTTGCGTGCTGTTCTGCCCTCTTCCTGCACAATTTTGCGCACCTTGTCAGAAGAGTTCATTCTCTGGATCGGGTTGTGATTCTGAAATAAAATTGATGAATGTTTTAATTTGATATTTACTTAAGTCCAAGTTCTGATGACTACATGGTAATCCTGTATATTCATGAACACACATATTGTGGTATATAATGGTACTCAAGGTTAAAGAAGTATTTCAATAAAAAAAATCAGCTGTTGGAAGACAGCATACCTTGACTATTCAAAATGGCAATATGAAGAAAAAAAAGACGACTAATAACATGATAAGTAATATTAACATAGATTTCTTACAACAAAACCATTTGTGGAATTTAAGCTATTCTTTAAACATCTACAACTGGCTTATTCTTGATTTTACATAAAGCCTTTCATGTGAAACAACATATAGTGGAGTATCATAATAGGAATGCAACATGTATAAAGAATATTTACATGTCTGTACCAGTGTAAAATCCTGCCTGACCACTGCTGTTGAGGAAAGTTCTTCCAGAATCACTCTGCACACAATTGTTTCAAGTATACTCACACTTGTTACAATTTTTAAGGATTAACAGTTTTTTATCCTTTCAATGCTTTAAGGTAGTATGGATATGGCCTTTCCAAGAATTATTAAAACAAATGTTTAAATCAATGCAAACCAGGTTAAATTATGCTCATTGTATTCACAAGTATTGAAGAGGATAAATTACACTTGCATGGGCTAAAAAATTGCTTGTAACAGTTTACAAAGACGCTTTTCGTTTTTAAGAAGCAGGCCACAATGACCTAACAGATGGAGTGGAAAAAGTACTGCTCAAGATACTTGAAAGTCCAAAATTTGACATCTCTAGGGCTTGAAAGTCCAAAATTTGACATCTCTAGGGTTAATTCCTGCCCAGATATATCAAAATATATAATAAAAAACAAAAAAACAAATCATTCCAATAAAAAGTAGGTCATGGTGTCCTAATTACTGTATGGTGGCCTATAAAGACACCAGATGCTTCCATGTACATACATAAAGTTAAATAACCAGAATCACACTAATATAGTATTAAACAGAAGCCTGTTTTTAAAAAAATGAATAATGTCCTAGTTTTTACTCTGACCCAAACACTACTCTCATGGCAAAGTATCAAAAGATTTCCTGTAAATATTATTAGATTTGATTAAAAACACATATACAAAGAATAAACACCAGAATTGTAAATTTAATGACTACAGGACCAACAGTTGCAAAGATACTTTCAAAAATCAATCAAGCATGAAAGTAGATCAAGGAAGCAAAGTTTAATATGGTACATTTACTGTAGTGTAATACTTCTCACAATACCGCCATGTATAAAGTTTCATGACCATGGGATGAAGAGTATCAAAGACATACAGATAAGTAAGCTCATAGCTACAATGTAAGCAAAGACTCAAACAAAAATGTCCTAGTTTTTGAACTCTACCTAAGCCAAACCCACCTCCATTCAGCCAAGTTGCAATATATTCTCTGTAATCATTATTATTAAGTAACAGCCATGAAAAGAATACACTCATAACTTGGTGATTTCATGACAGTATTGATCATATAGGTAAAAAGAAGAACTTGCCCAAAAACATGAACCTGAAGCAATGTATACACTGGGACTTATCCCAGTGTATAGATTGTTAGACCCTAAATCCTCAACTCTTGTCAAAATGTGATATATTCTGGAGTTAAACATTGATATACTGATAATTAGCAATATTCCTTACAAAGACCAACCCAGAATGATAAATGATAGAGATACAGACATAAACAACTACTTTTTCCAAAACTTTAACCAAGGTTGGACACCAATGTCCATGTAACTACACAAGTTCTCATTATGCTTCAAACAGCTAAGCTAAAATTCACAAAATAAATCATCACAAAACAAACCAAATAACCTGATTATAGATGATGATTAATTAACCCCTAAAGGAACTGTTTACATACTTTTTACAGAATATTTACATAGAAAAATCAATAGGAAACAACCTTTAAGAACATTATTAAAAAGTTTTGAACATTGTATGAATTACATAATTGTAAACTTTTTTCTAATTTTAAATATTAATACATTATTAAAATGGAATTTTTTTTTCTTCACTTTAAAATTTCAAATAAAGAAAACAGGGTGAAAGATCACACAGTTATAACAATTTGAATTTGTGCATAAATATAACGTACATCATATTAATGCAGGCACATTGCACTGACATGCGAACAGTATAGACCAAGATGCATGTATGTCATCGCATAATGTGTCAATAAATCAGGATTGTTTACAGTTATAAGTAGAAGGCTCAGTGTATACAAACCCTGATCTACTGGCACTTTATGTAACAATACATCCAAGTCTATTCTTTTCATGGTTGCATGCACATTTTACAAAAGCAAAATGCAATACAGTGCTCCCCTTTCATAATGGTGTTCATGGCAGCCATAAACGTGATCTGCATTATAAGTAGAGAGTTTTATAGTGTAGAATGTACTAACAAGAACATATCCTAATAGTACATTACTAACAAGAACATATCTTAAGAACAGAGTATATAATAATGTGAAACCACAAATCAAGTAGCACTGATTAAACAAAATTAGACCAATGTAATGGGGTCCAGGACATACCTGCATTATTAGAGGGGAACCAATATACTGAGTGAATTTGTAGTGCAGGACCAACATAGAGTAGTACAATCTTGCCCCCCCCCCCCTTTAATTCTGCTATATCCATTAGGTAAGTTTCCTATTTACATCTATAGGAGAGACTGATTTATATTTTTTCTTGATAAAAAAACTAAACCTGGATTTCTCCTGCTCTTTCACTTCTGTTTATAACTTCTAGTTTTATACAGTAAGACTTACCTGTCACTTCAACCTTCCTGAAATAACACATTATACAAGAGTACAGCTTCCTATTTCTTCATACATATACATATACATAGAACTACATGTACACTGTATGAAAGTTAATGTTCAAAACTTTGTTTACCTCTATAATGACCTTATCTGATGTTTGCACACAAGCTGACCCTCCTAGAATCATGTCAGTATGTATGGATATTACCTACTGTAACTGGCTGGATGTCTAATACATAATGTACATAAAAGTAAACATACATGTGCGTGACCCAATTAAAATTATGGTGATAACTGACAACAGCAAAAGATTCATATAGATATGAACAGCATTTGGAGTTCCAGAGTGATCAATACATCATATGGAAAAAGTGGGTCACACAAACTGAAGAAATGACTTCTATGTTGATGGATCTTGTAAAAACTGCTCAAGTGCGTAGTATTGGATAAATTTTAAATGACAGTGCATGCATGACTTCTTTACAAATGACATTCAATTCAGGTATTTTATTTATGAAATGTATTTTGGTTTGAGGCCTGTATTTTCTTTTGAACTTTGGATGGAAAGGATGGCTTACAAGATGACAAAAGAAAGCTTGGTAAAGTATTGAGAAATATTGTTTAAATGAGATAAACAATTCTTGCATTGTCATTTCTCTTGTTTACAACTTTCAAATATAGTCATATTGTTTATTTAATAATCATCATGTTCTATCAGGAGGGAGAAGTGAATTCCTCTACTTTTAAGACCCTCATACTGTTCTGAACCATGACTTCCCCATATATATATATATATATATATATATATATATATATATATATATATATATATATATATATATATATATATATATATATATATATATATATATATATATATATACAGACATATATATTGAAGAGTAAAAAAGCTGATATTCTATATATAGTACTCACTCTCTACAATGATGTTCATGGGCCCAAAAAAGTGACCCAGGTTACATCTACAAGCGAGATAGTCTTGTACTATGGAATTTCCTAAAGAGGTGGTGTCCTGATAGTGCTTAAACAAAGAATTACAGTATTTACTGATGTGAAATCTCATAATAGCTCTCATGAGCCAAGAATTAAAATGAAGTGAAAGAAATTAAGTACTGTATATACTCGCATATAATCCGAGTCCAAATGCAAACAACATAGACCCTGATCTACATTCGTATAATGCGCTGGCAGATCTGGGTCTATGCAGTTGGTATTGGATTATACGAGAGTATATACAGTAGTACCGATAAAACAACTTTTGAGCAATTTAATGGGATCCATGACCATACTGCACTATAAGAGGGGCAGTGGTATATTGAAGGACTTTAAAGTGGACAGCCAATGTCACTGAGGAAAATCGCAGATATTGTACATAGAATGACTATGTGTGGAATATATTCCAAACATGTGACTAAGCCACTTGTGAACTTGGAGATATAGAACAGTCTGGTCACACAATCCTGCATGTGATAAGAGGTATTTAATGCAGGTAACCTCTTTGCCTTGAGACATGTCCAGTGACATGTCTCAATGCAGGTAACCTGGTAACATGTCCAGTGACATGTCTCAATGCAGGTAACCATGTCCAGTGACATGTCTCAATGCAGGTATTTAATGCAGGTAACCTCTTTGCCTTGAGACATGTCCAGTGACATTGGACCTGAGTGACCTGAGAAGGTCTTGGACTTTTTACAAGAGTGTGGTTTATATAAAAATGAAACTTTGAACAGTTCTCCCTTGTTAACACAGTAGACAGGGTCAATATCTACCAACCACGTTATGTATGAAACTGTGCTCTGAGAAGGTCTTGGACTTTTTACAAGAGTGTGGTTTATATAAAAATTAAACTTTGAACAGTTCTCCCTTGTTAACACAGTAGACAGGGTCAATATCTACCAACCACGTTATGTATGAAACTGTGCTCTGAGAAGGTCTTGGACTTTTTACAAGAGTGTGGTTTATATAAAAATTAAACTTTGAACAGTTCTCCCTTGTTAACACAGTAGACAGGGTCAATATCTACCAACCACATTATGTATGAAACTGTGCTCTGAGAAGGTCTTGGACTTTTTACAAGAGTGTGGTTTATATAAAAATTAAACTTTGAACAGTTCTCCCTTGTTAACACAGTAGACAGGGTCAATATCTACCAACCACATTATGTATGAAACTGTGCTCTGAGAAGGTCTTGGACTTTTTACAAGAGTGTGGTTTATATAAAAATTAAACTTTGAACAGTTCTCCCTTGTTAACACAGTAGACAGGGTCAATATCTACCAACCACATTATGTATGAAACTGTGCTCTGAGAAGGTCTTGGACTTTTTACAAGAGTGTGGTTTATATAAAAATTAAACTTTGAACAGTTCTCCCTTGTTAACTCCCTTGTTAACACAGTAGACAGGGTCAATATCTACCAACCACATTATGTATGAAACTGTGCTCTGAGAAGGTCTTGGACTTTTTACAAGAGTGTGGTTTATATAAAAATTAAACTTTGAACAGTTCTCCCTTGTTAACACAGTAGACAGGGTCAATATCTACCAACCACGTTATGTATGAAACTGTGCTCTGAGAAGGTCTTGGACTTTTTACAAGAGTGTGGTTTATATAAAAATTAAACTTTGAACAGTTCTCCCTTGTTAACTCCCTTGTTAACACAGTAGACAGGGTCAATATCTACCAACCACATTATGTATGAAACTGTGCTCTGAGAAGGTCTTGGACTTTTTACAAGAGTGTGGTTTATATAAAAATTAAACTTTGAACAGTTCTCCCTTGTTAACACAGTAGACAGGGTCAATATATACCAACCACGTTATGTATGAAACTGTGCTCTGAGAAGGTCTTGGACTTTTTACAAGAGTGTGGTTTATATAAAAATTAAACTTTGAACAGTTCTCCCTTGTTAACACAGTAGACAGGGTCAATATCTACCAACCACATTATGTATGAAACTGTGCTCTGAGAAGGTCTTGGACTTTTTACAAGAGTGTGGTTTATATAAAAATTAAACTTTGAACAGTTCTCCCTTGTTAACACAGTAGACAGGGTCAATATCTACCAACCACGTTATGTATGAAACTGTGCTCTGAGAAGGTCTTGGACTTTTTACAAGAGTGTGGTTTATATAAAAATTAAACTTTGAACAGTTCTCCCTTGTTAACACAGTAGACAGGGTCAATATCTACCAACCACGTTATGTATGAAACTGTGCTCTGAGAAGGTCTTGGACTTTTTACAAGAGTGTGGTTTATATAAAAATTAAACTTTGAACAGTTCTCCCTTGTTAACACAGTAGACAGGGTCAATATCTACCAACCACGTTATGTATGAAACTGTGCTCTGAGAAGGTCTTGGAGTTTTTACAAGAGTGTGGTTTATATAAAAATTAAACTTTGTATAGTTCTCCCTTGTTAACACTGTAGACAGGGTCAATATCTACCAACCACGTTATGTATGAAACTGTGGTATGCGGAATGATCTAAATTTGTCAAACATTAATGTTTTAAAAAGGAAATATAATACAAAGCTTCATGTTGTTTTCCTTCAACCCACATTGTCATATATTTCATAAACCAATTAAAACACAATGGTTTAATTCTGATTTGGAGCCCCAGGTGGCCGAGTGGTCTAAGGCACTCGCCTTTACAGATCACTGACATCTCACCTCTTCCCGTACGGGTTTGATTCTCGGCTCAGCCAATGTGGTTATGTGAGAAAACTTGCCAGTAGCTTCCCATGGGTCAGTGGTTCTTCCTGGGTTCTCCTCCACTAAATATACCAGCTGCCATGTATAGCCTATCGTGCTTAAAAATAGCATTAAACCCATAAAACCAAACCATTGATTTTGGTCACTGAATCTACAGCACTACAGCGTTACATCAGACTCACATTATATAAATCCGGAAGTGAGTTATAAGAAGGGAGTGCTGTATTTTAAGGATTGTACCCTTTTGGGCTTTATCTCTGTTTTTTGGTGTCTTTTTGGGGACACCTAAACTTACTCAGCACTGTACAGTCCAGGATTGTGCTATTGTGCTGTTAAACCCCATATATACATACAAACATACATGTGCCTAAGTGCCCACCAGAGGTAAGTCTGGCTTATTTTCTCCATTGAGCTTTATACTTTGTATATTATTTGCTGCCCACAGAACACCACAACCACTCTGGTCTCTGACTTGTGATAAATACATTGTGGTTTTACAATTACTTCGACACAATGTGCCAGGGGATAGGCTGGAATTTTAATTCAATTCTTTATTTCATAACATTTTTCCCTCAAAATACACCGATAACCGACTTTCACAACTATTTAAATGTTGCTCAAACCTGTACAGAGATTTTCATAGTGTTACGACTCTATGGTCTAAGAAAAATGTAACAGAAAGAAAGTGAAACCAACAAATCAAGTAAAAATCAACAAGCAATTTATTACTAGATAATTAAAATGAAAAATCAAAAAGTCACTTACAGTAATGTGTTTTGAAATCCTAATAATCCAATAAGAATGATTGTTCTAATCACAAGTCCTAAATATAGAATGTTCCGAATTCACGGCTGTGTCCTTGAATGTTATGATGTGCTAATGGTCTCCAAAGTCCTGATGTACTAGAAATCTTGATGTGCTGATGTCAAAATGAAGTATTCCAAAATATCTGAATAAGTTCAGTTAAATTCCAAAATCATCAATTAAAAATCCAAAATCCAAAAGTTTATGAGCACTGTTATAATCCAATGAATATTTAAAATAATTCCTCTCTTAGAATTTGGAATGAATTTTCACAACTGTAATAGCTCTTTACAAGACTGATGGTAATGTCAAAACTGAATAAATGTCCACCAAACATGGCATATATAAAGATTGGTCACATGACAGAATGTTCTAGAATATGAGTCATCTTAATGGAATTTTTATTTGTAAACAAAAATCAACCTTGACCTTCAAATTGAGAAAACATATTGATCAAAACAACCTAATTCAAGGACACTAGTTAAACATGTTTTTCCTGATAACATTAAGATTTAAGCAAATATTAAAGTGAAGAAACATTTATAATTTCCCAAAATATTTATAATATTATATAAACATCATACATAACACCTCCCCTCATAAAGAAAAAGAAAGATTTATGTAATAAAGCTTTCTATTGAATATACATCTAATACTATAATAACCAAAATTACATAAGAACATGTTTTATGATACTGGACTTAATTACATCAAGCAATATTACATTTCTAGGCACGTGAGAGTGCATCTGCAATCACATTGTCTTTTCCCCTGATGTGTTTGATGTCAATGTTATATTCCTGCAATATCAAACTCCATCTCAACAATCTCCGATTTTTATCTTTCATTTTGTTGATGAAAGTAAGGGGATTGTGATCACTGTACACAATAATTGGAGAAAGAGCTGAGGTAACATACACTTCAAAATGCTGTAAAGCCAATATCAAAGCCAAACATTCCTTCTCGATTGTGGAATAATTTTTCTGGTGCTTGTTTAGTTTTTTTGAAAAATAACACACAGGGTGATCCACACCACTTTTGTCTTCCTGAATCAATACTCCACCAACCCCTACATCACTTGCATCAACAGATAATTTAAATGATTGGCTAAAATTTGGTGCAGAAAGAACTGGTGCATTCTTAAGCATGTCCTTTAACTTGTCAAAAGATTCCTGACACTTGTCAGACCAAAAAAATTTGGTTTTCTTACTCAATAAACTTGTCAAAGGTTCAGCAATTTTGGAAAAATTGGAACAAAATTTCCGATAATATCCAGCCATACCTAGAAATCGCATCAGTTGCTTTTTACAAATTGGAACTTGAAATTCAGAGATAGCTTTGACCTTAGCTTCTATAGGTTTAACTTGACCTTGTCCCACAATATGTCCTAAAAATGTGACACAAGCATGGCAAAACTCACTTTTGCTCAAATTAATTGTCAGATTCACATCGCTGAGTCGATCGAAGAATTTTCGAATGGTTTCCAAATGATCTTCCCAGGTGTTGTTGTAGATAATGACGTCATCGATATAAGCGTCACAATTATCAAGACCAAATGTTATCATGTTCATCAGACGTTGAAACGTTGCAGGCGAATTTTTCATTCCAAACGGCATGACTTTATATTGATAAAGTCCATCTGGAGTTGCAAATGCTGAAATTTCTTTTGCCCTTTCCGTCAGTGGAATTTGCCAGAATCCTTTTAAAAGGTCAAACTTGGTGACATATTCCGCATTTCCAATTTTATCAATGCAATCGTCCATTCTTGGGATTGGAAATGAATCAGTTTTGGTGACACTGTTGACTTTTCTATAGTCAGTACACATACGGAATGTATTATCTGGCTTGGGAACAAGAATACATGGTGAACTCCAGTTACTTTTACTTGGTTCTATGAAATCATTCTCCAGTAGATACTGAATTTCTTTCTTCAGATAGTTCTGTTTGAGAGGATTCATCCTATAAGGATGCTGTTTCACAGGCGCAGAATCTACAATGTCAACGTCATGATAAATTTTACTTGCTCGTGTTGGAACATCAGGAAACAAGTGCTCATAGTCATGTAATAGCTGTTTTAGTTCATTTCTTTCCTGTTGTTGTAGATGTGAAAGTTTCTGGTCTAGGTTGTTAAATATTTCTGAATTCCGAAGATTGGTTATACCAGAGTCACTATAGTCTGATCGTACTCCATCGTTGATATCTTCACTGTGTGGGACAGGTACAACTAAATTAACAGAATAATTAGCTGGGCTATCTCTGTCAAAATATTCCTTTAACATATTTATATGACAAAGTTGTTTCTGTTTCCGTCTCCCAGGAGTGTTAATGATATAATTTAAGTCATTTACTTTCTTTTCAACGGTATAAGGACCAAAATATTTAGCCTGAAGAGGATTCTGAGGTATGGGAAAGAGAGCCAGAACTTTGTCACCAGGTTTAAAACTCCTTTCCTGTGAATTTCTGTCATACCTTAATTTCATTTTTGACTGGGTAGTGTGAAGATTAGTTCTTTCTACTTTACAGGCCTTTGACAACTTGTATTTGAAATCAGAAACATAATCAAGAAGATTAATCTTTGAGTCTTCATTTGAAAGAAGTTTCTCTTTCAATAATTTCAATGGTCCACGGACAGTATGACCAAAAACTAGTTCAAAGGGACTAAAACCCAATGACTCTTGAACTGATTCCCTAACACCAAACAACAACAAACGAACACCCTCATCCCAATCCTTTTCTGTATCAAAGCAATATGATCGAATCATATTCTTCAAAATTTGATGAAATCTTTCCAAAGCACCTTGACTTTCAGGGTGATAGGCAGAAGATTTGAACTGTTGGATGCCTAATTCATGCATAACTTGTTGGAAAATTCTAGAATTTAATTTGACCCTTGATCTGACTGGACAGATTTGGGAAGGCCAACAAGTGTAAAAAACTTCACCAAAGCTTTCACAATAGTTTTAGTTTTTATATTTCTCAGAGGAATTGCCTCTGGAAATCTTGTAGATGCACACATGATGGTCAACAAGTATTGGTTGCCTAACTTGGTTTTAGGTAAAGGACCAACACAGTCTACTATTATTCTACTAAATGGTTCATCAAATGCAGGAATAGGTTGCAGATGAGCCTTAGGTATCTTCTGATTGGGTTTTCCTACCATTTGACAAGTGTGACAAGATCTGCAGTATTTAGAAACATCACTTTTGAGTTTCGGCCAATAAAAATGATTCAAGATCTTGTGATAAGTCTTACGGACTCCTAAATGACCAGCCAAAGGAGTTTCATGGGCTAAATTAAGAATTTCCTGTCGATATGACTTAGGAACAACAATTTGATAGCTCACTGACCACTCGTCACCAGCGGGTACATCAGGTGGTCTCCATTTTCTCATAAGGACCCCCATTTTTCACAAAGTAACACACTGGAACTTGTGTGGCTTCAGTTTCACTAATAGCCCTCTGAAACAAACAAGATATCTCGGGATCTTGCTCCTGTTCAACGACAAGGGATTGTCGTTTGTCATCCTGATTAGGACAAAGAGAATGAGTTGCCAAAAGAGGATCACTGTGATCAATATCGTTTGATTGATCAATACCTGAGGAAAAAGTGACCTCATCAAAAAACTGACCAATACATGTGTCAGCTAAAGGAATAATATCCTGATCAACATCACTCTCAAGAGCTCTTTTTGCCATAGCTCTAGTAACTGCACAAGCAGGGTACAAATCAGGGATTTCAGTTTCGACAGGATCAACTTTCTGATCCAAACAAGGCTTGTCAGTTACAAGTGGATTAACCACAACCTTATCTCCAGCTAGGTCATTGCCTAGTAATAAATGAACACCCTCTATGGGTAAAGAAGTCACTGCCCCAACAGTCACAGGTCCAGAAACTAAGTCTGATGCCAAATTTACACAATGAAGAGGAACATTTACAAAGCCGCACTCTACTCCCTGAACAAGAACACTTTCACTTGAAGAAGACTCCTCAGACAAAGGCAAAGTACCTGATAATAAAAGACTCTGAGAAGCTCCAGTGTCCCTTAATATTTTAATTGGGATAGGTTTGGCAGAATCACCAATAAGTGATATAGAACCTTCTGACATGAATGGTTCATAAGCCTCCAAAATAGAATCAGACTGGGGTTTGTTTGACCCAACAAATGTATTGCTTTCAACACAAGACCGTGACCTTGACCTCGTAGAAATAAGAGCATTTGGAAAAGCTCTGTCTTTACTCTGTTGCTTATTTTTCAACTTGAAGCAATCAGAAATAACGTGCCCTTTCGTTTTACAATATGTGCACGTAGGAAGAGATAAGGATTTCTGATCAGTCTTATCAGATGTTTGATTCCTAACAGTTGTGCTGTTGTGAAATTTGGAAGTACTCGAATGAGATTGAAATGGTTTTTTACCAGAAAACTGCTGAGAGGACGATTTATTACCAAATGAAATTTTGTGAGTCAAGGAATAATCATCAGCCATACGAGCAGCATTTTCCAAAGTTTCCACATTCTGCTCGTCAAGATAGGTTTTAACATCACTATGGATGCACCTCTTGAACTCTTCAATTAATACGAGCTGTCGGAGGTTATCATAACCTTGATCAACTTTCTTGGCTGAGCACCACCTATCAAATAGTTGTTCTTTATCCCTTGCAAATTCGACATGAGTTTGTCCAGTTTCTTTTCTACAATTCCTAAACCTTTGTCGATATGCCTCTGGTACCAACTCATAAGCTTTCAAGATGTACTCCTTAACCACATCATAATCAGTGCTTTGTTGTACTGACAGTGAAATATAAACTTCACGAGCTTTGCCAATAAGTACACTTTGTAATAACAAAGTCCAATGCTCTCTGGGCCATTTCAAGTTTTCAGCTATTTTCTCGAAATGAAGAAAGTATTTATCTACTTCTTTTTCCTGAAAAGGGGGTACTAACCTAATATATCTAGTAACATCAAAACCTGAACTTGTGTTTAAAGGAGTGGAGTGTGCTCTGTTTGCCAGTTCTAATTCTCTTAACTTAAATTGCATTTCCCTTTCTTCTCTTTGCATCTGCATCTGCATTTGTATTTGTCTATCTTCCTTCTGCATTTGTAGCTGCCTCTCTTCTTTCTCTCTCTCCATCTGCCTCTCTTCTTTCTCTCTCTCCATCTGTATCTGCCTCTCTTCTTTCTCTCTCTCTCTCTGAATCTGAAGCTTTGCCAATTCTAAATCCATCTGGTTCTTTAACTCTAATTCCCTTAATTTCCTGTCAGAACCAGATACAGGCTTTCTCTTCAAACTTTAAGCACTATTTTCAAAAATTCCCTTTCCTACTAAATACTGAATCAAAATAATCTTTATCTCCTGTTTTGTCAATGATAATTTTGCCTCAGATAGACTGTATTTTCTGGCAAGCTCGAGCAACTCATCCTTTCTCATGCACTCTAACCCCTCCTGGGTAGGTTTTGAAATGAAATTCTGAACATTAGATGCCATAGTAAATGCTTGTTGGTTTCACACACAAAAAATTCTCTATATAAAATCTTTGCCAAAGACAAAAAAAAATTCCGAGACAAAATCAATATGAATTTCAAAAATAACTTTAATATCTCTAATATGCTTTAAAGAAATTCAGATCCCGGACGAGCCCCCAATTTCTGTTACGACTCTATGGTCTAAGAAAAATGTAACAGAAAGAAAGTGAAACCAACAAATCAAGTAAAAATCAACAAGCAATTTATTACTAGATAATTAAAATGAAAAATCAAAAAGTCACTTACAGTAATGTGTTTTGAAATCCTAATAATCCAATAAGAATGATTGTTCTAATCACAAGTCCTAAATATAGAATGTTCCGAATTCACGGCTGTGTCCTTGAATGTTATGATGTGCTAATGGTCTCCAAAGTCCTGATGTACTAGAAATCTTGATGTGCTGATGTCAAAATGAAGTATTCCAAAATATCTGAATAAGTTCAGTTAAATTCCAAAATCATCAATTAAAAATCCAAAATCCAAAAGTTTATGAGCACTGTTATAATCCAATGAATATTTAAAATAATTCCTCTCTTAGAATTTGGAATGAATTTTCACAACTGTAATAGCTCTTTACAAGACTGATGGTAATGTCAAAACTGAATAAATGTCCACCAAACATGGCATATATAAAGATTGGTCACATGACAGAATGTTCTAGAATATGAGTCATCTTAATGGAATTTTTATTTGTAAACAAAAATCAACCTTGACCTTCAAATTGAGAAAACATATTGATCAAAACAACCTAATTCAAGGACACTAGTTAAACATGTTTTTCCTGATAACATTAAGATTTAAGCAAATATTAAAGTGAAGAAACATTTATAATTTCCCAAAATATTTATAATATTATATAAACATCATACATAACACCTCCCCTCATAAAGAAAAAGAAAGATTTATGTAATAAAGCTTTCTATTGAATATACATCTAATACTATAATAACCAAAATTACATAAGAACATGTTTTATGATACTGGACTTAATTACATCAAGCAATATTACATTTCTAGGCACGTGAGAGTGCATCTGCAATCACATTGTCTTTTCCCCTGATGTGTTTGATGTCAATGTTATATTCCTGCAATATCAAACTCCATCTCAACAATCTCCGATTTTTATCTTTCATTTTGTTGATGAAAGTAAGGGGATTGTGATCACTGTACACAATAATTGGAGAAAGAGCTGAGGTAACATACACTTCAAAATGCTGTAAAGCCAATATCAAAGCCAAACATTCCTTCTCGATTGTGGAATAATTTTTCTGGTGCTTGTTTAGTTTTTTTGAAAAATAACACACAGGGTGATCCACACCACTTTTGTCTTCCTGAATCAATACTCCACCAACCCCTACATCACTTGCATCAACAGATAATTTAAATGATTGGCTAAAATTTGGTGCAGAAAGAACTGGTGCATTCTTAAGCATGTCCTTTAACTTGTCAAAAGATTCCTGACACTTGTCAGACCAAAAAAATTTGGTTTTCTTACTCAATAAACTTGTCAAAGGTTCAGCAATTTTGGAAAAATTGGAACAAAATTTCCGATAATATCCAGCCATACCTAGAAATCGCATCAGTTGCTTTTTACAAATTGGAACTTGAAATTCAGAGATAGCTTTGACCTTAGCTTCTATAGGTTTAACTTGACCTTGTCCCACAATATGTCCTAAAAATGTGACACAAGCATGGCAAAACTCACTTTTGCTCAAATTAATTGTCAGATTCACATCGCTGAGTCGATCGAAGAATTTTCGAATGGTTTCCAAATGATCTTCCCAGGTGTTGTTGTAGATAATGACGTCATCGATATAAGCGTCACAATTATCAAGACCAAATGTTATCATGTTCATCAGACGTTGAAACGTTGCAGGCGAATTTTTCATTCCAAACGGCATGACTTTATATTGATAAAGTCCATCTGGAGTTGCAAATGCTGAAATTTCTTTTGCCCTTTCCGTCAGTGGAATTTGCCAGAATCCTTTTAAAAGGTCAAACTTGGTGACATATTCCGCATTTCCAATTTTATCAATGCAATCGTCCATTCTTGGGATTGGAAATGAATCAGTTTTGGTGACACTGTTGACTTTTCTATAGTCAGTACACATACGGAATGTATTATCTGGCTTGGGAACAAGAATACATGGTGAACTCCAGTTACTTTTACTTGGTTCTATGAAATCATTCTCCAGTAGATACTGAATTTCTTTCTTCAGATAGTTCTGTTTGAGAGGATTCATCCTATAAGGATGCTGTTTCACAGGCGCAGAATCTACAATGTCAACGTCATGATAAATTTTACTTGCTCGTGTTGGAACATCAGGAAACAAGTGCTCATAGTCATGTAATAGCTGTTTTAGTTCATTTCTTTCCTGTTGTTGTAGATGTGAAAGTTTCTGGTCTAGGTTGTTAAATATTTCTGAATTCCGAAGATTGGTTATACCAGAGTCACTATAGTCTGATCGTACTCCATCGTTGATATCTTCACTGTGTGGGACAGGTACAACTAAATTAACAGAATAATTAGCTGGGCTATCTCTGTCAAAATATTCCTTTAACATATTTATATGACAAAGTTGTTTCTGTTTCCGTCTCCCAGGAGTGTTAATGATATAATTTAAGTCATTTACTTTCTTTTCAACGGTATAAGGACCAAAATATTTAGCCTGAAGAGGATTCTGAGGTATGGGAAAGAGAGCCAGAACTTTGTCACCAGGTTTAAAACTCCTTTCCTGTGAATTTCTGTCATACCTTAATTTCATTTTTGACTGGGTAGTGTGAAGATTAGTTCTTTCTACTTTACAGGCCTTTGACAACTTGTATTTGAAATCAGAAACATAATCAAGAAGATTAATCTTTGAGTCTTCATTTGAAAGAAGTTTCTCTTTCAATAATTTCAATGGTCCACGGACAGTATGACCAAAAACTAGTTCAAAGGGACTAAAACCCAATGACTCTTGAACTGATTCCCTAACACCAAACAACAACAAACGAACACCCTCATCCCAATCCTTTTCTGTATCAAAGCAATATGATCGAATCATATTCTTCAAAATTTGATGAAATCTTTCCAAAGCACCTTGACTTTCAGGGTGATAGGCAGAAGATTTGAACTGTTGGATGCCTAATTCATGCATAACTTGTTGGAAAATTCTAGAATTTAATTTGACCCTTGATCTGACTGGACAGATTTGGGAAGGCCAACAAGTGTAAAAAACTTCACCAAAGCTTTCACAATAGTTTTAGTTTTTATATTTCTCAGAGGAATTGCCTCTGGAAATCTTGTAGATGCACACATGATGGTCAACAAGTATTGGTTGCCTAACTTGGTTTTAGGTAAAGGACCAACACAGTCTACTATTATTCTACTAAATGGTTCATCAAATGCAGGAATAGGTTGCAGATGAGCCTTAGGTATCTTCTGATTGGGTTTTCCTACCATTTGACAAGTGTGACAAGATCTGCAGTATTTAGAAACATCACTTTTGAGTTTCGGCCAATAAAAATGATTCAAGATCTTGTGATAAGTCTTACGGACTCCTAAATGACCAGCCAAAGGAGTTTCATGGGCTAAATTAAGAATTTCCTGTCGATATGACTTAGGAACAACAATTTGATAGCTCACTGACCACTCGTCACCAGCGGGTACATCAGGTGGTCTCCATTTTCTCATAAGGACCCCATTTTTCACAAAGTAACACACTGGAACTTGTGTGGCTTCAGTTTCACTAATAGCCCTCTGAAACAAACAAGATATCTCGGGATCTTGCTCCTGTTCAACGACAAGGGATTGTCGTTTGTCATCCTGATTAGGACAAAGAGAATGAGTTGCCAAAAGAGGATCACTGTGATCAATATCGTTTGATTGATCAATACCTGAGGAAAAAGTGACCTCATCAAAAAACTGACCAATACATGTGTCAGCTAAAGGAATAATATCCTGATCAACATCACTCTCAAGAGCTCTTTTTGCCATAGCTCTAGTAACTGCACAAGCAGGGTACAAATCAGGGATTTCAGTTTCGACAGGATCAACTTTCTGATCCAAACAAGGCTTGTCAGTTACAAGTGGATTAACCACAACCTTATCTCCAGCTAGGTCATTGCCTAGTAATAAATGAACACCCTCTATGGGTAAAGAAGTCACTGCCCCAACAGTCACAGGTCCAGAAACTAAGTCTGATGCCAAATTTACACAATGAAGAGGAACATTTACAAAGCCGCACTCTACTCCCTGAACAAGAACACTTTCACTTGAAGAAGACTCCTCAGACAAAGGCAAAGTACCTGATAATAAAAGACTCTGAGAAGCTCCAGTGTCCCTTAATATTTTAATTGGGATAGGTTTGGCAGAATCACCAATAAGTGATATAGAACCTTCTGACATGAATGGTTCATAAGCCTCCAAAATAGAATCAGACTGGGGTTTGTTTGACCCAACAAATGTATTGCTTTCAACACAAGACCGTGACCTTGACCTCGTAGAAATAAGAGCATTTGGAAAAGCTCTGTCTTTACTCTGTTGCTTATTTTTCAACTTGAAGCAATCAGAAATAACGTGCCCTTTCGTTTTACAATATGTGCACGTAGGAAGAGATAAGGATTTCTGATCAGTCTTATCAGATGTTTGATTCCTAACAGTTGTGCTGTTGTGAAATTTGGAAGTACTCGAATGAGATTGAAATGGTTTTTTTACCAGAAAACTGCTGAGAGGACGATTTATTACCAAATGAAATTTTGTGAGTCAAGGAATAATCATCAGCCATACGAGCAGCATTTTCCAAAGTTTCCACATTCTGCTCGTCAAGATAGGTTTTAACATCACTATGGATGCACCTCTTGAACTCTTCAATTAATACGAGCTGTCGGAGGTTATCATAACCTTGATCAACTTTCTTGGCTGAGCACCACCTATCAAATAGTTGTTCTTTATCCCTTGCAAATTCGACATGAGTTTGTCCAGTTTCTTTTCTACAATTCCTAAACCTTTGTCGATATGCCTCTGGTACCAACTCATAAGCTTTCAAGATGTACTCCTTAACCACATCATAATCAGTGCTTTGTTGTACTGACAGTGAAATATAAACTTCACGAGCTTTGCCAATAAGTACACTTTGTAATAACAAAGTCCAATGCTCTCTGGGCCATTTCAAGTTTTCAGCTATTTTCTCGAAATGAAGAAAGTATTTATCTACTTCTTTTTCCTGAAAAGGGGGTACTAACCTAATATATCTAGTAACATCAAAACCTGAACTTGTGTTTAAAGGAGTGGAGTGTGCTCTGTTTGCCAGTTCTAATTCTCTTAACTTAAATTGCATTTCCCTTTCTTCTCTTTGCATCTGCATCTGCATTTGTATTTGTCTATCTTCCTTCTGCATTTGTAGCTGCCTCTCTTCTTTCTCTCTCTCCATCTGCCTCTCTTCTTTCTCTCTCTCCATCTGTATCTGCCTCTCTTCTTTCTCTCTCTCTCTCTGAATCTGAAGCTTTGCCAATTCTAAATCCATCTGGTTCTTTAACTCTAATTCCCTTAATTTCCTGTCAGAACCAGATACAGGCTTTCTCTTCAAACTTTAAGCACTATTTTCAAAAATTCCCTTTCCTACTAAATACTGAATCAAAATAATCTTTATCTCCTGTTTTGTCAATGATAATTTTGCCTCAGATAGACTGTATTTTCTGGCAAGCTCGAGCAACTCATCCTTTCTCATGCACTCTAACCCCTCCTGGGTAGGTTTTGAAATGAAATTCTGAACATTAGATGCCATAGTAAATGCTTGTTGGTTTCACACACAAAAAATTCTCTATATAAAATCTTTGCCAAAGACAAAAAAAAATTCCGAGACAAAATCAATATGAATTTCAAAAATAACTTTAATATCTCTAATATGCTTTAAAGAAATTCAGATCCCGGACGAGCCCCCAATTTCTGTTACGACTCTATGGTCTAAGAAAAATGTAACAGAAAGAAAGTGAAACCAACAAATCAAGTAAAAATCAACAAGCAATTTATTACTAGATAATTAAAATGAAAAATCAAAAAGTCACTTACAGTAATGTGTTTTGAAATCCTAATAATCCAATAAGAATGATTGTTCTAATCACAAGTCCTAAATATAGAATGTTCCGAATTCACGGCTGTGTCCTTGAATGTTATGATGTGCTAATGGTCTCCAAAGTCCTGATGTACTAGAAATCTTGATGTGCTGATGTCAAAATGAAGTATTCCAAAATATCTGAATAAGTTCAGTTAAATTCCAAAATCATCAATTAAAAATCCAAAATCCAAAAGTTTATGAGCACTGTTATAATCCAATGAATATTTAAAATAATTCCTCTCTTAGAATTTGGAATGAATTTTCACAACTGTAATAGCTCTTTACAAGACTGATGGTAATGTCAAAACTGAATAAATGTCCACCAAACATGGCATATATAAAGATTGGTCACATGACAGAATGTTCTAGAATATGAGTCATCTTAATGGAATTTTTATTTGTAAACAAAAATCAACCTTGACCTTCAAATTGAGAAAACATATTGATCAAAACAACCTAATTCAAGGACACTAGTTAAACATGTTTTTCCTGATAACATTAAGATTTAAGCAAATATTAAAGTGAAGAAACATTTATAATTTCCCAAAATATTTATAATATTATATAAACATCATACATAACACCTCCCCTCATAAAGAAAAAGAAAGATTTATGTAATAAAGCTTTCTATTGAATATACATCTAATACTATAATAACCAAAATTACATAAGAACATGTTTTATGATACTGGACTTAATTACATCAAGCAATATTACATTTCTAGGCACGTGAGAGTGCATCTGCAATCACATTGTCTTTTCCCCTGATGTGTTTGATGTCAATGTTATATTCCTGCAATATCAAACTCCATCTCAACAATCTCCGATTTTTATCTTTCATTTTGTTGATGAAAGTAAGGGGATTGTGATCACTGTACACAATAATTGGAGAAAGAGCTGAGGTAACATACACTTCAAAATGCTGTAAAGCCAATATCAAAGCCAAACATTCCTTCTCGATTGTGGAATAATTTTTCTGGTGCTTGTTTAGTTTTTTTGAAAAATAACACACAGGGTGATCCACACCACTTTTGTCTTCCTGAATCAATACTCCACCAACCCCTACATCACTTGCATCAACAGATAATTTAAATGATTGGCTAAAATTTGGTGCAGAAAGAACTGGTGCATTCTTAAGCATGTCCTTTAACTTGTCAAAAGATTCCTGACACTTGTCAGACCAAAAAAATTTGGTTTTCTTACTCAATAAACTTGTCAAAGGTTCAGCAATTTTGGAAAAATTGGAACAAAATTTCCGATAATATCCAGCCATACCTAGAAATCGCATCAGTTGCTTTTTACAAATTGGAACTTGAAATTCAGAGATAGCTTTGACCTTAGCTTCTATAGGTTTAACTTGACCTTGTCCCACAATATGTCCTAAAAATGTGACACAAGCATGGCAAAACTCACTTTTGCTCAAATTAATTGTCAGATTCACATCGCTGAGTCGATCGAAGAATTTTCGAATGGTTTCCAAATGATCTTCCCAGGTGTTGTTGTAGATAATGACGTCATCGATATAAGCGTCACAATTATCAAGACCAAATGTTATCATGTTCATCAGACGTTGAAACGTTGCAGGCGAATTTTTCATTCCAAACGGCATGACTTTATATTGATAAAGTCCATCTGGAGTTGCAAATGCTGAAATTTCTTTTGCCCTTTCCGTCAGTGGAATTTGCCAGAATCCTTTTAAAAGGTCAAACTTGGTGACATATTCCGCATTTCCAATTTTATCAATGCAATCGTCCATTCTTGGGATTGGAAATGAATCAGTTTTGGTGACACTGTTGACTTTTCTATAGTCAGTACACATACGGAATGTATTATCTGGCTTGGGAACAAGAATACATGGTGAACTCCAGTTACTTTTACTTGGTTCTATGAAATCATTCTCCAGTAGATACTGAATTTCTTTCTTCAGATAGTTCTGTTTGAGAGGATTCATCCTATAAGGATGCTGTTTCACAGGCGCAGAATCTACAATGTCAACGTCATGATAAATTTTACTTGCTCGTGTTGGAACATCAGGAAACAAGTGCTCATAGTCATGTAATAGCTGTTTTAGTTCATTTCTTTCCTGTTGTTGTAGATGTGAAAGTTTCTGGTCTAGGTTGTTAAATATTTCTGAATTCCGAAGATTGGTTATACCAGAGTCACTATAGTCTGATCGTACTCCATCGTTGATATCTTCACTGTGTGGGACAGGTACAACTAAATTAACAGAATAATTAGCTGGGCTATCTCTGTCAAAATATTCCTTTAACATATTTATATGACAAAGTTGTTTCTGTTTCCGTCTCCCAGGAGTGTTAATGATATAATTTAAGTCATTTACTTTCTTTTCAACGGTATAAGGACCAAAATATTTAGCCTGAAGAGGATTCTGAGGTATGGGAAAGAGAGCCAGAACTTTGTCACCAGGTTTAAAACTCCTTTCCTGTGAATTTCTGTCATACCTTAATTTCATTTTTGACTGGGTAGTGTGAAGATTAGTTCTTTCTACTTTACAGGCCTTTGACAACTTGTATTTGAAATCAGAAACATAATCAAGAAGATTAATCTTTGAGTCTTCATTTGAAAGAAGTTTCTCTTTCAATAATTTCAATGGTCCACGGACAGTATGACCAAAAACTAGTTCAAAGGGACTAAAACCCAATGACTCTTGAACTGATTCCCTAACACCAAACAACAACAAACGAACACCCTCATCCCAATCCTTTTCTGTATCAAAGCAATATGATCGAATCATATTCTTCAAAATTTGATGAAATCTTTCCAAAGCACCTTGACTTTCAGGGTGATAGGCAGAAGATTTGAACTGTTGGATGCCTAATTCATGCATAACTTGTTGGAAAATTCTAGAATTTAATTTGACCCTTGATCTGACTGGACAGATTTGGGAAGGCCAACAAGTGTAAAAAACTTCACCAAAGCTTTCACAATAGTTTTAGTTTTTATATTTCTCAGAGGAATTGCCTCTGGAAATCTTGTAGATGCACACATGATGGTCAACAAGTATTGGTTGCCTAACTTGGTTTTAGGTAAAGGACCAACACAGTCTACTATTATTCTACTAAATGGTTCATCAAATGCAGGAATAGGTTGCAGATGAGCCTTAGGTATCTTCTGATTGGGTTTTCCTACCATTTGACAAGTGTGACAAGATCTGCAGTATTTAGAAACATCACTTTTGAGTTTCGGCCAATAAAAATGATTCAAGATCTTGTGATAAGTCTTACGGACTCCTAAATGACCAGCCAAAGGAGTTTCATGGGCTAAATTAAGAATTTCCTGTCGATATGACTTAGGAACAACAATTTGATAGCTCACTGACCACTCGTCACCAGCGGGTACATCAGGTGGTCTCCATTTTCTCATAAGGACCCCATTTTTCACAAAGTAACACACTGGAACTTGTGTGGCTTCAGTTTCACTAATAGCCCTCTGAAACAAACAAGATATCTCGGGATCTTGCTCCTGTTCAACGACAAGGGATTGTCGTTTGTCATCCTGATTAGGACAAAGAGAATGAGTTGCCAAAAGAGGATCACTGTGATCAATATCGTTTGATTGATCAATACCTGAGGAAAAAGTGACCTCATCAAAAAACTGACCAATACATGTGTCAGCTAAAGGAATAATATCCTGATCAACATCACTCTCAAGAGCTCTTTTTGCCATAGCTCTAGTAACTGCACAAGCAGGGTACAAATCAGGGATTTCAGTTTCGACAGGATCAACTTTCTGATCCAAACAAGGCTTGTCAGTTACAAGTGGATTAACCACAACCTTATCTCCAGCTAGGTCATTGCCTAGTAATAAATGAACACCCTCTATGGGTAAAGAAGTCACTGCCCCAACAGTCACAGGTCCAGAAACTAAGTCTGATGCCAAATTTACACAATGAAGAGGAACATTTACAAAGCCGCACTCTACTCCCTGAACAAGAACACTTTCACTTGAAGAAGACTCCTCAGACAAAGGCAAAGTACCTGATAATAAAAGACTCTGAGAAGCTCCAGTGTCCCTTAATATTTTAATTGGGATAGGTTTGGCAGAATCACCAATAAGTGATATAGAACCTTCTGACATGAATGGTTCATAAGCCTCCAAAATAGAATCAGACTGGGGTTTGTTTGACCCAACAAATGTATTGCTTTCAACACAAGACCGTGACCTTGACCTCGTAGAAATAAGAGCATTTGGAAAAGCTCTGTCTTTACTCTGTTGCTTATTTTTCAACTTGAAGCAATCAGAAATAACGTGCCCTTTCGTTTTACAATATGTGCACGTAGGAAGAGATAAGGATTTCTGATCAGTCTTATCAGATGTTTGATTCCTAACAGTTGTGCTGTTGTGAAATTTGGAAGTACTCGAATGAGATTGAAATGGTTTTTTACCAGAAAACTGCTGAGAGGACGATTTATTACCAAATGAAATTTTGTGAGTCAAGGAATAATCATCAGCCATACGAGCAGCATTTTCCAAAGTTTCCACATTCTGCTCGTCAAGATCGGTTTTAACATCACTATGGATGCACCTCTTGAACTCTTCAATTAATACGAGCTGTCGGAGGTTATCATAACCTTGATCAACTTTCTTGGCTGAGCACCACCTATCAAATAGTTGTTCTTTATCCCTTGCAAATTCGACATGAGTTTGTCCAGTTTCTTTTCTACAATTCCTAAACCTTTGTCGATATGCCTCTGGTACCAACTCATAAGCTTTCAAGATGTACTCCTTAACCACATCATAATCAGTGCTTTGTTGTACTGACAGTGAAATATAAACTTCACGAGCTTTGCCAATAAGTACACTTTGTAATAACAAAGTCCAATGCTCTCTGGGCCATTTCAAGTTTTCAGCTATTTTCTCGAAATGAAGAAAGTATTTATCTACTTCTTTTTCCTGAAAAGGGGGTACTAACCTAATATATCTAGTAACATCAAAACCTGAACTTGTGTTTAAAGGAGTGGAGTGTGCTCTGTTTGCCAGTTCTAATTCTCTTAACTTAAATTGCATTTCCCTTTCTTCTCTTTGCATCTGCATCTGCATTTGTATTTGTCTATCTTCCTTCTGCATTTGTAGCTGCCTCTCTTCTTTCTCTCTCTCCATCTGCCTCTCTTCTTTCTCTCTCTCCATCTGTATCTGCCTCTCTTCTTTCTCTCTCTCTCTCTGAATCTGAAGCTTTGCCAATTCTAAATCCATCTGGTTCTTTAACTCTAATTCCCTTAATTTCCTGTCAGAACCAGATACAGGCTTTCTCTTCAAACTTTAAGCACTATTTTCAAAAATTCCCTTTCCTACTAAATACTGAATCAAAATAATCTTTATCTCCTGTTTTGTCAATGATAATTTTGCCTCAGATAGACTGTATTTTCTGGCAAGCTCGAGCAACTCATCCTTTCTCATGCACTCTAACCCCTCCTGGGTAGGTTTTGAAATGAAATTCTGAACATTAGATGCCATAGTAAATGCTTGTTGGTTTCACACACAAAAAATTCTCTATATAAAATCTTTGCCAAAGACAAAAAAAAATTCCGAGACAAAATCAATATGAATTTCAAAAATAACTTTAATATCTCTAATATGCTTTAAAGAAATTCAGATCCCGGACGAGCCCCCAATTTCTGTTACGACTCTATGGTCTAAGAAAAATGTAACAGAAAGAAAGTGAAACCAACAAATCAAGTAAAAATCAACAAGCAATTTATTACTAGATAATTAAAATGAAAAATCAAAAAGTCACTTACAGTAATGTGTTTTGAAATCCTAATAATCCAATAAGAATGATTGTTCTAATCACAAGTCCTAAATATAGAATGTTCCGAATTCACGGCTGTGTCCTTGAATGTTATGATGTGCTAATGGTCTCCAAAGTCCTGATGTACTAGAAATCTTGATGTGCTGATGTCAAAATGAAGTATTCCAAAATATCTGAATAAGTTCAGTTAAATTCCAAAATCATCAATTAAAAATCCAAAATCCAAAAGTTTATGAGCACTGTTATAATCCAATGAATATTTAAAATAATTCCTCTCTTAGAATTTGGAATGAATTTTCACAACTGTAATAGCTCTTTACAAGACTGATGGTAATGTCAAAACTGAATAAATGTCCACCAAACATGGCATATATAAAGATTGGTCACATGACAGAATGTTCTAGAATATGAGTCATCTTAATGGAATTTTTACTTGTAAACAAAAATCAACCTTGACCTTCAAATTGAGAAAACATATTGATCAAAACAACCTAATTCAAGGACACTAGTTAAACATGTTTTTCCTGATAACATTAAGATTTAAGCAAATATTAAAGTGAAGAAACATTTATAATTTCCTAAAATATTTATAATATTATATAAACATCATGCATAACAATAGTTTCTTGGAAGCTTTTTACCATTAAAGAACAATATTGAAATTTTTTCCAAATTGTGCTGGGTAATATGTACCACTGGTTATACAAGCAATACAGTCAAAACATTTGTTCATTCTTTCAGAATTACATGTATACAAGAAATTTCTTCAAATATACTTTCAATTATATAGAATATAGTCTCCTGAACAAATATTCTAAGTTTACAACATTCATATGTGAACACCAATCACTCCCATAAATGCAAATGGGTAATAAATGCCAACCAGACAATTTAATATTATCAATACACATTATGTGTAAGGATGGCATAAATCATTCCAGGTAGTGTCTTTGTTTACACGAAAATATTGTATTATGAAATTTTCAATGCCATTTAAGACATGTTTTTTTTCAACACTATTGGTTGAAATTTTTTTTATCCAATCCATTCCACATTCTCCTATATTGCCTGCAACTAGAAAAAATGGGAGTAACATAATACTGCTGTTCTGATATAATCTTTTTGCAAATCCGAATGAATTTTAGTAATTACTTTGCTGACTATACCATTCATGTTATTCACAATGATTGAATAACATGCTCAAAAACGACTTATTTAAAAGTTTCCCAATAGCTAAGATGTTGGCTTGGTTTTGGTTGGCAAAGAGGTGGAGGAATCTGGAAAGCATCATCCTTTGATGTGTGTGCATGCACCTTTCCAATCCTGATACTGGGAATCAAACTCAAGCCCACAGAGGTACAAAGCAAGTGCATTAACACTTTACTACCCAGGTTGCCTTTTATTATTATTTATGTTAAGTATATAAATTGTTATGGTCGTTTCATAAAATATTTCCATGCAAAATATGTGCAAATGCTCTCCTTTTTTTCAGTGTTTTTCCATCGTCATGATCAAACATATTAACATCCCTACCAGCTTTGTCAAAGCCATCAGTTACCCACTTTCCATCAGCAATATAATGTAAATTGTACTCCTTTGCAACAAATTCCAAATTTGTTCAGTAAAATCTGGTTTTGCTTCTTTTTTTGTCAATCTCACATCTCTCATGAAACATTTAGTTACTGACTTACTTGGAAAAGTTAATTTTGACCTGCAGTGGATTAAAATCACCTTTCACTATTTCTTTATTTACTATATTCGACATATTTTGGAGTCTACTTCACAAAAATCCATGAAATAATTTTGTAACCTGTTTTCCAATATTTTGCTGGTGTTTTTCAACCTGAAGAAACTCTGCAAGTCTCTATAAAGCGATGACAGGAAATATTATCCTGGGAAAATTTATCTACCTCCCTCTGATATTTTGAAAACTGGTCCAATTAGTTTGTCTTCTTCTGATAATTTGAAATGAATGTTGTCTCTGTCTCTCCATTTCACTGATTCCATGTTGTTCAATCGTAAAGTTCTCCATGCTGTTTTCATTAACATAAAATACCCATCACTGTTTTCTGATTCTTTCTTTCTTTCTCTTTTCCTGTCTGTTTGTGTTCTCTTTGGCAGAATTATTATTCTTCCTATCAGCCTTACTGAAGAACTCTGTAATCACATGCAGCCATTCAACGGACTTCTTTGTCACATCATATACCCAGCTCTTAAAAATAACATCTACAGTAAAACCAGTAAAAATTAGAACACTTCAAAATAATATTCTTTTTCATTGTTCAATTTGTCAGGGGTTGGGACAAACAGACTACCGTATATACTTTTGTATAATCCAATACCAACTGCAAACTGCATAGACCCAGATGTGCCATCGCATAATGCGACGGCAGATCTGGGTCTATGCAGTTTGTAAGGACTAATCAGTAGAACAAACAACACAGACCTTGATCTGCCGCTGCATTATGCGACGGCAAATCAGGATACATGTTGTTTGCATTTGGACTTAGCTTATACGTGAGTATATACACTTATGTGTTTGTTAGTCCCAGTCCCTGTTAAGATGAATAAGTAAATAAACTGTACCTAACAGCATGAGTAAGGAGCTACTATAACAAGGCTAATTTGTGATTTTCATTTAACCATCAGCTCACTGTTCCTTTCAATGTTCTTAAGCATAACCACTTTTTCAATAATGTTGGCATAACAACAATGTATTATTCCAGATTTATTTGAAGGACAATTCAGATCTTTTGTTGTTTACTAAATACTGCTTGAGGGTGTCCTTTTTTTAATATACAAAGTATTTTGACAAAAGGCACATGTATGCCAAATTTTCCTGATTAAATAATGGTTAGGAGTACCAAACCTACTGTATCTGATGTAATATATGCAGCTACCACCAGTAAGTTCCCCCATTTTTTAAATTTTCATAGAACTGGCATAATTTTTCTGTTCTAAGGATTTGTCTGTCATTAAAAAGTCTGGTAGAAAATAGGAACTATTTATTTATTTCTTTAAGTTTTCCCTCTGTAAATTTTTATGTAGTACATCCTCAATTAAATATACAGTAAAAAGCAACAGATCTTGTTCGTATACTGCATCTGGAGCGGCTACCTCTTAAGTAACAGTCTTAGGCCAAATATAGAAAGTGTCAACCCAATGACTGACAGGTCACAGTGAATTTTTATGTATCATTGTGACTTTGTTAATTTCACCTGTAACTAACTCACAATGCAACTGCAAAGAAATAAGTTCATTATATCATGTGCACCTTTTCTGATGCTGCAAACACTACATCTGGTACCCAGCCTACTTTATGTACCTTTTCCCAAAATTTTAGTTAAATATGCATTGTCATGCAGTTGTCGGTTTTTAACAATCGTACACATAGGTTTTCTGTCTCTCTCTCTCCTTTCTCTCTATCTCTTTTTATGTTATGAATTGAACCTATGGTTTACTAGAAAATATCTGTGTAATCAACAATAAATGATTCAAAGGAGTTTGTTAAGGCTTTTGAATGATTAAAAGAGTGTGAAGTGTGTGAAATGCAATAGAACTAAGAAATCACTATCTGAACATGTTCCGCGCATAAAAAATGAAACATGTTACTAAGTGTAATTTCAACATTTTTACAATAGCTTTCTTAAAAGACAACATAACTTCTAAGAAACTAAAAAATACTCTGTAGAGGTTTGATCTATCTTTACACAGTGCTCCAGATCAGGGTGTATTGGCATAAATTATGTCTACTAAAAATCAAAAATTGTAATTCAGAAATGTACCAAATGTGCTTCTACAAAATGCATTATGTCATGTTGTCTCCTAATAGCAGTACCACCTCTTATTGCCATCCTTAATGCTGCAATGTGTACTGCTGATGTTGCTGTAGGTCCTAGCCAATGAAATGCTAGAATTCACTGTTGCTAGGGCGGTCATGTGCTTGGAAAATCAGTCTGTAATTTGTAAAGTGGTGATGGCTCAATGTAAAGAACAATATCCAATTACAAGCTTCTTTTTGATGCAAGTTTTTTTTAAATTTTGGAACCGACATCGGACTCTATTATCGGACCAAGATAATCGATGATGTATTGAACAGCTTGAAAACAAAAAAGCACACAGGTGGCAGGAAGGTATTGGAAACCAGAGTGGATGGGGGATAAGAGAAGAAAAAAATTGAGTGGAGTTGCGAAAAAAAAAATATTTACAAAACATATTTATGTGAGGAAATTGCATATCAAAACCTTTTCTTTTTTTAAAAATCAGATTAATGAAAAATGTTTTATTCTTCAAAGTAGGTATGGTACTCCAATAGGTAAAAAATGAGGTGAACCATACTCCAATGGTCTAAAAATTATCTACAGCACTGACATCATTGTGAAAATCAGTTATTATATTATGGGAATTATGGGGAAAAAACTGATGAAATAAAGAAATCAAATACTGTATATACTCGCGTATAAGCCGGTACCAACTGCAAATTGCATAGACCCAGATCTGCCATCGAATAATGCGCTGGCAGATCTGGGTCTATGCAGTTTGTAAGGACTAATCAGTAGAACAAACAACACAGACCCTGATCTGCAGGCGCATTATGCAACAGCAGGTCAGGGTCTATGTTGTTTGCATTTGTACCCGGCTTATACGGTAGTATATACAGTAAAATTCCTGCATATCCCAAGCATACTGTGTCAAAGCAATTGTATTCCGCACATAGTCACTGTATCTGCATATACACACACACATACAGTGAGTTGTATATACAGGCACTGGTACTTGCAAAAGCTATATGAAAGACAAATGAGATTAGATAGCATGTACATGTAGGACACACAAGGCAAAATATTCCTACTAGTCAGGAACAGACATTTCCATGAGATTGCAGAAAAACTGAACTCTTTCCTATATATTCTATTCAAAATATAGATCCATGTATGTGAGACATACATTGCCAAGGAAATATGTCCACTAGTTAAAGGCTGCCAGATAACAGACTGTTTTAAGCCTTTTAAATACAAGCCATTGAAGAAAAATAACCACAATAACTCCATGTATGTTCAGCACAGTCAAACTTACAGTATCCCCCGCACTTTAGGGATAACAGCATTTTAATATAGCAAACAAACAACATTTTTCCAACCAGGCAACTGGAACTACAAAAAAATAAAAGCTTATAATTGTTTCTACACATCTATCAATTTTTTCTGAAAACACCACCACTTTTTAGAATTATCTCTCAAAATGTACAAAAAAAATAAATCCTCATTCCACTTGTTCACTAACCAATGAGCTTACAGTGTTGCACATAGAGCGCTGGCTCACGGGTTTTTTGTCCACGTCCCCCAAATCTTGACCCTGTGCACCCTCCTGGGCACATTTTTTCATTAGAAAAAAATTAAAAAATATGTGTAACTTTTCATTAGAGGATGTCCACCCATGTATCTGTTGGCACTAGGAATGTCCAAAGTCGCAAAAGGTGATAAAACTGTAAGATGACAGTGAATATCTATTTTAAAACAATGTATCTGGCAATGAAAACATTCAAAGTTTGTGATAGTCAGCCTAGTTGCAAGGTGAAGTGTTTGACGGCCATTAGTTTTAACGTATTTTCGAGGTTATAGTCACCCTTACGCGAGGAAGATTTAATTCATTTTGAGGTTGACAAAAGTGACTAAATTTATGCAAATACACAATTTGTCATGTAATTAATGATTTGTTAGTTTGGTAAGAAGAGTAATTCAGAAAACATAGGTATTTATTATAATAAATGCTGGTAAATAATGAATGTACACTATAGTTATATGAGAGAGCAAGATCCAGAACGGAACATTCCATGGTGCAGCTTATTTCATGTTAACCAGATACTGTTTTCATGAGTTACTTGAGCACATGATAAAACTTTTATTGCAATAATGTAAGTGTTCAAGGAAAATATGATAATACAGTGCAGACCACAAAGTTATGGTGGCAAAACCGTTGAAAAAACCAAGATTATCTCATTTTTATAGTACTGTTAGTGCATTATGTACAGTACTATTATTTTCATTTGTCCCTCTAAAATGGTGTGTATCCCCCAGATTTGGAGGGAGTAGAACAATAAGCCAGGGACAACAATACACCCTCAATTTACACCTACAACAACCACTGTCCAGTAGCATATTTTTTTTTATTTTTAAAAACCCTCTTCGAAAATTTTTCGAGAAATTTACCAATTAAGTAGTCTGAGGAAACAAGACATAAACCATTACTGTGTATCTACACCCACCATTGAGAGAACCTAATAACCTGACATTAAATCCTCCAAAAGGTATGGACCACAAACAGTGGTAAGCTTTTTCATTCTCAAAGATAGACAGACAGTGGGACAAATGGACAGACTGACACATAGGGACTTTCAAATATTGTATCCCTGCTCTTTGCTGAAGTGTGAAGATAAGCAATCTCTTTCTGCTATTTTTCAAGAAACTAAGCCTGGAGCCATGATTTTAGAAGAGACAAGGATAAAGGACAGCAGCACTCATATTACCATAGAGAACAAATTAACAACCAAAATACTCGTAATTGCAAACCCCAGACATTTTTTTGGTTACTGTTAACTTAAACAGTAGCATGTGAAGGGTGAGTCAATAATGATGTATAGTTTGCAAGCAGTTAAGGCAGATGCCAGCAACATTGCCAGTTTCTGCTAAATTGAGTAGCAGCACAAAAACTGGACTCTGGAGATTTAGTAGTATAATTTGATATATATTTCTAGTATATAAACCAAATGAAACATTTTTCATGTCTGTATTGCAGTACTTATTTCAAGCTTAAATTTAGTTTCTTTACATTCGTCCAGCATTGAAATTGACTTCTAATATAGCCAGGTACAAGAA
Source organism: Margaritifera margaritifera (assembly GCA_029931535.1). Lineage (NCBI taxonomy): Eukaryota > Metazoa > Mollusca > Bivalvia > Unionida > Margaritiferidae > Margaritifera > Margaritifera margaritifera. The sequence continues at coordinate 8,140,802 of JAQPZY010001696.1, read as the reverse complement.
TCCAGAAATAGGCATTATACTGAATGAAGTTGGTGGGTCAGGCAAGTATAATATTCTTGTACATCATTTCCTTAATTACTGGTATAGCCGTGTTGTTTAAAGTCAACAGCCTAATTAACATGGTCTTTCTCATGCACTGGGTTTGGTTAGGGATAATCTATTGCAACATTTCCTACTGTAACCATTACAAATGGTGATTAGGAAAAGACTGCAGGTGGAAGGGGTCTTCCATCACAAGGGCACTAGTAACTTTGGAAGTTCCCAAACATGTTCTTGGGTCATTTTGTAACAGACCCTGATTTGATTACTTTAATATGTAATGAGTTAACTGAAACTTCACCATCGCCTGATCAGGCCCAGACTTCACTAAACTTCTCAACCCTGAGTACATACTTAACTCAATTTTTTATCAGCCGTCATTTGGAAATTGCAATAAAAATACTTTAAAAGCCAAGTTTTCAGAACAGTTGTCTATGAATTTTACTGGTCATAAAAATTTACGATATCACACAGACAAGTATGTGCTCAAATTGAGATGTTTTGTGACAGCATGGCCAGGCTTAGACAGGCTATATATGTTTCACAAGCAGGAAAACAGTTTTGCAATTACCCCTCAAATAGTTCTCCAATGAACTCTCCAGTTTTATTGGCTATCACCAATTATGCAGATACAACAATGACGACTTCCAAGGGAATGAATGGGTCCCTTATTTCAACAACAAAATCTTTTAATTATTTTATTAAATGTCGTCTACTCTGTAGAACGTGTTATGAAGCTTAGTAATTCAGCAATCTGTAAGACAAGAGAAGTCTACATACAAGTCAGTGGGGCCACAATTGTTTACAGTATTTAATTTTAAATTCTAGTGTTATGGCTTCTTATTCAAGTTGGTGGAGACGACGATAAATATTTCATGATGACATCATAGTGAATATTCAAATATGAATTGAATACAGGCTACGAATATGAAAATAGTAAAATCAGGTATTTATTTCAGCATTAACTTTAGTTTTTTAGCAATGTCACAAGAAAAGTTTCAGATTTCTCATGTCCAGCACCTTTACTTTAGTAATGTGACTGGCAACCTGGAGTCGCAGATAGTCACAAAATACATTCAACTTAAAACTTGTATTCCTCACTACAATGTCCATGCTATCAGAAACTATTTGGTGTTGTTCATGTTAATCTGTGTGTTCGAGTTTCCTATCTCCATAAATTCTGTCATTCTTTCCATGAGCCATTGTGGCTCAGCGGTTAGCATGCTGGATACGTGACCAAAAGGGTGTGGGTTTGAATATTACCACTGAATCATCCCGAGTTGGCTACAGTCGTGTTCTTGGGCAAGGCTCTTTACTCCAACTGACTTAGTACTAAATAGTCTACTCATGTTACTGTTCCATAAAACACCAAACCAAACCAAACTGTCATTTATTTCCTAGAAAGGAATATTGTATTTGTCTAATTTTTCATACCACATTAAACCCTCTCATTTTTCAAACAAAAAACTCCTTTCTTATCAAAGACTTGCACAGATTTACCTATAAATTATTTGTGACTCGTATGCTCCAAATAATTAATACTATGTGTATGAAAACTTAAAGTATTGTGTTTCATTGATTTTTCTTAAAAATGGTAAAAAGCTTGCCAACTTCTACAGAAATAAGACAAATCGGGTTCACAGGTTCCGACTGTAAGATATAATAAAATTCAAAATTGCAATGTCTTCATGTTCTTGGTATTCTTTTTTTTCTTTTCTAAAATTAGCTTTTTATCAACTATATTATGCTAGCAATCTGTGCAATGACATATGTAATGATATGACTTTCAAAAACTTCAACACATAGCTTTTACACAAAATCCTAACACTGCTGGCAACCCTGATGCTGAAATTAATGCCATAAAACTGATACCTAAGTTTTCTTTTGCTGTGAAGCTAGAAAAAGAAGAAGATGATGATGAAGGTTCTCCACAGAATTTCCGAACTGGGTGTACTGTTTGTTGTCAATAACAATTCTGCAACATCTCACCTGCTCCAACAAAGCACATTCTAAATATCCAGCAAAGTTACTGGAGCATGAAAAGCTGCTCATTGTGACCTCATTTTGCTTGTGAAAAGCAGTACCCTCCATGATGAAAACATCCATAAAATTCATGCCTGTACATGTAACAGTGTCACAAACTCTTAACATTGACGCATATGCCAACAACCACAATGCTGTCGGACAAGTAATACCTATGTCACACTAATTCATCACAAGCAAGACAAAATTGAGGGTGAAATCTGATGGGTGAACATTCATGTCACAAGACTGAAAAAAATCTGTCACTATGATAGAGTGACAACTTTCTGCAATTAAGGATTATGTATCTAACAATTTTAAAAATATTTTATCTTCTAAAAGTATTATTAAAAACTATATGAAATTCCCAACAGTGTCTTTTTTAAAAATAGCAATCTGTCTCAACATGCCCTTCTGAATTCTAAAAGTTGGCATGTGTCATGCCTTCTAAAAGTAAAAAGAAAAACAGCCCTGGAAAAAAAAGATGAATAATTTCAGAAGCACACAACAATTACCTCATTAAAGTGAAAATAGTATTTGCTATTTTAATCGTCTTTCTCCAGTCCTCACCTTCTTGCTCAAGTCTAATACTTTTATGTACTCAAATCCATTCAGTGCAATATGTGTTTTATAATTTTAACTAAAACAATCTTCTAATTTATGAATTAATTAAATTTATTTCATCATTAAATCAAGTGGTTTTTTATGCTCTAGTCCACTGGGATAAATGCCCACCATGTGATACATATGTCTAATCTAAGCAGACTGGTTACAACTGCAAACATTAAGAGTGAGGATATTAGTCAGGCTAATTGCTAATAGTCTAGCAAGATGACAATGTCAATGTAATTTGATGCAAAGTGACAGTAGATTGAAACTTTCTCTGTGTTTCAGCTCTGTTCAGTTTGAAACTTTCTCTGTGTTTCAGCTCTATTCAGTTTCTTTACTAGCTCTGCATGTCATTATATTAATAAAATTTGTAATGGTTTGTATGACAATGTATTATGGCAAATTTTTAACCTGCTGGCAGGAAAGCAACACAGCAAACAGTAATATCTCAAAACTTTAGATTACTGTTGATAGTCCTTTCACCAAGCTACTGGATTCTAATTTTTTTTTTTTTTATTTGCTAAGACTGCTCTTATATGTGTACATTTCTCAATTCATTTTGTCAGTGAGAAATTGTCACCCTGAATATGCCTGTAGCCAGCCATTTCCAAATTATTAATTTGAAATGTGTGTGAAAATTCAAAAAGGGCTATCATGACTAATGCATGTGACTCACATTCAATGTTTAATATACATTAAAGCAATTTACCCTGACAACATGCAAAACTGACAATTATATACATATGTAAGATTGTAAATTCTCTATATTATGATCATGAAATGAGTGGCAAAATATCTTCTTTTTTTAAAGCAACTTTGCTACATTGACAAATGAAAGAGTATGAATCATGCAACATAAAGTGGCATGGATAATCGCATCAACAATTACATGCCCAAATACAGTTAATCCAAAGAATGTTTTCCGCATTGTTGTGAAGCAAAATCACTGACCGTGAATTTACACTGTTACTGGGTTACGTTACCTGTTCAAACTGTTTTGACTGCACCTTTAGCGAAAAATCCTTCATGAATACCTATATTGTTTCAATGTCCTGCCTTAATAAAATCTTCATAGACTGCATAAATACTGATCTAATTTTGTTAAGGAAAAAGTTAGGGATCTGACAAACTTACACTGGCGTAACTTGTCTGGGAATTGTTGTGACGGCCCCGCTGTGTACTCGATCCCGCTTGAGCACGGTGAGAATTTTCACCGTTATCAAAGCGAGTTCGGAGGGCGGCTGAGTGCCGCTTTCTTCTAGTATCGCTCATACTGCTAGAAAGTCATCAGCGCTCCCAGGTGAACTGTACTCATCACAGCAACGTGCCAAAAATACATGTGTAATCAAGCCAAATCGGGGTCAGACGATCAGACATGAAAAATTTGGCTAAGAATATCTTAAGCTGCGGTCCTGCTTTCGTGATAGTATCGGACCTTAAAGAAAAATAAAAAAATTAATTTTCCTTATTAAAATAGCTATCTCTCTATAATTATTTCATCAATTTTTATTTGGTATCCTAAATATATTTTTAAATATAAATAAAGCATGTATTTTTCTGTCAAATACTTTCGTGTTAAGGGGAGAGAATCTATCAATGGTCTCGGTTACCTCTCTTGACCAGAGTTTTGCCGCAAACCGATTTCCATTATGATCATCATCGAGGTCATCATTTACACTGTTGCGTTGGAAACACATGAGAGTTCTGGAGAAGCATACTTTTGTTTTTCCTCGTACACTAAAATAGAAAAATTAAAAATTCTTTGCGCACTAACACTTCAAACAACTCACAGAGGTATACAACAACTCTAAAAAAAAAAAAGAAAATATCATACGGGCAGTTAAACTAGGTCGTAAAAATCGATAAATACTAATACAACATAGTATTTTACATCTTGCTTAATAAATTGATAAAGTAGTATAGAATATAAGAGTTCTGGTCCACTTGATCTAACTATTTACTGATATATCGATTCTTTACAAAATATAAAACTATTTTCGGGCTACGCGGCTGTGCTTTTCGCTGCTTCTACACTTCACTGCTACGCCCTACTCCATTTCATTGTTGTTATTACACAGTTTTAGTCAACCATAAAAAAAGAAAGAAAAAAAAAATTAGAAGTTTTTTTTTTTTTAAATAACGTGTTATATCAAGTGCGCCAGTAACTCTCATATTACACAAAACGAAGGAAAATTTTAACAGTACTAATACATAAATTTCTTAATAATTTATTGAAAATTTCTATTGAAAAAGAAAGAATATGAAACACAGTTTTTTGTATCTGCCTAATATTATTTATTTTGTTCTATGTGTTGTTTTATTTATCGTATTAACTTTTTGTAATTAGTTATTTCACACGACTTGTTTGCCTCTTTAGGAATATTTTGATCGATTGATTTTATTCATTCTGTTAGCTTAACTCGTTTTCGAGATTTTCCGCATCTTCTAATAATTTTAGCAATCTTTCACGTAAAACATTACATCAATGTTTATATAACGAAGCTTGGGAGGCCATTAAAGTCTTTACCTGTTTACAAGTCGTAACTGTTATATATTCAGTATACTCCATTCCAGCTTTTGCTTTTAAAATTTGTAGCAAATCAGCATCGGGTAAATATTTTACAAACTATCCCATTTATTAGCTAAGTTTCATCTCATTGCTTTCTGATTAATCGTATGTCTTATCTAAATTACGTTGTTCATAAATGGGATTTAAGATCATGGATAACTCGTTGTAGATTTTTTGCATACATTCTTTCCGCAGGCGCTGCACTTCGTTAAGGTTCCGCTTTTGATGCATGGTTCGATGCCTTCTTTTATTATGTCAGTTTTTACATTATGTATGATATTTGTAATGTCTGCAGGCCCACCACTAATGCTTCATTAGTTGTTTCATAATTAACTTGTCTTTTATTCTTTTATTTTGCTTTACCCCCGATGACTTTATATGTTGTACTATACTAGATACTGCGTTAATATTTTCCTTATTTTGTAAATTAACTTTTAATTATCTTTTATTCATCTACATGGAGATGGTATATCAAACTCCCTCATGATTTTATAATGAGTATTCCTCGGCACTCAAGTATTTTTACAAGATCTCCGAGTGAACCTATCCTTCTCTAATTCAGTGAAAACGTTAAATATGAATTATTGTATATAGTATTTCGTAAAGTCTTTAAGCAATCCCATTCCTACACAATTCCTTGACAATAGAAGTATTTATTTCCTTATAGATTTGTTAAATTTAATTGTTTTAAATTTTATTTATTTTTTAAAATGTATTGTATTAATGTTATCAATTAAAAACATTTCATCACCATGAGCTCACAAATCTACATTGTTCATCGTTATTTTGCTGGTCTCATGATGATGAGACCGAAACAAATTCCTTTCTTTAAAATTTTCCTCGTGGTTCAATAAACAATCTTTATACATTTCAAATCTAAATTCTATTTTATTGCACATTTCTTAATACACTTCCATACCTTTATTTCTTCGTGATCATTCTTAATGAATAGAGTTTTTATCTTGGTCCGCAGAACTCTTTGACATGTGTGCCGTTTGGATAATCTTCAATGAGTCCTGGAACTTTTTTGTTTACCATCGGTTTGCTAAACACGTTATCCTTCATGTAATAGCTAGTATCAAAGTGGTTGATGTTTTCTTTGTTGTATTTGTAATAGTTATCAATTTCAACACGGATACATTACGCATCTGTATCAGACTTAGGAAGTTTCATTTTGTTACTGTACTTATGTTTTACTTTCAATCAGTCAGATTCGAACATCAGCCACTCTGATAGCTCCCACACATTCTAAATCCATCGTAAATTGATTTTGTTAGTTGGATTTTCTTGTTTTGCAAACTAACCCGAAATATCTATTATTGTTCTTTTAACGAATGAAAGACCTTCTTGGCATTTGGAAAATTTATTTGCATTTTGACATATTTTAACAGTTGTTCTTTACATCAAATTCTCCATCTCATTCCCAAATACAGAGTTGTTAAACAATTCCAAGAAGTCCTTCTCGAAAACGTTTATGCATTTTTTTGGTCTTAATCTAGTAGTGAGTTCGATATAAGATTTAATCCACGGTTGCTGCTCATAAAGAAGAACTACGTGTATTTTTCTTAGTTTTAGGCCTAATTGTACATACAAGATTCATCATGGTTTACGTACTGTCGGTTTTGTGCCTTTTTAAAGAGTCTTCGAAGTTCAGATAAATCAGCCATACCAGGTATAAGTTTTTCCGGTATTAGATGATAATCCGTGAAATATTAGTCCAAGAGAGTTGGAACTTCTAACTCAAGTTCCAAAATAGAATTAATATAATTGTCTTCGGTATAACTAAGAGATTTTCTTCTACCCATCTGATTTATTTATCAAATGCCCAGCTGAAGATTTGGCTAACTGACCATAATTTGTTTTTTTACTGTCCAGTTTGATAATGAAGGACTTTGGACTGGACTTGTCATATTCTCCATTACTTTCAATTTTACCTTTATCATCCGCGTAGTGTTCGTGGTTTGCTTCAGCATATATATGCAGTATCATGCAACATCCACCTCGTATTCACTCTCACTCATCAGGAACATATTGTAATCTGTTAACAATTCTTGTCTACCCCCGTTAGCTTCAAACTAGCACCATGAGCTAAACCGGGAGCACTGTAATAATACGCAGAGCACAGTTTTTAGTTTGTCATACGCAGGGCACAGTTTTTAGTTTGTCATACGTACGTTTTTAAACCCAAGCCTATGTCGTACAAATTAACGTATATTTCTGAACGTAATAGTCGTCAATCTTTCAGAATGTGTTCAATTCAGAATGATTTCATACATCCTAAACTTGTAATCGTCTTTGGGTATATTCGAGTTGTTTAGAAACGAGTGGAATTCTTCTGTCGGTTGAATATATGTTTCGCTGAATCTCGCCACTTTCTGAAACAATATATACATTCGTTGCGATAAATATCTTTCATGAAATATTAAGGTTGCATATGTTGAATCAGTCTCATCGTATATGTAAACGTTTAATTGCTTTAATTCTTTGCTAATTGTTTCAATGATTGTCCCATTTAGCGTCAACTGTCTACAAACATAATCGTTTAGTTTACAAAGACTTTTTTTTCTTCTCGCATAAAGCTATCAACTTTAAAGTCCTTACTAAACAATATGTATTTTTCATCGTTATTCGGTACGATCGCTACCTCATGATCAGGATCTTTTCTAACTAAATCTTTTCCGCAAGAAATGCAATGTTTAATGTTTTCAAGGAAGTCGGTAATGTATTGTAATTCTGTTCTGCCTAATTTATGCTTAATGTTTTTGAAGTAAGAATACCAAACGTGACAATTGCATTTTCTCTAATTTACTGAAGATGATTTATAATTTTAAGGAAACTATTCATTCCGGTCTTCGCACTAGCTAACATTCCGTCGCTATTTAAGCGTATGTATGTATGTATACATACATATATATATATATATATATATATATATATATATATATATATATATATATATATATATATATATATATATATATATATATTAATCCGCTTTTGTGCTACTTTTACTTTTATTTTTTCTCTCCTTTTCTCATTTCAAATTCAATTTAAACATTGTTGAAAACTGAAACGAGTAATTTAACACAAAAACCAAAGCTAAAAAATAACTAGCAAGAGACATCATGAAAGTTATATATATATATATATATATATATATATATATATATATATATATATATATATATATATATATATATGCACAGTTGATTTAACAGAATTATTATTGGCGAGGTTTACGTAACTGTTAGTTATTTAACCCAGTGTTACATCTTTCTCTGTTCTTGTCTCAATGTTTAAAGATAAAACGATCTCATTAGGTCCTCTCAGAGACATCTCTGTCATTTTATTATCTACTCAACGTGAAAAATATATATTACAGGCACAAAGTGAAACATTTATATCTGCTATTGCTGATATTCAGTTTGTTAATCCCAGTCTGCACTAGAGTATAACCATATCTTACGACTATAATTTTGTTTAATCTGAAAATCCATTTCAACAAAGACAAAAGTGCCATAATGGCCCGAGATCTCTATTAAAAAAAGGAAAAGAAAACAGCTTTTCGATTCATTGCAACTTATTTCTTATACTACGAATGTTGAGATGAAAAACCGTGATTATGTTTTTGTTGTTTTTGTTGTTTTTGTTGTTGTTGTTCTTCTTCTTCTTCTGTTTATTATTATTATTATTATTATTATTATTATTATTATTATTATTATTATTATTGTTGTTGTTGTTGTTGTTGTTGCTGCTGCTGCTGCTGCTGCTGCTGTTGTTGTTGTTGATGTAAATATCAGTACTTTCTGATGAGAGCGACGAGTTATAATTATCTTGCAAGGGACCAGGGTTCATCTCGATATCATCAGAGAAAATCAGAATGAAATATATTAATAAAAACGTACATATTGATGACAATATCAATACAAGATACATAACAGAGCAACTGATATGATTGTGTACAGAATAAAAACACGGCATTAATTTCTAACAGGTTTTGTACAACTGTAAATACGGTCCAAGGGTTTATATTGGTCGTATATTGGGGACAAGGCTGGTAAGAGTCTGACAGAAAACCAAGACATTCTTAACAGATGGACGGAATACTGTTCAGAGCTTTACAACCAGGAGACTTCTGGAGACCAAGCTGTACTAAACGTACCACTGACAACAACAGAGGTTGACCACCCGATCCTCAGGGACAAAGAAGAGGCTGCACTAAAGGCGCTATAGACGGGGAAATCAGCTGGGGTAGACAATATACCAGCAGAACTTGTTAAAGCAGGAGGAACGTCCATGATAGATGTCCTCACAACAATCTGCAACCAAATCTGGCAAACAGGAGAATGGCCCACCCCATGGACCCAGTCTCTGATCGTGACTCTTCCTAAAAAAGGGAATCTACAACTGTGCCAGAACTACTGAACAATCAGTCTCATCAGTCACCCAAGCAAGGTTATGCTTAAGATCATCCTCAATAGACTGAAACCCCAAGCAGAGCACGTCATTGCGGAAGAACAGGCAGGTTTCAGAGCAGGAGATAGCACTACAGAACAGATCTTCAATCTGAGAATCGTCTGTGAAAAATATCTCCAGCATCAACAGAACCTTTATCATGTCTTCATTGATTTCAAGAAGGCTTTCGACAAGGTATGGCATGCAGTCTTGTGGGCCACCATGCGGATATACAACATAAACGCAAAACTAATCCGCACTATCGAAACCCTGTATGACAAGGCGACTAGTACAGTTCTCGTCAATGGCAACATAGGAGACTGGTTCAGAACCACAGTCGGAGTCAGACTGGGGTGCCTTCTCTCACCCACTCTCTTCAACATCTACCTGGAAAGGATCATGTCCGACGCCTTGGAAGACCATGATGGCAGTGTCAGTGTTGGAGATAGAACAATCACCAACCTGCGCTTCACTGATGATATCGATGGTTTAGCAGGAGATGAAGAAGAAATGGAAACCTTAGTGAACCGTCTCAATCAAGCATCACTAAGATATGGGATGGAGATCAACGCTGAAAAGACAAACCTAATGACAAACAACCCGAGTGGCATCCAAAAGGATATAAGAGTGAATGGACAGAAGCTGGGCACAGTAAAAAGCTTCAAGTACCTAGGTGCTATCGCCTCTGATGAAGGTTCAAAACCTGAGGTTCTTTCCAGGATTGCAAAGACAACAGATGCTCTGGCTAGGCTGAAGCCTATTTGGAAAGACAGCAACATCATGCTTGGGTCCAAGATCAAGCTTATGCGCTCCCTCGTCATGTCCATATTCCTATATGCATGTGAGACATGGACCCTAACAGCAGAAATAGAGAGAAGAATCCATGCCTTAGAGATGTGATGTTATTGAATGATCCTGAAAATCTCATTCTTAGACCACGTCTCTAATGCGGAGGTGCACACTAAAATCCAAGGTGCAATTGGACCTTATGAAGATCTACTCACCACTGTAAAGAAACGCAAACTAAGATGGTATGGTCACGTCTCACGCTCAACTGGCCTGTCAAAGACAATCCTACAGGGCACAGTGAGAGGAAAGAGAAAACGAGGCAGACAGAAGAAGAGATGGGAAAACAATATCAAAGAGTGGACAGGCATGGACTTTGCAAAGTCCCAAAGAGCAGTGGAGAACAGGGCGAAATGGAGAGAGATTGTCGCAAAGTCATCAGTGGCGCCCCTACGACCAGCAAGGTTACGGGAGAAAATGAAAAATGAATGAAATATTGTGTGCAAAATAATGAATTGAAATATCATTATTGATAAGGCTTGAGACTTATAATACATGAGATAGTAAATAAACATGACTTCTTCAGTTCCCAAGCGTTTTCTTTGACACAGAAACGTCCAATACAAGCCCTGTATAACATTAAATAATCACCGATTCGGGAATAAGAAAAGTAATATATACAGCAAAAGTTCAGGGCTTCTTAGACAAGTTAGAACTGTCAATTGAAAAGCAGTAACATTAAAACCAAGGGTTTCACCGAGTAAATCGTGCAGGTAAGTGCCAACAAGAAAAGATAAACCGGAAAGATAAGTACTTAAAACAAGGAAAACAAACATGCTTTGTGGATTTGATTGCGGTGAGCTTTTCCGATGGATTGAGGTAACTTTTAACAAATGGGTTATGTCCCTTTAATCATACAGGGTATTTTTCCTTCTAACTCGGGGTCTTAGAATATTCATTTGACACACACAGTCTCTCTCTCTCTCTCTCTCTCTCTCTCTCTCTCTCTCTCTCTCTCTCTCTCTCTCTCTCTCTCTGAGACGAAGTTTGGATACCTATATACAAAATAGGTAGACCGTCTAGACGTCTGTTCGTAGACGACAGTCTAATGTTACATAGTACTGAATTAAATTAATAAGTCCTTAGAAAATTTCAGAAGAATGAACGAATTAGAGAAATAAAATTCAGAATACAACAATGGTGGTACTATTAACCAGTTAGGACTCTTTCATTTGATAGTATTCTCTCTCTCTCTCTGATAACACATTGGCTCTCTCTCTCTCTCTCTGATAACCCATTGGAATGTTAAATATATGTAAAATCTGACAATCACAGTGTATCATATAGTTGTATATTGCATATAATCACAACATCTCTAACTCGGGGTCTTAGAATATTCATTTTGGCACACTTAGACACACACACAATCTCTCTCTCTCTCTCTCTCTCTCTCTCTCTCTCTCTCTCTCTCTCTCATATAACACATAGGCATGTTTAATATTTGTAAATTAGGGAGAAATAAAAGCACAACAAGAACATGAATTATATGAGAGTTCTACATTTGTTGTTCTTGCAAATCTTGTGCGCCTCGGAATCAGTCTGTACTGAATATTATATACGTCTCTAACAAATCTGTAATAAACGTTATATGTTCTTTAGCTTTCTTTATACGTCTCTAACAAATCTGTAATAAACGTTGCATGTTCTTTAGCTTTCTTTCTGATCTGACATCCTCTGTCTTGCCATTCTCTGTATACTTAATGAAAATAAACACGGCCATCAATCGTCTTAAAATAGAGTTAATTTTCCTTCTTGTGAATCCATGTAAATTATATCAATTGCATTTATTTCGGATTTAATTCAGAATGTTTCAGATATTCTTATATAATACACATACAAAGCAACCTGTGGTGAACATTAAGAATGTTGTGTTACGACATTTCATCCATATTCGAAGTTGGTCCAGTCGGGAAAAAAAATACACAGGATTTTTTTAAAGGGTTTATTATGACGGCTAAGGATGTAATAATTACCCCCAACGCAACCCCTTGTGCTTATCTGTCACTGAAGTAGTGGTAATACTGTCATTAATGTAGATTCGTGACGAATGAATGCTTAGAAATAATGTTACTTCGTCGCATAACGGTTTGTGTGATATATGAGATGACCCTAAATAATGTAAACTTTGTCTTGCTTCGAAACGAGAGGCACGCGTAGGAAAACAAGGTAATGAAATAGCTGCATTGGACCTTTAACAAATTATATGCCAAGCTATCAATGGCTCATATTTTAATGTGCTTTTAAGGAACAATTTTCATTATAAAATGTTAGTGTTACATTGGACAGATTATTTTTAGCTACAAAGGGTATCGCATAATACAGGATTTTATTATCATTTTCTATCCACAATGCTTCCATCCGCCGTTCAGGTAACTGCACTCTCTCAAAAGATAATGCTTCTCTAAAGAAATCTAGTAAAATCAAGGGTATTGTCCCCCAAACACATTCCCACTCTAATCACATCCACACCCCAACCACATTCCCACTCTAATCACATCCACACCCCAACCACATTCCCACTCTAATCACATCCACACCCCAACCACATTCCCACTCTAATCACATCCACACCCCAACCACATTCCCACTCTAATCACATCCACACCCCAACCACATTCCCACTCTAATCACATCCACACCCCAACCACATTCCCACTCTAATCACATCCACACCCCAACCACATTCCCACTCTAATCACATCCACACCCCAACCACACATCAGGAGGCTTAGTAAGTTCCCTCAGTTTTTCCTCATTAGTCTGTCACTATGATTAGTAAAATATATGATACATCCCTTATGGAACCCCAATTAAAAGCTAATTTTGATATTTAGGGTAAATCCAAAGTCATGTATATTCAGACGCATGAATGGTGCATCCAATTACCGTCGTTTGATCAAACTGTGAGACAATACCTGAATTAATTCTAAACTAAAGATTGTACATCTTCACGTTGTTTTATATTTGTGCAGTCATTTAATGTGTTCCATTTAACCGACTGTATTTATCCGTGCATGATGCTTCTCCAACTGCAAATAACTTAGATCCAAATCTGCCGTGTCATAACAAACCGGTAGATCTACGACTAAACTTTAACTATTAAGTGAACGAACGACCCTGATGTGCCGGCGCATTCTGCACCTGCAGATCTACAACGATATATTCGCTCCTTGGGAGGCATAACACACGGGTACATACGGTAATTAGGTTCTTAAAAACAACACGCACACCCCGAACCCTTCATTTAATAAAAATTCATGTTGACTCTGGATGCTATCGGAAAAGATTCACCAGATATTTGGTTTGCATAAAACTGAAGAAATCCTGACATTACAAAAAGTTATGTTGACTGTTATCTTTGTCGTTTCTTGACAGCTCAATATTGGAACAAACATCTGTATTGATATCTAGCAGATAGATGTCATCGGTCGTTTACTAATACACAAAAGATCATTTGAACGAAATATTGAGTAGTATTTTGGAGGAGAAAAAAAAAACTTAATTTTTACTACATCATGGAGTTGGAGGAATTAGAATACTGGGACGACCAAGTTCTTAAGTTAAAGGAAGAGAGAATTTCAAAAATGGACTCTTATTCGGAACAATTCATGAGAAATGATGCAGGTAGTCACCACATCGACAAGATAGAAAAAGAGCGTATTCCAAATACAAAAAGTGACTGTATAAACGAAGTGGAAGATCCTACACATGCATTTGACCAATCAAATGAATCTTCAGACTTGAGGTTGATAGTAGAGGGGAAGCCGCTCTATGTTTCTCGCGTAGTTCTCTCTCTTGTTTCTCCAGTACTAAAAAGGTGAGTGTTAAATCCTTTTTGTCATATGAAAGAAAATTGCACAAAACATTTACATTTCTTTTTCTCTCTCTCTCTGTCTCTCCCTATATCTTTCCCTCACACACACACGCACGCACACGCACACACACAAACACACGCGGTAAATTGAATACATACTGTAATTGACTTCTCGGCTTAGAGGGATGACTGTCAACCAGCTATTTCATGCCAGGACAACTGACCAATCGAATGACTCAGCTACATGTGATTTTTATTTTGTTTTCGTTGGTTTTAACGGCAGTTTTAACACATTATTGGCCATATCATGCAGAGGATATGACAGCTAAGTGCCTTGTCTGGGTGGGTATCGAACCAACGACCCTTGGATTAGAATCTGACGCTCTACCAACTGAATGTTGATCTAATGCTATTTTCTCCACATGCGGGGTCGGTCAAGCAGTCTGTCAGTGGACCAGTGGGTCACCTTTAAGGCTCTTAGTATATAACAAATGTAATTTCAAATCTGTATAACTTCAACATATCTCGTTGGCACCATATAGCCATTTTTTGTTGTTGTTGGTGTTGTGGTGCCATTAAACGCTAGTACAGACATCAACATCTCTTTAATTTTATATTAAATTTTTGCAACTCATTTAAAGTCCCTGATCAATCAACATAATTTTCATTGTCAAGTAGAAAAATCCCGATTTTAGAGAAATAGCTATGAATTCTCCTCTACTTCAAGAGGTCTATACTATCTTCCAGGAATAACAACCAATTACGACAAGTTATAATCTGTAAAACCTAATATTGTCTCAGTACACACACACACACACACACACACACACACACACACACACACACACCATCTACAGGCGCGCACGTTTAACAATTTACTTTCCCATCAAACAGAAGTGTACCGATGTTGATGTTCTTTTTTTCTCTTTATTTACTTTTTGCTTTTTTGTCGCCAACAAAAATATGTATTGATGACATATTTATACATACAACATCTTAGCTTAAGTGTTAGATTACATATAAAACTCTGTCAAGCGTCTAACTCCAACCACCCACCCACCCATTTTTCTCATTCAGTCATCGGTATAATCCTCGTTCACTGTACCTCGAATAAGCGTTGCCTTCCACCCCGAATCTTGGTGAAGGTCCTCTTAGGAACAACTAACGTATCACCAACTGTCAACCAAATACTGTTTATCGATGATCAAAACTGACCTTTGACCAATGATGTCACTGGCTAAGTGTGAGTCATTACGAAGTGACAACTACACTGCAACTTTGTTGGAGCATTTACGAAAGAGACCGTCACTATATAACGAATACAATTTCAAATATGAGAGTCACGATACTTCAACATTTTGTTAAAGTCAATTGTTCTGTATTTTTTCCGTCAGTACCTATTACAAGCTCATCTAATGTTATATAGGAGTCTGTTGAGCTTCAATACATCGGTCATTAAGATATAATTCTGTCTAAAGTAAATATATTTTAAGTACATAATTTCTGCTGGATATCATCACGTGATTTATCCATATCTTTATTAAATAAATCAAATCTGACATTTAATACTTCAGCCACACCTCTACAACGTCATATTTGGAGCGGTAAGGTACTTTTTCTCAGTAGCAATCCGGAATAGAATACAATTTCCATGACTCAAACATCAATCACTCGAATACCCGGCATCAATCGAATGACTTGCGCGGTTACGGCGAAAACTATCTTTTGTGCAAGCCCGCAAAACTTGAATTATGAAACAACGGTAAATTTGGAACCGAATCACTTCGAATCGAAGTTCTATTGTACTAAAATTGTGGCCTTTGTAATTTCTTATACTTTTGGAAAGTAAACCTTCTGCTTAAAGTAAAAAAGTCTCATTCATTTTCAGTCTTTTCACCTCCTCAGACAGCGAAGACACGGTGGAGTTCCCACTGCCAGGAAAGCGTTATGAAGATGTTGTAGAATTTCTATGTTGTGTCTATCCCAATATACTGAAAACTATTACAGGTTTGTAATTCACACATAACTGATATTATTTATTTATATATTGCGATCTTCCACTTTGATACTGAACGTGTAAATCTTAAAATGAAAGATTCTCGTGTAATTGGACACACACTTCAATGGCTCTTATAAGAGCATAATTAAACGTCAAAGCTATCCGGAAACGATTTAGCAAGTTATGAAAATATGAACTTTTGAAATATTGCAGCAAAAATATACTAAAAAAGTCAAAAATGCAGTAGTAATTTGCACGCCAACCAAATCTCAAGTTTTTCAACGCCGTCTTCCCTGATTAAAACTGAGATTTCTACTTTTGGAATATAAAGGGGTTTGTGGTGGTTTAAAATAAAATAAAATAAAATGGTTTTTATATCCCTACTTTATCCATGAAAGAGACATATAGTGTTATCCCATGTTTGTCCGTCCTTCACGCCCCGTCACATCCATTACGAGTTTTGTTTGCGGTCAATAATTTTTCATTGACTTCATGAATTTTTTAAACCAAATTTGGTATTAAGCTTTACATTAAAAGTACCTCGGTAAAATTCCATTTTAACCGTTTTTCGACAAAGAACTTGACCCTTCAGTGACATTATATTGGTGTTGGCATCCCTATTCTATGTACACATTTCTTGTTCAGTTTCGATTTATTCTACGCTATGAGTCAGGCGTTTCGCTGAGAGAGAGAGAGTGAGAGAGAGAGATCGATCAAAACGTCATAGTTCAAAGTCGAGCTTTCCGAAGGTGTTGGGAGGGTAGTGGCTGTTGTCGATGGGATGCCTTTGGTTTCGTTTTTGTTGGTTTTAATGACACTTTTATCATATTATTGCCTACGTCATACAGAGGAAATGGGAGCTAAATGCCATTCCCAAAGACATACTTAAGCAGCAGACCCGGGTTGGCCTAAGAGTCCGATGCTCTCAATTCCCGAACAAAGTTCCAGTGCCTAACAGAGATCACCGTACTTGATGACTAATGTGGGTTAGGCAGCAACAAAAATATTGAGTTGCAATATTTTGTCTTGACTGTTACGCCGCTGCAATAACCAAATAACTAACTGATCGTTGGATCAAACGAAGAAGAACGCTGTAGACTACTTTGAAAAGGTTCGAATGTTAGTTCTTACAATGAATGCGCTTACGAGGTTCATGATTGCGCATCACCAGTGTAAGAGAAGTAAAGAAAAGAAGCAGTAACTAGGGCGCGAAAATTGGTCACTGTGACCTGCTTTTTGCAAGCATCAAGTTAAGTAGCAGTCCTCAAAATAAATATACCCAAGTGATGATGAAAACTGGCAAGTGTGTGCTACTTTGTGTGCACTATGCTCGCAGTAGACGGTCAAAATAGTCCACGAGTTAGGTCAAAGGTTACGATAAAGTTATCCTGCACCGGAGTTCCACACTAGAAAACACGATCATACACATATAGGAATGTGAGAAACACATGTTTCGCCTATGCTGCACACGTGATAAAATGTTTTTCAGGGCTGCAAGTAATACTAATTAAAAGCGAAGGCAAAGCGGTCTCTATGTTCAGTAAATGTATAATGAAGGCTTGATGCTAACGAGTTTTAACCAAAATTTCTTGCATTTAATTCTGTTTGAGCCACATTCTGTTATGTTTTTTCCTTACAAAAGAATGCTGACCGAAAGGAATGCAATATTTGTACAAGAGGCTCGTGTGGGGCTGTTGGCGTTCACTGATTGAAAAAGTTATAAATATCACAAAAGCCAGATAATAATGAATAAAACTGCAAATTATCCAGATTATCAAAACAAAAATAGGGCAACAAATAGGTGAAAAAACGTGAAACGCCCAGTCATTAAGAGGCATTTCTGAATTCTAGACTTAAAGTAGCGAAATATGTAATCCTGAGAAGCAAAGAAGCGCTGCCTATTGAGTATTGATTCGAGTCTCTCTCAAAACATACACAAATGTTACACATTTAGTCAAGAACAAACAATCTTTGATTGGTAATAAATACCCTTACACCCACACCCACCCCTTGAAAACCTGTGTTGAAGAATGGTCAAATGTAAATATTTTAAACCAAAAACATGTAGCATACCTACATTTATGGATTCTTCTTTTAGCCATCTATATTTCTGGAAGTGATTTAAATCGCGTATAAAACTATTCACACTTTTTCTCAGATACTAATGTCGAGGCCATGCTGCAGTTTGGGGACGAATTCGGAGTAAAGAAATTGAGGGAAAAGTGTGAAGAATTTCTTGTCAGGAAGCTTGAAAACGGTAACCCCAGCACACATCCGGAAGAAATTATAAATTGTTTGTGTATCGCCGAACGTTATGCATTAGAAAAACTACGAAAGACAAGCTTCGACAGCGCTGCCAAAACGGAATCGGAACTACTTGAAAATGTCCAAGAATTCTGGGAACTTCCAAATGTCACCACCACAAGTGTATTCATCCGCCGTCTGAAGCTCTTGGAGCAATGTGGCAAAAAAATCCTCTCCAAAATCAATGAAGTCAATACACACTGCAGTTTGTATCACAAGGGAGATAGAAGCACTGATACATTATGCACAAAATGCTTTGCGAGTATTGGCAAAACTACCGTGAGCGAGTTCAGACAAGTATATTGAAGAAATACTAAACAAGTCAGCGAGTGAAAACAAGTGTAATTGAAGCAATACCTAAAATAAAATGATGCTCTTTTTAATAAATGGAAACGAGATTTTCCGTTATCCTACAAATTGACCCGTCGCCAAACATGCAATAACCAATCCCCGGTCAATTTACGTGACAGTTTTCTACTAAACCTACTCGCACTCGAACATTGACTAACCTGTGGACGAAAAAGAGTCATGCAAGACATACATATATGCTAATACGGCTAATACTTTCAGATATGTGTCAGGAAAGGCATTTATTTTGGTGACAATTAAATTTGAAATGAAAATTCTTATACAACTCCGCGAGAGGCCATGGTTTACGGTTTCCAAGTTACACAACAAGATACACGCATACTTTCAATGTTTAACCCATATATATATATATATATATATATATATATATATATATATATATATATATATATATATATATATATATATATATATATATATATATATATTGTTTTACAGTTTATTAAGGCTCCAAAGTTTTGAACAACAGATAATTGAAAACTATTGTAAAGTAGAATATTTAACAAAACATTTTACTGGAAAATGTTTTAGGCAACCTGACCTATTAACATTTATATTGGACTAACACTTTCTCAATTACATTATTCTCTGATGGTGTTATCATTGGCTTCTAATGCATTTCAAAACGTTGATAATGAAACATTTTATCTCCTTAATTTAGAACAAGTTACATCAGACTGCTCTGCAAACATCGCTCATCGAACTCGAATTTGCACAACAGCTACGCTTAAATGCCGACTAGCATGGAAAAAATTATGCGAAATGTATAATTTTCTTCATATTTTGTGTGTCTGCGTAAGTGCGTGTGTTTCTTTTAATGCTGTGTGTACTTTCTTATTCAACGTATTACAGCCGATTGTATTGTCTTAGACGTGAGAGTCGTATATACACACGTAACCGACACTTTAGAAGTAGTATGCTCTAATCGCTCTAGCTTGCCTTCATTATTAAACGTTTGGAAGAAGAACAGACCTTGATCTTTCAAAAATGCAAAAGCTCTCTTTGTTAATATGTGTTGAAACTTTAATAACACATATTAAATAGTACTTTACAAAAGCTGCTGTGAATTATGGCGATTTTTACGGAGTGATAGAGAAAACAAAACACATTTTATTTACACATAATTAAATGCGTGAAAGAAAAACTTAGAGAGCCAGAGTTTCCGCAAAAATAGATCTCAATTTTAATCCAGAAGTTTGTTTAGACATGACCAAAACAAAACTTGTGGGCAAAAATTAGTATCTTTAGTCTATGCTATAATAATTCTGTGATTTCCCATGCAACAACATGCAGATAGGGCATTTCTCTATGGCTATCCATGCAACAACATTTAAATAGGGCACCTCTCTCCAAACACAAATCCATAAATAAAAAGAATGTTTTAAGGGGAATCAAATCTGAGTTTCAGATTCTTTACGTAATCCTGAAGCCAATTTTCTGCGCTTTCCATTCACGACTCAAACACTGTTCCTAGAAGACAGCAAAATTTCTGAGTACGTATACTAAAAATAGCACCGCTTTTAAAGTGTTGGTATAAAGCAATTTGATATACCAATACTGTTGGTATATCAAATTGTGATTCGCCCATGGCGCATGACTATTCATATAATTATGGTTTCAACAGTAGACTATTGCTTCTGTACACTTTGATCAGCGATGAATTTCCACGCATTAATCATTAATAAAATGAGAAAATAACAAGAAAAATATCAAGAATACCCATTTTCTAAATGAATAAAACGTGTTTACACAATGTCATCGAAATCTCATATGCTCTCTCTCTGTCTCTGTCTCTCTCTCTCTCATGTCATAAGGGACAAAAATACAAGGAAATCTGTGGAGTGGGAGAGAAAAAAGAATTTGAGCTGGATGCAAACCTTGAACTTGAACTTACACCAAGTAACCTAGAGGAACCCGGGTCGTTATAATGTTAGGTGTAAACGTACATGGGATTTTTCTACAGTGATACACGATACTAATGATACAAAGTTGACATAGCCTCTCAAGATGAAAAGGTCGTACTGTAAATTCCTTGGCTAGGCGGCACACATATACTGTAATCTATTTGATGCTTTATTTTATTTTATTTATTTTTTCTTTCTTTTAATAAGGTTTTAAAACAGATCATTTTTAAATATTAAAATGTGTGAAGGCCCGTCTCTCCCTTCCTCTTTCTCTCTCACTGTGTTGTTGGTAAGTCAGCATGTCAGTTTTACCTCAATTGATCCAGATCACGCTCTGCCTGTCTGTCTGTCTCTTGATCTATGATTGTAAAACTGACAAACTAAACGACCAGCAGACAGATGAACGATGAAAACAATACTAGGGTATCTCTCTCTCTCTCTCTCTCTCTCTCTCTCTCTCTCTCTCTCTCTCTCTCTCTCTCTCTCTCAGAATCTGGAACATCGTCGCAAGCCACGGGCGAAAATCTCTGAAACAGAGACAGAGACAGAAACAGACATACATGCAGAGAGAGAGAGAGAGAGAGAGAGAGAGAGAGAGAGAGAGAGAGAGAGAGAGAGAGATGGAGGATAAAACAATCTTATGGTCAGTAACAATGTTAAGTAAAGCATAATAATGACTTAGATCAACTAAAAATAACTTGAAATGTTTGAATTACCTCTTGTTGATTCGTCATTTCGCTTAGCCAATTCCCCACTTGTTTCGATGTACTCGCCGGCGATCGAATGACCGCGCTTTCACTCTTCGGGACGCTAACCATGCAATATTTGTAGTACTCTACATTCTTTATTTAAACAAACTTTCACATTTAAATTCTAAGCGTCTCTTTTATTTATTTAATTAATATACACGGAAATAGAAGTTCACAAAAGGAGCAAATTAACAATTTCCAAAAGGAATGTGAATAGCTACAGTAGCTGCAGAATTACATTTTGTAGCGAAAACATTGGGAAGGGATGTGAAGAGTTTACTCCTTCCGTCAGTACACAGTTTCCTGAAGTCAATCTTAACTTTGATGGAAACGTAAACATGCGTATTTGTATGTGTTATAAATAAAATATATGCATAGTATGTACGCTGTATTTTTTGATATACCACTCGGCATGCCTCTTTTCCTTTTAATAAAAAATTCATACATCTCATGGTATATCAACGATACAGCGTCTCTCTCTCTTTCTCTCTCTCTCTCTCTCTCTCTCTCTCTCTCTCTCTCTCTCTCTCTCTCTCTCTCTCTCTGATAGATGTAGTTAGCGTCACTTTAATGTATGTGCCCTTCACATATTTTTTCAGATTTATTCTTTTAAAAATTATATGATGCTGGAATTAAGTGGACGACTGTTATGATTATAACAAGTCTAGACAACTCATGTATACATAGCAGAAGTGAAGCAGAGGCGATTTCAGAATCCTCTCAATCTGTCATAATATCTCTTCAAACACAAAAGAACAGTGTAAACGTCCTTTTTAAACAGGTACCATGAAGCTTATCTACAAATTCTCACTGGGTACAACCATGCGACAGTTTATTCAGAAAGTTTCTAAAATATGAACTGGTAGATGTGACAACAGTTGAAAATA
The DNA here is from genome assembly GCA_029931535.1 of Margaritifera margaritifera. Lineage (NCBI taxonomy): Eukaryota > Metazoa > Mollusca > Bivalvia > Unionida > Margaritiferidae > Margaritifera > Margaritifera margaritifera. Next base: position 8,118,236 of record JAQPZY010001696.1, on the reverse strand, counting down.
GTGTTGTCATTTACATGTACTTATTTCTCACAATATAGTTTTGCCAGCAAAACGCCAAGGACTTTTTTATGACGCATTATAATTAAGAACATTGTACTAAATATTTAACTTAATAGCTTTCTTCTTTGGAAAAATGTTTACAACATGAAATATGGGGTATTTTTTCCCGTTTATCTTCGTAAACGTTTACATCGAAAGTTACTTCAGTATTGCACAAATAATCATTTACAATGCAAAAGACTACAATCTGGTCGAGGAAGTTTTTAACAAAATAAAAGATAATGAAAATCACACAGATGTTGACAGAATCATGAGACATTCAAACTTCTTTCAAATTTCTTTCAAAGAAGGTATAGCAGCGATTTACATACATCATTGAAGCATACATTTGTCCAGGACAAAATGTTTAACATGTACAATTTTAAAGTATCCATAAAACCTTTAGTGACAAAGAAGCACAACAAAATGAATCAAAATCAGTTCATTTTGGAAGAATTTTTTACACCAATCTGGATGAAGTAATGAAGTAAAAACCAGTACAACTCTCACAGGATGTAGATATATAGATTTTGATGATATAGTTTGTACAGACATCTAGATGTAGTAAATTAAACTACTGAAATAAATGGTACAATTAATATTCAATGTTATTGACAAAGGACAATGAGGAGTTTTAAAATGTTATTGACAAAGGACAATGAATAGTTTTAAAATGTTATTGACAAAGGACAATGAGGAGTTTTAAAATGTTACTAACGTAACAGAGAATGACTGAGAGATGAAATGAAAAACAATGCAAAATACCAGAAATGTAAAGACTGCGTAAAAGAAACGGGATTGATTTGGTATTAAAATAAAGGAAATGAACATTTAGAATGAACACTTAACAGATAATTCCATGTGAATTTGGGAAACCAGAAAAAGTTGACAAAAAATGTATTTATGAAACAAAAGTCAATTTCATACCACTTTTGTAGTTAGATAAAGCTAAAACTTTACCGTAGGGTAAACGGATTTTAGATTGAAAAAAATAATAAGTACAGCACCTTACCCTTGTCCTGCAACACAGTTTAATGCATTAAATTGGTCAACTCACCTTAACCAAGTTAACATATCAAATGAATTTAGCGAGATAACAAAATTTGCTATACTGAAACTCACTTTTTAACATAAAAATCATTAAACATTTGTATAACTGCACTTTAAAATTTGACAGTGATGTCTCTATGAAAGGACACATCTCATAGTGTGACATGACATTTTGGCATAATGAACTAAACTGAACTAAACTGGGTAGTATGAATGGCATCATCTGGTTGTGGTATTTTCTACTGGCATTTTTCAGACAAAAATACACCAGAATTAGTCAAATCAGTATACAAATTTCATGTTTATTTCCAGATGCAAAACTGCTGTCTGAATGTATGTTACTTTTACCCGATGACGATGCGTTCAAATCATAATAGCAATAACATTCACCTGCAACAATTTGTAAACTCCGCCATAGCATGACTGGAGATACCTCAAGGGGAAAAACAAATACTCGATGGATAATCATCCAAAAGAACATAAAATTATACGCGAAAGTTTCGCACAGCCTACACTTGCTTTTCTGGTAGGTGCTTTCAAATGTAAATATAACTCTGAAGCAGGTACTCGTGAATACTGGAGTACACAGTCAACTGATGAAATGAGATATATGACAGACAAAAATGAAACTACTGGCTGTACTTACTTCTGTCTACAAAATAGTAATAGTCAGACAAATGAAGGTATTGTAAGGTTAATTTAAAATTTAAAAAATCATGTTATTTTGTGTTTTAGGTGCACCGGTACAAAAACAGAACATTTGTTACACAGTCTATTTTAACATTATAAGTCACCTTTAAAAAATAATAGTAATAATTAAAAATAAAAAATAAAAAAATAGAGATATTAATTTTTGGAGAGCAATGTTACGACACAGTTGAAAACATCATGGTAAAATCCCACAAAAACATAACAAATTCAAATGTGATTTTGGACTATGCTGTTGGTGATGGCGGTATATTATTGTTACCGAGTGACATGGTGATGAAAATGGATAGTATCGTGAGATAAACAACAATTTATATTCATCCTGTGACTTGTTTACATTTGGGTTTAACCCTAACATCAACACCGAGACAAAAAAAGAAAGTATTCCAAATGCCGATGAGCAATCTGTGACAGTACGACAAGAAATTGTAGAGGAGAAAAGAAAAAAAAAGATCACTAAGTGTGTAAACAATTATGTTGAGAAGAATAAACATAACGATGGTGTTGTGCTCCGCACAGGCTCTGCTGTTTCTCTAGAACACATAGACTCAGATGATGACATTTATACTGTCACGTCTACCAATCAGACTTTACCTTCTGTGTACGTTGTCTTTAACACAGTTGCACGTGACAATTTAGAAACGCCAAGAGAAATAAAAATATCCTCACAAAAAAAAAACAGAAGAAAAGTCAACAAAAATTGAACGCGGAGTGCAGACAGTATGACCATGAAAATAAAGTAATTGATTTCGATACTAATAGTTGATTTTTTAAAGTAGTTTAAATTCTTTCCAAGAAAGACCTCAAGTGCATTGAGGAACATCTAACTCTGCTAAATGCTGTGATTACACCTTTAATCAAACAATCCAATAACAAACCTACTAATTTCAAAACAAGTAAAACAACATGTTCATCAAGAAAAATAAATTGTACAGCACTACTAACCAAGCAACTTATCACGCTAGCAATAATTTCAGGTAATTTTGATGCTGATTCTTTGGATAGAGAGAACAAATAATTGGATAATGTTTGCAGCCATTTCTAATTTTGTCAAGAAATGATCCACTTGGGGGTTGAGGAGGAGTTGATGGAGTATGATCAGTAACACTTTTTACAGTCTTTGCTATAGACGGAGCAACTGTTGATTATAACTGATTTGACTGTAATTATGCCAGTAATTCGTGCACCCTTTTCTTTGAATAACAGTTGTTGCCTTTCACCCAACGGTAATTTTCCACTCACTTTTGAATTGAATTTTCGAATATATTCTCTAAAATTAATCTGTAGCTGCATTAGATGTACAGTTACTTGCGCTCTTCTACTTTCAACACTTTCCAACTTTGCTGACAATAATGCTTTTTTTTGGTCTGTTTCTTTGCTGATATCCATTTATTAGCTCTTCAGCAGCACCCATTATGACAAGGTTTGCTGCAAGCGCTAGTTCCTCAAAAGTCATTTATGTTTTTATTTTATCCACATTGTGAACATGTCATGGAATCCAAGCTACATCTCGTATGAAAGGCTTTCGTGAAGATCACACGTCAATACAATTATCCATTCAGGAGAAGTAGCGATAACAAGATTGTCAATATGGCCACAATGGCGGCCACACTGGATGTAAAAATGGCATCCATTTCATTTAGAACCAAGAGCACATCGAAAGAAGTGTTTTTTTTTAGAACGCCATGTCAATTTAACCCTTTATTCAGAAGGAGTAGCAATAACAATATTTTCCAAATAGCTGTCATGGCGGCTATACTGGATGTCAGATCGGCAAAGTTTTCATTAGAGACACATCTATATGCGGTAAGAAGAGTTTTATTGAAAACCCTAAGCTGATACGACCATCCGTTCAAGAGGAGTATTGATAATTATTTTTCAAGATGGCTGAAATGCGGCTATATTGGACGTCAAAACCGCACAGTTTTCATTTAGGACCACTTACATATGATAAGAAACGTTTTGTTGAAAACGTCATCTCGACTTCAGCAGCCGTTCAGAAATAGTGATACGATTTTCACATAGTTACATAGTTATGTATGCACATTCTAGCATGGCGTGAATTATTCATTTGATCCCAAGATCAACAGGTTTTATTATGTTCCCCACGTGCAATTTGTTCACAATATTTGGTTATGGTACATGGCAGAGAACTACAGTTACGGTACATGGTCTAGAATTACAGTTAATGTGTGGAAACCAAAACGGACAGACGGATGAGATAACATGATACATTCAACTTTACGTCAGGCGCATAACAGGGTACACGAGGTCTCTTATGACTTTAACAAAATTGCAACCATTTCAAACAGTAGAAGAATCATAATATAATTATGTCGATACATAGGAAACATAATACAGGCAAAATATGGTCTAGTATAATAGTTACAAAACTGCTTTATGACAGCTAACATACATTTATAAAATATGTCTACATGGCTTGAACAAATGCACGAAACAGAAATTCAAGCCAGGCAATATTGTGTTCGAGACCTGATCTATAACAGAAAATGTACAACGAGTTTGGATTTAATAGATTGAAAATATATCAATTTTGTATGGAAACAAACCAGAAACTCGCAATCGCAGATTCTTACACCTTTTACAACATATTTATTACCCCCACCTTCCTTCACCAGCAGGTACCCCTTGACTGTGACCCAGGGTTCATAATGCAAAATCCGTTACATATATGATATATCTTTCTGCTGTGACTTCATATGTGATGTTTGGTCAGAAAATATTTAAAAAATGTCTTAATTGAATTTTGCTACATTACTTCCCCCCAAGACGAAGAAGCCAATAATAATCTTATCCCCCATCTTGCAGATGGACACCACAGAGGTATCACTAAAGCTACTTCCATGGCTCACCATGGCAAATAAGCAGGCGTTTTATTTCATGTTTGTCGCACCAAGTCTCTCCCCCACCCTAGACTCTCCCATCCAGATCGTGACCCTGCGGTCATAATCCAAAAACCATTGATATATTTTATGTGTTCTCCTCCTAAGAATGCAAATAGAAAGTTTGGTAAAAAAATATTTAAAAATGCCACTGTTATTGAAATATTGTACATTTGGCGCCAATTTGTTTTATCGCAGAGTACAAAGTTTGGTCAAAACTATTTTAAAATGCCACTGTAATTGAAATATTGTACATTTAGCGCCAAAAATCTTATCGCAGATGTTCACTACATGAACAACCTAAGTGCCAAATTTGGTGAATCTCCGTCTAGCTCTTTTGGAAGACAAACGGTTATGGACAGACGGATTGTATCACAATATCATCGACGCTTTAACAGAGATTGGGGATATGGTTTGTTTTATTTATGTTGGTTTTAACGGCACTTTTAACACAGTATTGGCTATATCTTTATCCGGAAATGGGGGGGCTAAGTGCCTTTGCTAAGGACACACTGAGGCAGCAGTCTCGGGATGGCATTGGCGGGTATTGAACCCGCGATCCATGGATTACGAGCCCGACTCTCTACCAACTGAGCTGAGCTACCGTGGCTCCCATTTGGGAATAAAGGTATAATTATAACTCGTACTATCGAAGTACTTGACTGAGGATACATTGGTATTGAAGGGTATTTATAATATTGGAAGCATTTATGAAACAGTTTTCACAGGACAATTAATACAGACCTTTGGGATTTTTGACCTGTTTATCTTCTTCCTTGAAACAGATTTAGGATGTAAGCCAATGGAGAAAGTACAGTCATAAATGTACATGTATGAGGGACCCACTGGAAGCTACTGTCAAGCTTTCTCACATACCCACGTTAGCCGAGCCCTAGACTCGAACCCACGCAGGCAGAGGTGAGATGTGTGAATGATCTGTAAATGCGAGCGCCTTGGACCACTCGGCCACCCGGGGCCCACGGTGCGTTCTGAAAAGAAGTCGTTTTTAGAATGTGGTCATAATAGATGGTATATGGCGTCAGTCAGGATGCTTTTTGTCGTCATTGGTACAATACTGAGCAGCTTTTGACCCAGGTTCTATTTTGCCAATTTAGTCCAAATACTGTTAAGTGATTTTTTGAAAATCGTTTGAAATTAGTAAAAATTACCATATTAAATGGTGGATCTGCAACATTTTGCACAAGCTTGAAAGGTATTCAGACCAGGAACTTTCTCTAAAGTTTGATCAAAGTCTGTTCATTGGTTGTTGGACAGGCATGGTTTAAAGGTTTATCCATTGTTCGTAACTTTGTGACTTTGGTTTTACAGTTCTGTAGGATAGTGGATCGACATTACTTTGCCTTAGTTATATTCCATAGAAGTCTCCTGAGTTGTTTTTGAGTGAAAGTTGTTATAAGTATATGCATTTTTAGTAAGAATGGTCATGTTTGATGGCAAATTTGCATCACACGTACCGTGTTAATTTTAACATTCTTTATGCTTGGGTGCTTTCTGCCGAATTTGATTGAAAATGGTCCTGTTGGTTTTTGAGAATTTCAAAATAGCAATTGTGGACGGACAACAAACAGCGAAGTCACAAACTGAACGACGCACGCATAATGCGGGGTATATCATAAGCCCACTTGACCTAAAATCAAAGTGAACTAAAACTATTACGAAAACGCCAAATATAGCTACAATATTTTATGTTGTAAATAATTTTGCTTCACATGAAACTCTTAAGTTGGGGTTGTATTTGGGAGATAATAGGTGTCAGGATTTTTACACCTACAGCAAAACTTTAACATGGAAACATTAGGTGGTGATTGTCCTAGCTGATAGGGCTACAGCCATTGAATCTGCTTTTGCTAGGACTTCATGAATGATAAGGAATTGGCTCTTCCGATATCGGGATCTGGACGCCTACAAGGTTTTAACATTTTTGGTGAATCATTGAGTACACGCTTCTCTTATCAAGGTTCCTGGATGAATGCCCTCACATATCAGAAACCACAAATATATTCTGCACATACTTTGTGATTTGGACTTTCGATGTTGTGCTGTAAGTGAACAGAATAATTGCAGCTAATAAAATTCCTGCCATCCTAAAATATAATTTTTACCGCTTGCTGTTTGAAATTTGTACAGATATTATCATATGTTTTAATAAAAGGGTATTTTTTATTAAGTAAAATATCCTTTCTATAATTTATATACATTCAAATATATTAGATAGATAAAGGTAAGTGTTTTATTTAATGCACCATCTACAAGTACTGTATTTTTCTCTTAATCTTTCAAATATTTTGCAAGGTGTTTTTAATGCCGAATCATGTGGATTTGTAAATGTTACATATGTGTGAACCTCCTGCAAGGAAATACAGTTACTCTGTTATAAAAAAACGCCCCCTCCCCCTTATGAATGTATGAAAGCTTCCGTTTTCAAAACATTTGCATGATAAAAATTATGATGCGAAATTTCCAGGTTCTACATTACATACTATCCAGATCCATACCGGTTTTTCAAATCGCCACGCTATTTGGTTATTAGTACCATTCCTTCTTGTTCAATACATATGACATGCCAAATCGTAGAAGACAGAAAATTAACGAATGAATGAGGAGTAGCCTATATTTGCTAAGATGTTCAACAATTTTGCAAACTGCATTTCATAGTGAATTTGTCAACACTGTGTCAATCGATGAACTGCTTTACACCGACTTTATGCATCTCCTTCAGGAAAACAACGAGACATAAACAGTACTCCTTTAATATAAGGGGCCTCATTATGGTTATGCTTCGGTGTTTTGGAGCACTGCTAAAAGTGGGGGAAACAAAGGGCGAAGATTTTTTGCTCTACAAACCTCACAATGTTGAGAAAGATCAAATGACTTGGATTACATGTTCTCTCTACATTGAGTATCATTGTATACAGTCCGACCTTGTTTTGGAAAGGTATTTTTTTCTAGTTACTTTGAGTACGAACATCATATCTGGCACGAGAGATCCCGTGGCTATCTCGACAATGGGTACTGATAATCTAGCATTGAGAAGAGGGAAGTCTTAAATACGTCCAATATACAGTTCGAATTAATACGCGTTCTTTAAAAAATGGTGCAATTCAAAAACATCTTCTGATTGACCATTACGTTCAAACGCGCATTAAAACTGTATGATGTGGCCCCACAGTTTGTGCTGACATACTTTTCTCTACATGAACGATAAAGTAACTGTAATGGCACCATACAGGACACTTCACCAAGTAAGCAATCCAGTTACCCTTGCAGTTCTGTGACTAATGCTACAGCTAGATACTTTTACCAAAGAACGGTCGCAATTGTTATATTGCTATAGATTGACCAACTGCTTTTACCTTTCATTATTATAGTGTGAAATAAACTGCAAAGCAAGAAGAGCATCAGTAGATGCAAACCCCACCCGCTAGAATGTTGTCCCTCTCCCGCTGAATATGCTTGTGGACAAGCATGCCGATGCCTGTATATATACATCGCGATAGATTACAGTTTTGGACTTTGCACAGGATTTTATTTTAAATGAAAAATACATTTCCAGGTTTTCCTCACTGGTCATCCCAGTTATTTTAAAAATAGACCTTCTATATGTGAGGAGTTGTTACAATAACGTTTAATTCCCTTTATTTTGGTGTATGACTGTTGGGTGTAATTTGGGTTATAAAGTATACAGCGTGGCCGTAATTCTGATGTGCTCCTCTCTAAAGACTGCTAGCTCCGCTTGGTAATTTTAACTTGCCTGGACTTCAGATGTAAATTGGAAAAAAAACTATCCAATAACTTGTTTCAGTTTATTTTTATAAATATTTTATAATTAATTCCTTGCACTTTCAGAAGTTAGTTTTGTCTCCTCTGTCAGAAATTATTTTCCCAATTTTAATAACTCCTAAAACTAGTTTTCTTTGGACTATTTCAAGTTCATTTCCCTAATACCACATATAAAGATATTTCAATCACAGAACGTACAAGTAACATAGAGGTATGTCAGTATTCTCTCTGTTGTGCCTGTTGCAAAATACCAGTTCCCGGTTTCCTAAGTACGTAATAACTGTAGAACGGAACGATAGTTAATCTCTTGATCTTTGTCACGTGTATTTGGATCACATCGTTATTTTTTTTTTTCTGCATTAGCTATACATCTCAACAGATTCAAACAATTGATAGAAGGGCTTAGCGGAATCATAGCAATTCGTATAATAAAGCAAGGACCAATCAAATTTCACCCACACTAGTCTTAAAGTTATCTCCTAATTTAAGCCATTTCATTTGTAAATTTAAAGTCAGGCTTAAATTTTAGCCAATTAGATCTCTGGATCTAAGACATAAGTCCATGCTAAAGTTCTTCTGCTGCTGAAAGCCCGGCCAGATCAGAAAAATAGCTGCTACATTAGTGTCTTTGGTGCTCTACATAAACGTTGCTTATAGCAAAATCAGAGGCAAAACTTTACCTCGAATTGATGGTGTTGTTCAAAATGGCAGTATCCGATTTGAATCCAGTTTTTGCCTGCAATTTTACTATAGTCATTGTTTCGGTCAAATGATGTAGTAGGCCAAAGACACAAAAGTAGCTGCAACAATTTGACGGATTGTTGCGATTTCACGACACATAAAGCCAATGCCAAAAAGTCCAAAGTATTCTGCATGCTAGTGACTTAGGATGGTGCGATTGATGTAAAAAGTTTGATTTTCAATAGTAAGGAAACTCCATCGCATGGTATTCGATCGCCATTTTACGGTCAGGTCATAAGTGATATGGAAAAATCTATTTTGCACATACATGTACGTATAAATTAAGCTGTTTCCTTTACAAATCATATATAATTTTGCTACCTGCACACCTAATAAATAGTTCAGTGAAAATGTATTAGTTTCCCATGTCATTATATTTTACACGTGATCATGCTTAATACGAGTATCCCACCCCCACCTCCAAGCTCATAACTATGCAGATCATTCGTCTTACCACAAAAATTTACCTTGACCGTCTGGTTCAACTTACGTAGTGCTTAGGAATCCGGTTGCTGCTGACACAAATAGTTTTGAATATACTCAGTATAAGTAAATTAGACAGTATTGATGATATTGTGAGTAAGACAATAAGTGTTAACGAAATAGGTCACGAGGAATGTCGTTTGACAGTTACAGAGTACAACAGATAATGGGAAATAAAAATGCAATCAAGAAAAAAGTCAGTAATACAGAAAGCCCAAATATTTAATACGTAACAAAATTCTAGTAAAGGAATAAAAATAAAAGAAAAAGATATCTTCGAGAAGTTTAAAGCAAACACGAAATCTGTTATAATAACAGAAGTAACAAAGGAAACAACTCTCTCTCTCTCTCTCTCTCTCTCTCTCTATATATATATATATATATATATATATATATATATATATATATATATATATATATATATATATATATATATATATATATATATTGGTTGTTTGAATGCATCTGTTTTAATTTCTGCTACTTAAGTGGAGGTTTTATCACCGTGGAAGAACAACTTAACAATCACGAGAGCGAATGGAACAAATTCGAGAAAGAAATATATTTGACAAATCCAGTTGATAACAGAGATTATAAATTATCCATTTTGTTACGGATAATAGATTTTGTAGATGGCTATTCCAATATTTCAGATGATTTGAAAACAATATATTCTATTATATCAAAGACAAGAATAACACAAAACTTCTTTACATTCAGATGTATTTTATAACCTTGAAATGTATATAGACAATGCCAAAGAAGAATGATTGCTAATAGCGACAATAAAGAAAGCATTGATACTGAGTGCTGTAAACACAAGTCAAAAGTTTCAGCAACTGCTATCATAAAGTATACAGTGTACATATAACAAACCATAACTAAATTGCAAGGATTCAATAACCCGATATCCATACAGACATCTACTGAATGGGATACAGTTTGTGGGTTTTTGAAACCTACAAATTTATATATTTTCCTAGACCAGACCAATAACACCAAAAATTACTTCAACAGTAGCTGTTGATATTTGCTTGAGACATTGCCTGCTCTGCATGTGTTACAAACTGTCAAAGAGAGAGAGAGAGAGACTTAGAGCAATACCAAAAACACAATAATACGAACAAACCCATTGAACATATGATAAACACCGAGATAAAGATGAACCTAATGTTAAAATCGAAGATTTAAAAACAGATGGAAATAAATACGCTGAGAATGAAATAACCATTAATGTGTGTTAAAAAAGATCCATGAGATTTTATCTTCTTTAATATCAATCGCACGCCTACGCGCGCATGCACTCGCACACACACACACACACACACACACGCAAACAACAACAGCAACAAAAAGCAGACTATATTAAGCGGATCCCTGCAGCCGACTTAGAAGAAAACAAGACGTATGCTAATAAATCTCAAACAATTATTAGGTTTGAAGTAAATTCAATAAATAGATACATACATCGTATCTTGTTCCATTTTTTAATCGATTAGTTTAATTTATATCTATGGCATTAAAAGTCCATCATTGCATACAATAAAAAAAACTCTTCCTCACCGTCCATGATTAAACACATTCTGACCGATGGTTGCCAGGAAGACTGACGAAATAACCACCAATACAACACACTGTGTTGGTAAATTGAGGCTAAAGATTCTGAGCGTTACACTTGTGTTCAAATCCTCGAGAAACGAAATGTTCATTGTATTCAAACTTTGCGTGACATCAGTCCTCAATGTTATTACCTTATCGAATTTAACTTTTGCTCCTGTTGTTGGTATTCATTCAATCGGTCTTGCATAAGAGTTTTTGGAAAGATGTTGATGTTATTATTGTACCTATTTATTACATAAAAAGAGTCTATTTCAAAATACAAGCTTAATGCAGTTTTCCTATTGTACATTCATTATAATGAAAATCGGAAGAAAACAAACGGGCTCAGTAGATACTCAACTTGGGAGTTCTTTCAGATCTTGTCCAGATCTTTATGCCATTGAATATATATAATATTCAATGGCATAAGTACCAGCTAGTGTTTAGCTGGTCATTACTTGTTTTCTACCACTCTTGGTTGCCTCATTCAGAGATCAATTCTGTTTCACAAATGATATAATCCAGTAACGCAAGGCAAGCGAAAAGACTCCATCACAGCGAAATAAATAAATAAATAAATCAAAAAATCAATAAATAAATATAGAAGAATATAACAGATGCTAAAACATATTTTTATTTTTTTAAAATTATATCATCATAGAAAGTAGAAAACTTACTAGTGAAAATACAGAAAGGAACTATTTGATAAGCTCATTTATACACTAAGTTCTCCTGGTCTTCATAATGCATTTTCTGGACAATGTTTACTATAATAACGAATGCAAACTTGAGAAACTTCTGTATCAAAGCTATTTCATGTAAATTACAACACATCAGATGCAGCGCCCTTAATGAAGAATGCAGATTCTTAAAATGGCTATTTTGTACATACTATATATATTTCTTTACTATATGAAAGTCTTGTATCTCCTTAGTGGGCAAAATTGTCCTTAAACAGTCCCAGTCCTTTTATTTCTTTCAGTTTATTGTCAGTGCTATATTACCCTCAGGTGAGGAACCGGTGCCTATGTTAACCTACTTCAGTGACATTTTGGTCAGAGATTTGTCTTTTGCGTCTACAACATAGTTTTGTCAATTCATTTCTGAATATAGACCCACTGATGCAGTACATGACAAAATTGATTGAATTGTTAAAATACAGGAAGATATTGGCCACAGCGAGCGCTAAGTTAAGCCTTGCCTCGCCTTCCTCTGATAGGACATAAGGTGATATTAACAAGCACACACAGATGGGTGTCGTGCACACGAAAAACGTTATGCTGATACCAAGGGGAATAAAATGGTTCCAATCCCGTCTTTGAGGAGGAGCTGAATCTATCTTGGGAACGATTTCACGAAGCAGTCTGCGGCGTTGTCTCTTTTGCTGCAGTATCTTGTTTGTGATCAGAACATTTCCAAGAAAGAGGAGTATGAACGGGAGAAGGCAGGAAATTGAAAGGTCAACCCAGGTCCAAACTTTCGTGAACACATATTTATAATTGTCTGAGAGTTCAACACATTTCATTTGCAAAATAATTGAGTTATTTGTGCCATTCTGATGCTGATAATACTGTTTATTTCCAAACAGGACAAAGAAGCAGCTATTAATTAATGCCACGACAACAATGATAAAAGCACAAGTTACCAGAGATTTTCTCCTGGAGAACATGGTCACAGCCTTCAAGGGGTACATTGTAGAAAGGCATCTTTCTGTTGCTATGGCGACCAAGATCCAGGCCGACGAACTAACCGATGTATAGGTGATCCAGAAATGCAACCGGCAGCTGAACACGCTTATCTCTCTTACATCTTCGTTAAAATAGTAGAGAATCCATTGACGCAAAAGTCCAGAGTATAGAGTCAGAAGGTCACACAATGAGAGAAACATTAGGTATACTGACACACTGTACTTTCCTAAAGCCTTACGAGTAAGGACTGCAATGGAGAGCACGTTGCCTACAGTGCCCAAGGCTAAAAGGAAAGGAGAGAAAATGGTATACAATTTATTTGCCACAGCATCTTCCGGGTACATTTCATGATCGTAAAGGTAGTTAGCGGAATTATAGAGTATATGCTTGCATCTTGATACAAATATAATACAGAAAGCAAGATAAACGTGCTAGTTCCACAGTTATGGCTATTCTATTGCTGAATAGATGATCTATATTGTTCCATTAGAGATAAAGAAAGTACAGCTCAAACTTCACTTTATCCATTTCATATTTGCAGAGATCGTTAGATGATCTCGACAGTGTCTCTAGAAGCCTCATTGCAAAGACGTGTCAAGTTAATAAATATTGACTTTCCAGTCAACATATCTCTAACCCGTTATGCCTTTAAACATTATCCAAAATATCGATACAATCAAATTCAGATGATCAGGTTATCTACATTTCAAAGAGGCTGTGTGTATTCTGTCTGCCTAAGGCGATATCATTTTCATTTTGGTGGGACTGAAAATATGTTACATTATTTGTAAGCTTTTCAATAAAATATATGAAACTTAAACACACAATATCCACTTCCAGATTTGAAGAAAGAACTAGAGAGCTGGAATGTACGTATAAGATAAAATATTATTTCTGAGCACGTATATAATGCTGATTATGATACGCTCTCAAAGAATCACTCATGTTTTCTACCATTCTTTCCATGATATCTTCAAACTTTCTTCAGCAAAGATTTCCATTCTCGCTCAGTTTCAGAATCCAGAGATATTCTTTTAATTGGGGGCTCACAAAATAGTCTCGATATGAAACGGTGTGAAAGAAGTCCTGCCTCAACCATAGAAGATAACGTTTTATTTCAAAATATTAGTGAACATATTCAACCTTTTATTTGCTGTTCCTTAACGTGACATTTTCACTCGTGATGGACCTACACTTTTCATGTCAGTGACAATCATGAATAATCCGTCTTATTCCATGAAATTCGTAATCACTAAGAAATCCTTTAAAAAGCGAACAATTCAATCATCGTTTGCCATCGTTCATGAGTGGTTTTGTATGAATCTGTGGCACCCATAATCAATATTATTCATGATTTGGAACATAACCAGAGAAAAGGATTAAAAGTGTCTGTGAAACCCTAGACGTCAAGCAATCTCTCTTACCCAAAGAATCAGCTATTGGTACACATCTAACTGTTTCCTTTCAACGTGAAATTGTATATTTCACACCGTACGTTTCCAAATCAGAAAGGTATACGTCTAATGTCATATACATACTTTCAGCTCAGCTCACTATATTCGAAAATGTTGCAATTTTCCAAAACCGTTTAGTATTTTGCTTTATAGTGTGAATTACGTCCATACTTTAGTGCTGGACTACTTTACCATCACCTTATCATCTAGGTTCATTTTTATGCAGCAGACAATGTAAACAGAGCCTGGATTTATGGACTTGATAGTGCTTGTTAATGTGTACAGTTGATAAGGATGTCGTACTTGAGCTGCAGGAGATACTCAAATAAACGGTTACTGATCTCATTATGATTTTATTGTAGGCGAAGATGAAGATAAGGAGAGTCACAAGTAGTTTCTGTGTGATTATTTTAACAGACAGCCATTACAACTCATTATATCATCACTTAATTGTTTGATAACAAATCATGTGTAGGGTATTGCCTCATTATAGTAAGGTCATGAATTGTCGTACAGGACATCGAAAAACATTCGTCATTATAATGTAAACTTCTCTAGGTGATTGTTGGGCTGTTTTTTGACCGCAATATGATAAACTTTAGAATATCATCATACTCCAGTTTCAAATTTGGCGAGTCATTGTATGACTTAAAATCTTCATAAAAGCGGCATGTTCCCGTGGTCTTTAATATTTAAAAAAAAATGTAAGTTTTACCTGTTCAGGCTAGATTTAGCTCGTTTTGACTCGTGCGGTTGTGTAACCACAGCTGTACTCAGATCTCGGAATTGCACTCTCTCATTGAGTACATTTTCCATCTTTAACAATATTTGTTGCAGTAATTTGGTATATTATTTATGTACAAAGTTATTAACCACGTAAGAATAATGATACTAAACGGTTTGCTGTGTGCTAACGTTTGCATAAACACTAGGGAAATACTTTAAATCCTCGCGTGCAAACACTTCATTCGTGTTCTCGGAAATATTTGCATGATCGATAATATTAACAGCAGTAATCCATTTCAAGCTTACCGTGTCCAAAGGGAATGACATTCACATTCGTTTCCTTATTATCGAACCTCGTTTCATTGGTTCATATACGACCACGACAACAATATTCCTTTTAAGAGGGATTGGTACTCAATAACAACAACAACAGCAACAAGCAATAAGAACAAGACCCAAACGTATTTTAGGACAAGCCCTTGGGTATGATACCTAGGTGATCTCTATTCCACCATGTACCGTTCGTGATTAGTGCCCCATAGTATTCCAGCATTGAGTGTCGTTGTTTAGAACAGTGTATATGGTCTACAGCATCGAAGATGACACACCTAGCCGTATGATTTGGTAGAAAATTTATAATATCGATGGGTATTTCTGTAAACGTGAGGAATATGTCATCCATCATGTCCGTAAATAAACCCTTGGATGCGTTGGTGCGTGTGGACTTTCAAGTAACTCCTCAAAGTAGCTATCCTTTTAAAGTAAATAAAATTGTAATTTAATCTCAACCTGTATTATAGTTACTGTCAAAATACTTCATACACTCGTACAGGTGCAAACCACTCGTCAGAACTAATAGGACCGCTAAGAAAGCCACAAAAAGTGAACATTAATTATGAAGATATTAAATAACTTCACTAATATCTTCAAAATATTATTCCTGTTACCCCTTCGTTGTTAATGATACACTTGTTAAATTCTGATCTCAAAGCTGAAGTCACTTCTCATAAGCAGTTGATTATGAACCCTTTATGAAATGTGATCATGTCGCAAATCTGTTGAAACGAAATATAAATATAAATATTTACATGTTTTAGTAATATAGAAGTGGTAATTTTTTGCCGAGTTTTATAGTGAGGTGGAACTGTTGCAATTTAATGTTTAGAAACAAAGTTGCATTACGTGTGGCAATGATATATCGTGAACTTGATAGTCATTTCAATTCTATGTTATTTTATTACTACAAAAGGATATTCCCTTGGAATTATACTCCTTGTTTGACGTGAATGGCATGTTCAATTCAAGCTGGTTTTATGGACTTGATATTGCTTGTTAGCGTGCACAGTTGATAAGGACGTCGTACTTGATCTGGACGAGATTCTCAAATGAACGGTCACTTGAGCTATTTATGCTTTAATTGTATGCGAAGATGAAGATACGATGATCCACAAGTAGTTTCCGTATTCATTTTTTAACAGACAGTCATTACAGCTTTGTACATCATCACTTAATTGTTAGATAACAAATCATGTGGAGGGTATTGCCTCATTATAGTAAGGTCATGAATTGTCGCATAGGACATCGAAAAACATTCGTCATTATAATGTAAACTTCTCTTGGTGATAGTTGTGTTGCTTTCATATTGTAATATGAAAAACTTTAGAATATCATGACACTCCAGTTTCAAATGTAGGGAGTCATTTTAGGAATTAAAATCTGTATAAGAGTGGCGTGTTCCCTTGCTTTTTATGTTATTCTTACCCAATCAGGGCAGTTCTAGCTTCTTTGATGCGTGACATTTTATGACGTCATCTGTACTCAAGTCTCGGAATTGCACGTTATGACTGAGTACATTTTCTGCTTTAAAAACTACTCTTTTTTTTAGTAATTTGGTATATTATTTATGTACACGATATTGAACATGACCGTAAACAGTTAGCTGTGTGCGAACGTTTGCTTAAAACACTAAGGAAATGGTTTGAATCTACAAGTTCAAACTCTGCATTCGTGTTCCAGGAAATATTTGCACAAAGCAACTATGTATGATTCAAATTATTAACAGCAGTAATCCATCCCCTTTTCGTCTTGACTAAAAGGAATGACATTCACGTTAATTTAATTACCGTTGTATCTCTTTCTTTGTGTTAATGCGTGATTATGAGAAGTATGTTCATTTTAAGAGGCATTGATACTCAACAACAACAGCAACAAGACTCAAACGTAGTTAGTTCAAATCCTCACGAATGATACCTAGTTGATCTATATTCCGACATGTACTTTGTGAGTAGTACATTATAGTATTCAACATTGCATGCCTTTGTATACGAAAGTTGATACTACTGCACCGAAGATGACCAATCTAGCCTACCCTGGGTACAGTCGTCGATATATGTTTTCTTTGCCAATATATTATTTTTATTCCCCCGCTGATAATCCGTTGAAAATAGATTATCATTAATTAATGGCATCCTCTTGAGATTGTGACGATTTCGATGCCTGGGGACATGCGATGTGTTTTCCGTGATGATTAATCATATTAAATAGCCAATTTACACATGACGTTGACCTTATCCAAAACGAGGCAAGGATGCGGTCTATTTCATGACAATTTGATCAGAGTTATCGAAGATGAAATTAGCCTATTGAATTCGCGAGGTAAAGCAGTGGGCGCTGCGCTCAATTTTCGCAGGAATATCATTGGGAAGTGGTTGGTGCGTGTGTGTGTGGGTTCCTTAACAAGCAGGCAAGGGGTCTATGGCACGGAATACTGGTGGGAGCCCAGGGGACAAAGCCCCCAGAAGCTCCTGTATCTTAAGTGTTTCCAGGGCATAATTTTAACCATCTAACTGTAATCCCCACCTCAAAACAACAATTACTCTAGGGAACGTACAGCTTGTTGCGTACTTATTTTCGGAGATCCGCCCTGGGATTACATTTTTCTCACGCATTGTTTAAATATTCAACGTGTTTGTTCTTACTTTGATACAGCTAAATTACAAACTGAAACAACACGCTTAATAAAAATAGACATGTACCCCTGACGT